>JAVJIF010006956.1:0-157384 GCA_038442645.1 Agave tequilana | reverse complement strand
CAACCAAACACCGTAAAACACAATATATTTTCCATTTACACTTCACTTTATCAACTAAACACCGTAAAACACGATATATTTTCTCTGCTACAGTTCACTTTTTT
Source organism: Agave tequilana (assembly GCA_038442645.1). NCBI lineage: Eukaryota > Viridiplantae > Streptophyta > Magnoliopsida > Asparagales > Asparagaceae > Agave > Agave tequilana. Next base: position 157,280 of record JAVJIF010006956.1, on the reverse strand, counting down.
CATTCTCATTTTACGACTTACGACTTGCGACGTTTTGCAACGAAACAAACAGGCCCTACGTAGAGGCAGCGAAAGGGAATGGTGGTGAATTGTAGAGAGAGAGAGAGAGAGAGAGAGAGAGAGGTAGGTCAGAGAGAGCAGAGAACCTTAAAAAAGCCAGACCCAGACTCTCAGACTGAGATTGATGAGACGAAACCAGAGCAACAAGAAAGGAAAGAGGGATGCAACTCCCACACGCAACAACGCACGGATCTCGAGTCAATTTCGATGGCCCGAGCTTTTCACGGGGGCCATGCCGGAGAGAATCACGGGACATGCCCGCTGCTCGTTTGGCGTTACCAGATCTGACATCATCGGGCGCCACTCAACAGTCAGTGTTTGACCCATCTCACTGCTCACTGGACCCACTTCTCCCGCATATTAGCCAGCTCCGTCTTCACCATGATAACTATCAATAATAATAAATTACTTAGCTAGCAGATTTTGAGGATGACCAAGAGAAGTAACACTCTGAAAATGGCTTGTAATTCCAATCATCACCGTCCAAGTGCCCCAAGAGGCTTGGGGTCTTTCTTGAACTTATGTGCATCAACCCATCGCCCTCTGGTTTGCTACAATGTGATCGCGTCAATGTCCCTCCTGGTGCTAGTCATCACTCTTTAATGACCCAGGTCAAGCTTGAGATAGGTATCTGTCAATAAACTACGGTCTTATTCTGAACTCTTCTGATTAGGATCTTTTTATATTATAATGTCCAGTTTGGCTTCTGCAAAACAAAAGAAAGATGGCTGCTAGCAAACAAAAGAAGGAAAAGCTTGTTTCATGTTTTTTTTTCCCGGAAGTTCTTTGAGCTTTTAACTCAGAATTTCTGATACAATTCTATAATGATAAAAAACTGAGATTTCACACTTTTTGATTGAAAGTTGCAAAATACAGATCTCCTCTGCCGAGCTCAAACTATTATAAAAACGACTGAGACGAGAAGACGATAATATGCACTCTACTACTTCTGTCGACTTTCTAGGCTCCTGTTTGCTTTGCTTGATCAATTTTGGCTCTTTGGTACCAAAAACTTTTGTTTGAAGCATCGCAGATAGCTCCATGCACATCCATCACTATGATGTGAGTTGATATCTTGTCTTCATGGGGATTACAGTGTATATTGTATGACCTACGTACAGTTAATAAGACAGTGGTGGGTGTTATCGCAATGCAGAAGTTGATTACAACTAAGGATGATTAAGACAAATAGATGTGTTTGATATTATTTTATTTGTTCATTTTTTTTTTTTTTTTTTTGTCTCGACTTATTTGAAAGACCCATCCATTCATCATGGGATGTGACAGAAAACTTGTACGGAGAAGTTTTCATACCGTAGAGAGTTTATATTTTTATATAAGAGCATTTCTTGTATCAATATGTACGCACTTTTTAATATACGAAGTGTGTTTGAGAGTCTACTATTTGTTAGTTTGGATTTATTTTTTCTTTTTTAAATATACTTTGCCCAAATATACCTAGCTTTAAGTTTTAACCTCAGTCGCCAGACTTTGCCAATGGGCTTAGTAATCACTAACTTGTGGGCTTGTTGTCCTATTGGTTGTTAATGGGCTTTATGAGAGTCACTATGTGGGCTTTTAAATGAAAAGGGCTTTAATTAATCACAATTCATGGTTGTTTGTCTTTTTGCACTAGAAGCTGAAACTTGACCTCGGAGAGTTCGGGTATTGCCTTGGCCTGGCCCAACTAGTTGGGCTAGGACCATTAGCTTTTGTTGGGCTGGAACCCGACCGACCTTATAATGGTTTTTATTGGGCCGGAGCATGGAGTCCAGCAGGTTGGTCACGGCCTGTAATCATCATCTCAGGGCCCAGTTGCAGTTGCAGCACTAGTAGCAGTACCAGTAGGGATCATCTTCAGCTCCCCAAATTGTCCGACTTCTCTCAACTGCTACAGTACACGTCACGAGTATACTGCGCCCCACACCAGCCCGCCCACTACCCCCGCACTAGGGATGGCCAGCGGGGCGGGTCGACCCGCTTCGACCCGCCCCGCACCGTCCTGTGCGACCCGTTTGAGTCGCACAGGACGGGTTACGGGTTAACCCGACCCGTCCCGTTTAGGGACGGGTCAACCCGTATTGACCCGTCCCGTTTAAACGGGACGGGTCAGATTCGTCCCGTGACGAATCACGGGACGAATCGGGTCGGGGAAAATTTTCCCCGACCCCTCCTCTTTTTTTTTTTTTAATTTTAAGTCCTATATTATTATATATGTGAGATGGGAAAATTAGTTTCAGACCCCTATTTTATTATTTTATTTTTTTAAACCCTAAAAAACTTAAAAAATTACCTATTTGAAAATTTTAAAAATAAAATAATAATAAAAGGCGAGACGGGTCTAACCCGTCTCGCCGAATCCAGGTAACGAATCGGGTCAGAGACCCGATTCGTTATCCCGATTCTTGATTCGTCTCGTTTGGATTCGTGACGAGACGGGTCCAACCCGTCTCGTCATGGATTCGTTGGCCAGACGGGACGAATCAACCCGATTCGTCCCGTTGGCCACCCCTACCCCGCACCCCCCACCCCCCCCCCCCGCCCCCGCCCGGCGCACCCCGCACCCCACACACCCACACACCCACCCACCCACCCCACAAACCTGAATCTCTGCAACCGCGACGATATTAATTAATTCCCTTAAGATATCAGTGGTTTGAGTTGTGTGAACGCACTCGCGTTCTCTCGCTCTCTTTGCGCTCATCAAAGTTTCCATTTTTAGATTCTTCGTCTCTCTCGGTCGGTCCTAGGGTTTTGCTCCAGCGCAAACTTTTGGACAAACGGAGATCTGAGCACAAGCGAACGGTAAGATCACTGATCCAATCCCCCTTCTAAAACACTTCTATTGATGAGATCTGAGCGTGTTGAAGCTCGCTAAGGTTTGCATAGCCATTAAATAGCTTTTACTTCCATTTTCGCCGTTAATTGGAGCTTTTTTCTACAGGATTCGAGTCATAAACCATAATAAGATAGCTTTGGACTCTAGAACTCTAATCAATTCGCGTGCATTGATCTGTGATATTGTGGCTCTTGGATCTCTTGCAGTTTGGCTGTTTGGTCTATTTGTTGCCGAATTTGACTGTATCTTTTTATGAAAATTTTGTCCGGAAATTTTTAGAGGGACGCTTCTAGCTGCATAGGCTTAATTTAAGTGAGTATCAAGGTAATTTGTTTGGGACCAGCTGGCATTGCATTTTCTATCTAAAGGTTCTCTTCTCTTGTGCATGGAGGAGATTTGGAGCCAATTTTGATAATTTCAATAACAGAAGCGGAGTATATGGTTGTAGTTGAGGCGTCAAAGGAAGCTTTGTGGTTGAGAGGATTGGTTGAGACGTTCAGTATCATACAAGATTCAGTTCGGGTTCATTGCGACAGCCAGAGTGCTATTCATCTCGCTAAAAATCACATGTATTACAAGCGGACGAAGCACATTGATGTAAGATTTCACAAGTTACGTCAGTGGGTCGTGTATGATAAAGTGATCGATTGGTAAAGATAAGCATGAAGAAAAATTCAGTGGATATGATGACGAAGATCATCCCGGTGGAAAAGTTCAGAGCATCTCTGAACTTCATCAAGGCTCTTCGAAGGTAAAGTGGCGAACGGCTCTTGAGAAGGAGTCATGTGAAGTCACAAAAGGGGGGGGGAGAGAAAGGAAGGCGAATAAAGCAGAGACCAATTTCTATGGAGGGACTCAATGAACATGAGTCAAGGTGGAGATTGTTAGTATTTGGAGTGCCTCATATTCATTGGAGAAAATTCAGGTTTTTGACAGTTTCTTATACGGATCTGTCTCCTCTTTGCTTTAGATACGGGTTTCCTATTTCTCTAAGGAGGTGCTGATTTGAGTTCGTATGATACTAGGATTATCCCAGGTGTCTATATAAACCTCTAAGGAGTGGTCTTTTGAAGGTGTATCAAGAATTCAAGAGAAATTTTAGAATTTCACCATTGAGATTGTGAGAGAGATCTCATTGTAACTCTTGTATTTTCTTCAATAAATATTTCTCCCCTCCTCCCCGTGGACATAGGCATATTGCCGAATCACGTTAAATCTTATGTTCCTTGGTTGTGTGGTAATAGCTTGCTAGTGGTAGATATTTACTTTTCACTTTCGCTACCAAGTTTTCGACTCGGTGTTCCTCTGTTGTTTAATCGGTGTTAGATCATCAACTCACTGGAACTGTTCTGAAAACATCATAGTAGTAGTCAGAGTCAGTTTTGTTGCTTTGTGTGTTTTGTACAGTGACTATGACAATTCAATTTTTAATCTGAATTTTAAACTTCTTGCAGATTAAGAGCTTTGGTCGTCCCTACCTAACATATCACCCAGGTCTTGTGAGAGATACACGGGCATTTCATGGTTGTGCTAAAAATTTTCAGGTTCATAGTGTAACCTGTGTACTTTCTCTCTTCAGTGCCTGAACTCTCTCTCTTCAGTGCCGCTCTCTTATTAAAATCTTACTTTGTGCACATTATATCTAATGTTTTGTGCCTAAAAATCTAAATAGTATCAAACTATCAATACTTATTGATGAGGACATCACGCCAGTTGACAGTTGTATTTTCATTCTTTAACTTATTTTGAGATATTGTGTTTTGTCTATTTTGCTTTTAGTATCACATCGGTTATATCCGAGAAGTTCACTTTATAAGAGCCGATGTAAAGAGGCTCAACTCAATGAATAAGATGGACAATGAATAATTAAAAAAAATTTCAGTTAAATTCTCTTGAGGGCGCTCTGAGTATTGGGGTGTGAAGCCTATGGTGTAAGGGGTGTGAAGTCATGGTGTAAGGGGTGTGAAGCAGTGTTGTTAAAGGCGCAGTGAGGCGCGCGCCTGAGACGCGAGGCGAAGCGAGGCGCATGCGTGCGCTCCGCAGCCCATGCGAGGCGCACAGCGAACGCGAAGCACAGCGAAGCGCGCGCCTCATTTGCGCCTCGCGTGAAGCGCAACGCGCGCCTAAAGCGCATTTAGTATGCACTCAATACGAATTAGGTTTCATCTTCTTCTCCTCCCCATATTCTCTCTAATTATTGTTGGTGTTGTTGCTTCTTTAGTGTTGCTATTAGTTGAATTGTTGTATCTCCTCCCTCAAGTTGCTAATCTTTTATTGCTTTTGTTGTTATTACTGTACACATTTCTCTTATTTTTATTAATGTTCTTCATTGTTAAATTGTTATTTGTTGTGTATTTTGTGATGTTATCTTTGATTTTATAATCTTTCAAATTAACAAAAGTGAAATAACAGTTGCGCCTCACTGAAGTGAGGCACTGTACGCTTTGCGCCTCACACACATTAGACTTTTTTCGTCTAGTAGTGCGCTTTGCGCCTCGACAACACTGGTGTGAAGCCTATGGTGCAAGGGGTATGAAGCCCGCGTAAGGGGTGTGAAGCCTAAACATTTATCCAGTTCTTTTTTCTAAACCCTAATTTCTTTTCTATTTTTTCTTTCAAAATCCTATTTTTTCAATTATTAATTTGAAGGTGATTGCGATCCTCCCGTTTACATCAGTTTGGTATCAGAGCTTCTAGTTCTAATCGTCTTCAATATTTGCTTCTCCATTTCACCTCCACCACCATGGTATCAACGTGACGTTTCAGTGATACTGCCACGACCACCACCTTGGCCCGATTGAGATGCTTCCTAAGGAGAGTCCTCACTCGACATGGTCGAGTTTCTCCCATCCCAGAGGAATTGATGAGGATATCACGCCAGTTGCCAGTTATCTTTTCATACCTTATCTTATTTTGAGATGTTGTGTTTTGTCTATTTTACTTTTAGTGCCATATCGATTATATCCGAGAAGTTCACTTTATAAGAGCTTATATAAAGAGGCTGAACTTAATGAATAAGATGGACAGTGAATAATTAAAAAACTTTCCAGTTAATTCTCTTGAGGGTGCTCTTAGGTATTGGGGTGTGAAGCCCGTGGTGTAAGGGGTGTGAAGCCCTGATGTAAGAGGTGTGAAGTCCGTGGTGTAAGGGGTGTGAAGCCCGCATAAGGGGTGCGAAGCCCAACATTTATCTGGTTATTTTTTCTAAACCCTAATTTTTTTTCTATTTTTTTCTTTCAAAACCCTATTTTATCAATTTTTAGTTGAAGATGATTACGATCCTCCCGTTTTACATTACTTATAAGACAATAATAGCTCTTACATATTTATGCACCGATTTCCTTACATATTCTTATACCTGATTTGTTTATTGCTTTATTCTCTCTGGGATGTTCGCACTGAACTTATACAGTACAAAAGGAGGCAGATGATCAAGCGGGGGATTGCTAAGGAAAATCTAAGCATTGATTCAGCAGCTAGGAAAAGGAACGGGTCATGCCTGCCGGAAGAGGGGAAGTTAATTCATTATTTTTCTGAATAGTATATTTCTTAGTCCTTCATGATGCTTTGACCATTCAATAATTTCTATCTAATATTTACATCTTTGAGATCATATGCCCTCATCATCATGTGTGGATGTCTTTGTGGTCGCCTACCTGGTAATGCAGCTGTATGGGCAAGAATCTGCATCAGTCAGAAACTTTTAAGTAGCACTTTCGAAGCAAACAGACAGGAAAATGAAGTGAGGAAAGATAATAGGAAAATGAGATTGGAGAAAGGAAGATAATAAAAGAAAGGAGGAAGAAAACGAGTAGAAAGTTATTTAAACATAACGATAGAAGTTCATTATTTCATACCTACTCATGACTCTATATTGTCTGTGGTTACACCTGTCCAGAATGTTTTTATCCCTTTATAATTTTTTTTGATGTATTTAGATTTTATGTTTATTCTTAATTAAAAGTTTCACAAATATTTAAACCAAATTTGTCAAGTCCGTAGTCAGTTTGTTTGCACTAATTTGTGCTTTGGTTCTCCTCAATTGATATTTTTTGCAGTATTGTGATAAAATAAGCGTTCTAAATCTAAATGCTGCACTATCAATTATTTACCGTGAAGATCCCTAAGACGTCGACACTTGCTTGGGTGACAGCTGCTGTACAAGGACTAGCAAAAAGACAGTATGAGAGTGGATGAAAAGATGATATCCATTCAGTCCTGAACTATCAACAATTGTGCTAATCTATGTCTATCCTCTTAACTACTTTGGACGGGTTGATTCTATTGCTTTGGAAATTGGTGGGTGAGATTTGCACTATATATTTTGTGTTGTGATAGAATTTGTTTCATTATGATTTTATTATTGAAAATTTCCACCTTTTGCATGGTGGTTTTCCACCTCTACTAAAAGTTGTTTGTTGGGAGAAATTTGAGAGCGTGTAAATTCTTTATTTGACTGTAAAGAAAGTTATAACAATAAAAAAAAACTTCCGATTACAAGAGAGAGAAGATGTTCAAGCTCAAATCTTCTCCTTGTTTAATTCTGAGTTCTTGTTGTGACGATGAAAAGTGAATCTTGTTTTTTCGTTGATCGGGTGAGCGTCACAGTCTTCTGAGAATCTTTTCTTCAGACTATGGACGGAGTAGCACAGCTCCTCTCCAATAAAATCTGAAAGAGATTTGAGGCAAAAACAACATGTACTCAGCAAGTTGTTAGAAGAGTTTAACTCTTAAGTATTTCTCAGCTAGAAGGTCTGGTTAAGATTTTCTAAATCCACCAAAACTTTTTCGACCCCTCTTCAGTAGCAAACTGAGCTATTTATAGGGGTTTCAGGGGTAGAACTGTCCCCTAATATCCTCCATAATGGGGGTTAACTCGCTCTACGTGTACAGTAATTGATCAAGTAATGAGGGCAGTTATAACAGAGACGAAGGGTTCCTCTGTAGTTGAAACGCCGGCTTCGAGCCTCTCGTTTAGCCTTTGAGGTAACGCTTGAGTTTCGCATTTGATTGAAATGTGAGTTTTAAGTTTTGCGTCAAGCTTCATGTGAGGCGCAGGCTTCGGGCTCTACGTCTTAGTCATTGCGGTGGAGTAGAGACGCGGGCTTCGACCCTCGCGTCTTGGTACTGCAGTGATGCTGAGACGCGGCTTTCAAGCTCTGCGTCTTGGTGCAGCGCTAGTGGCTATGATTAGCCTTGTGTCTGGAGCTTGGACTCTGATTTCTGATGACTTGTCCTCAGTGATTTTTGGACAGTTTACAAAAGTGTATACAAAACTATATTTTCGTTTTAACTATTAGTTTCTATTTGTTTGAAAAAATTTATTAGTTTCTGCCGAGTCCTTTTCTTTCTCTTCTCTTCAGCTAAAACGGTTTACTTGACTGATTGGCAATGTAAAGGTGGGACTTCTCCTTCGGACAATGGGCTAACCTCCAAATACAATAGTATACTTGGCTGGCTCTGAGATATTTGGTGTGGCAAAGAGTCCTTATCCCTTTATGTGCCATGTACACAAATACAATGGATCGGACTTCTTTCTGCAGCGAAAAACAGTTATTGCACATATCCTTTTAATCTTTCTAATCCTTCTCCAGTCAAAAGTGAGAAACAACTCATTGTAGAATGGAAGAAAGCTGGACCTCGGCCACACCCTCTTCCACCACCTCCTTCAAGGCCTTTCTATCAGCATGAGAAGGAAGGTTGGCATCGCTGGGTTGCACAGACTGACAAAGAACCGGATCCATCGCCTTTGGATCTGAGAATGCAAGCACACAGTTTACTTTGGGATGCTGTAGATTATCACGTTTCTGTCGAAGCTGATGCATTCTTTCCATGCTTTCACAATGATGGGAGTGGATGGCCTGACTTTCGAGCTTAGTCATGGGTCAACGTTTGTACCAAATGGCCTCCAGAATAACTTATCGCCCTGATAGGTAAATTAAGATATAAAACTAGTTCTCTAATTCCAACTTTACAGATTGTTAGCATGATGATGATGATAGACACCCTTGTTGCATATGCATTGAGTTCAACCAAGCCTGTCATTTCTCCTTCCATTTATCTTTGTGCTTCATAAAACACCATCTTTCTAGATGCATGTATGGGCAAGAAGATGAATGCTCTGAAATCTCATCTTCTTTTGAACTTTTCATATAAAATACTCGGTATTTGCGCAATTTCAACATTCATGTGCACATATGCACCTTTTGTATGGTTAGAAAAGGGAAACTGAAAAAAAAAAAAAAAAAAAAAAAAAAAAAAAAAAAAAAAAAAAAAAAAACCGAAACATAAAATTCATTGAATATGACAGGTGAGTTCCAAATTCAACTCAACAACCTAGCCCTAGTAAACTTTCTTTCTTGTATTTTATTTAGCCTCAGATTGTGATATTTCTGATTTTCCACTCTGAAATCCAATCTTGTCCTCTGGTATCTGTCTTAAAGCTTTCATGCCATAAGTCATCTCATAGATGTCCCACTAAACTCACCTGTTAGTTGTCCTGCTAGTTCATTTTGGGAGGACTTCCTAGTTGATTTTACAAGATTGTTTTTCAAACCAGCTCTTTCTTACTATGTTGATCCTCTTTTTTATTATTCTATTATTTTTTATTTTTAAAATTTTGAGGATTACAAGATTGTTTTTCAAACCAGCTCTTTCTTACTGTGTTGATTCTCATTTTTATTTTTCTATTATTTTTTAGTTTTTAAATTTTGAGGATGTAATGTCAAGACTTTACTGACTCGCCACATCAATCTATGAGTGTTGATTTGTTTTAGCTATGGCAAAGAGAAGTATTTTGGTGTATAACAAGCGGCAATTACTCAGCCTGATGCTTAATCTCTTTTTAAAGTTTTTTATGTGACAACTAGTGTATGTTTCATGTTTCTGGTGTAAACAGCTTTGTCTTTGTATACAGGAAAACCATCTCTGAGCTTTTTGACACCATCCGTGATCGCCTCTATTATCCAAAACGCAACTGGACTATCTTGGTGAGGGATCATCTTAACAAAAGTTTGGGTTTAGATGGGTTCATAGCAGAGGCCCATACATTGAAACCCACATCATTTCTCTCCCACCCCCTTCTTGAATGTTCCTGTAGAGCATCCAAGCCAGCAGACAATCCCGAGTCTGGTGAAAGACCCCAAAGGAGAAGTCTTGTTTGGTGGAGAGGATCAATGCCCTAAATGGATGGTCCGTGGTCTTGCAATGGTCACCCCGAAACCAACTGGTGGGAAAGATGAGGGGGCTGATGAGAACGAACCGCCAGAAGATTACCCAGATGCAGAAGGGCAGTTGGACTCGGATGAGGGAAACAGAAATGATGCACCTAGGCCCAGTGAGCAAGATGAGATGGATCCAAATGATTAGAACTGTTCGATTATGAAATGAGAATCATTCTTGCAATCACTGTCGCAGAGGACTATGACACGAAGATATTCAAGCTTGCAGTGAGCAAATGGGTGTAAACGATGCACTGTGATTCATTCACCCTCTCTGTGAGCATATCATTACTGGGATTCGTTATTGTGAAGTCCTCTTGTACATCAGTTTCTGCTGTGTATAGCTCGAGGAGAGCTGATCTAATCATTTTTTACTCGCCGCCACCTCCCATCAAATCAGCACACATGAGCTTCTTCTGTACATTTTATATGTCAATTATTTTGCGGATCAGTTGCGTACAATGCTGTGGGAGGTAAAGGAAAAGGGCTTCAGTGTATTCAGGAACTGCTGATCTTTGTTCTCTTTCTGATTTTTGAAATTTTGACACAATATTCCAATTTGTTTCATATGCAGCAATAATCACTTGCTGGTTGAAAATATAGTTTTGGGTTGTCAACAGAGCATTCTGTACCTTTGGGTAGTGAGCTTGTCGTATTCTCTCTTGTTCTTTTGTTTTAGTCTTCAGGATTATGCTGATCTGTTTGTCTTTGAGCGAAACAGTAAATTTGACATCAGATTTCTCGTTTCTTTTTCTTTTTGCTTTTTTGTTTGTGTGCATCAGGATGTTGGTTTTGCAAATATTTCTGGCTATTTGTATTAACCCTATACAAAGCAAACATTTGTGTGTAAACTGGGTAAATTGTATTTTGGTGACTTATTATATTGCTCTTCTATTGTTCTTCAGCAATTCAACAAAAAGCAATGATAGATGAGTGTCTGTTGAATGAATACACTGAAGGGCACTAATAATTTATTTAACTGATCCACTGTTTACAATAATGGAGATGATAACAACCTATACAAAGAGCAAAACAGACTGAAATCTCATTTAGGAATTATGCACTCTTTTTTTCTTTTTTTCTTTTTTGGAGAAAAGTGAAGCATGCTCACCTATTTCATTAATAAAATAATAATGAAACATAGTCCAGGAATTATACCACATAACAGTTAAGATAAAACTAAATTGGCCCACAAGTTTAATTTCTTTGATCAAGAGCCTATTCATTGTCTCCGATTGCTTAGTAATTGAAAGCAGACGAGCTATCATCTTCTCTCGATCACTTTGTTGCTTAAGACTCTCAAACTCAAGTCGTCATTGTCATTGTCATCACTAACTTTTGTCGTGTGTGTGGTAGTGCAAGGCTCTACGAAAGATTTGATAAGATTGAGTAATTGCCAGTCTGATATTCACCTTTTATATCGAGCCAAATACTTGTTTGCAAAAGAAACAAATGACCCGTCGAATATCTATCTTATTGATCATGCAGTTTTATCAACTTTAAATACTTAAGCACTCGGTCCATCAATCTCATGCTAAATTAAGCATACATTATAAATTAAAAATAAAATGTCTTTTAAAAGATTCTGATTGTTTTCATTTTGATTTGTTCCCACAATATTTGAGCTCCCCATTCTTAAGACAAAAGTAGTCTTAGTGCTCTCTTATCTTGCTAATTGTCTCCATTAACTAACCCTAAGAAAATATTTACTAAAAACCCCTCATTGAATTCTGTATTTTTCACTAGTCCAAATAAATTAGCTTGGTGTCAATTCAGATTGAAAAGGACATTGGGTCCCTTTCTCTTTGGCTTTAAGAAATATGAATTAACAGATGACCCCACAATGTTAACACTATTTTCACATCAGGACAAATTCTCAGCTGGCAGCCACTCTAAAATTATTATTATTATTATTTATGATCTATTATTATTTTTGCTTTGCCATTTGGTGAAAAAGACAATGTTGAAAATGACCTAGGCTTACTTTGTATATGTAACCTTATTTGAATGTCAAATTTAGAAAATACGGCTAAGATATTGATTAGGAAAAAAAAAAACCCTTATCTTATCTCTTGTCTCCTGTGTCAGCTGGTGGGCAACCAAATTCTCAAATGTGATGTGGAATTTTTTTTTTTCTTTTTTCTAATTTGACTCTCATTATGAATTATTATTCAACAATTAGGTAGTTATATGACAATTTATAAGTGCACATAAATGTATTGGAAGTCTTTAGTTTATTACCTATGATTAGTTTATACTTGTTAATCATGCAACTTAATTATGATTATAATCATAATTGACATGTGCTGTAGTACCCTCAGCTGCTTTGTATTTGCTTCATTTAGTTGCAATTAATTTGAAAACAATTCACAAATATAGCAGGAGGCAGTTATGAAAAGTCTTAAGTTTAAAATTAAATTAATTTTAATTTCAAAACAATGATAATAAAATAATTATGATAACTTTTTCTATAGATTTTCTTGCAGATGTCAGCTTATAAATTTGGGAAAAAAAAGATTACTTATACATTCCCGTATCATCCGCCACCTCGTCTCCATCTAACGGCGGGCCCCACGCCCCACTCAATTCAGTAATGGCGGGGCAAGAGTGTAAAATACGCGGTCAGGAATCAGTCGAAATCACCAACTGTGCAATTAATTAATTAATTAATTATACAGATCCAAGGGGGAGAGAGGGTCAATCTCGATATTACTAAAGTCTGCGGGGGCAAAATCACAGGACTCGCCCCTCTACAAGACCCCTGAGTCCGGGTCCGGCCCGCCACGTGTCCACCTCCCAAAGGCCGCTTCGCCCCCATCCTTATCCTCTCGCCATGTCACCACCCTCAGATCCCGATCGACGGTCCGGATCTCGTTTCGAACCGTTAGGGCCTCCGCCCTTCTATAAATACTCAGCTCCCGCACGCTCACGTTCCTTCTCTTTCTGTTGTCTTCTGTTTTGAGATCCGAAAAATTCGGTGGCAGTTTCTGTAAATAAGTCGAAGATTACATGGGCCTTCTCGACAAGCTCTGGGACGACACCGTCGCCGGCCCCCGGCCCGACAGCGGCCTGAGCAAGCTCAGGAAGCACTCCACCTTCACTTTCCGCTCAAATAAAGGTAATTAATTTTAATTAATTACTATTTTTTAAAAAGATTTAATTGAATTAAGTCAGAATTAGTTACTGATTTGTGGGGGACCGTGGGTGGTGGCAGAGGAGGATGACGTGGCGCCGAAGGTGACTCGGAGCATCATGATCAAGAGGCCGGCGGGCTGCCCCTCGCCGGGGAACGGGACGCCGCCGGCGTCTCCGGCGGGATCTACGCCTCCGGTATCTCCGTTCGCCGGTGAGGTTTCGTTTTTTTCATCGGCCGTTGTCCGTTGTTATTTTGTTGACGAGATTGGGCCTCTCGGGTTCTCGCTTTGGATCTGGATCGTGCGTGAGGGATCTGGGGTTATTTTTGGAATTTCACCTGATTGGCTGCTATCGGATAGAAAGATCTAGAAAAGAGTCATCGGAACGATGAGATTACGTGGCAACATGGCAGCCGTTAATGAAACTAACAACACTAATTAAACTAAAGAAATTGAGGATACATAATAAAGTTTCGATTAAAGAATCATCACATTAATTACTCTGAAGAAATAAATACTCAAGCGCACCGAAACGAGAGATTATCTTTCAAATAATTGAGCTAATGTTGAAATACATAATTAATATAAACTGTGATGCAAAAATATAGTCAGTAATAATTAAGTTGCTGATGATATGTGGTTTCACCTATTGAGTGGATTTTGTATGCTCATGTGTACACTTGTACATATTGTGGACGTAAGGGTCACTTTACTAAATTTTTTTATGATAGGATACATGATTTAAATTTAGCAAATAAGTTTGTTTGGGTTAGGAAAGGAGCTAACCCTAATGGATCTAAAAGAGTATGGGTACCAAAGACCACTCTTATTTTATTTGATGTAAGTGTGTGCTCTCACATAACGTGAGAGTAATGATGTCTTGAGGTGGATGCGTTCCGATCATAAAGAGGACTATTTGAATGCATCATTTTCAAGGGGAGTTTGGTGGGAGGACCACCATGGTTTGGAGATATTGAGATGTGCCCTATTGGTCTTGGTAACGATCTCTAACTCCTATTTATGTTACATGCTTTTCATTTTGTTGATTTTTAGCATGTCTTGTTTCATGATTAGTATGTTAAATGTCATGATTATTAGACTTGTGATATGCATGATTAGTATTTGAGATCACCCATGTTTAATATGGAGTTATACTTTTGTGTTCTCTCATTAGTTTTAACTATTGTGTATATCATAGATCTAATGCATGTGCATTTATATAATGATCATATTAGTTTTGTTTAAACATTTACACTTCATGTTTTGATTACATGTCTAGATGTTAGTTTTCATTAAAACTTGGATATATACTTGTACAACTAGTGAGCCACAAATAGATTATTATATGTTTGTGTCTTACAATTAGTAGATGTCTTACAAATAGAAGGTTAGCATGCATAACTAAGATCTTGAGATGAAACATAGTATTCATACCGGGTGAAGATCAGATTGTCCTAAGTTCTAATTATTCAGTACAACTCCCATCACTTTATAATAATTGGAGTGCCCTGTGACATGGTGATATTGAAATAGTGAAATACTCTTTCCAACTAAACAATCAACCTTGCGCTTCGTGCCGTTAATTGTGGTCTAGCATTGCTGTTCAACACCCCTCTAGAAGCTTGTTCCCGTCAATTTGTTCCCTGGACCATACCCAGGGGACAAGATAAGGAAAAAAGCAGGAAGTAATTCGGACAGAGTAATATCAAGAAGACAAGATGGAATGGAAATGATGATAATATTAATATAAAAGTAAATTACAAGAAATTACAAGATGGAATACTTACAATCTTTGTCTTGATATAATGACTGTGAAATTGAATACAAGAGGTACAAGTTGGAAATTAATGCTGAGAAGGTTGAGGTTGGAAGTAATGGTCTAATTGGGTTCTGCTAATTGTAGGTGATAGCAGGCGATGATCCTTGATGAATGAAGTGGATCCTTATTTATAGAATGAGTCGTAGCTTCCGGAGAATCCTTTGTTTGCATTGATGTGATTTGAGGTGACTTGGCTTTTTGACTTTGCATGAGGAATCTGCTTTATTAGTTTTCTGTCTTGTCGATTGAATGCTTTATCTGGAGTGTTGGAGGAATCCGTTTTGCTTTGTGTCTTGTTGATTGACTGCTTTGTCTGGAGTGCTGGAGGAATATGCGTTGCTTTGTGTCATGTTGATTGAATGCTTTGTCTGGAGTGCCTTGCTTGCTTTATGCCTTCTGCTTTTGACTTTTGAGCTAGAGGGAATCTGCTTTTGAATTGTGCGTCTTTGGAGGTAATGGCTGTCCATTCTGTTTTTGTTGGTGGTGATGCGTCTTTTGAAGTGATTTGTCTTCTTGGCATTTGATAGATTCTTGCAGCAGAGCGATTGCCTTTACTTTTTTATTTTTTGGCTTGTTAGGCTATGTTTGGAGAGTTTTTGCCGCTGGCTTTTGAATGCTGGTGCTGGAATCTGCCTTGTTAGGCCAGTTAGGCCATTTTGTCTTGTTAGGCTAGTTAGGCCATTGTGTCCTTGTTAGGCTATCTTTGATTCTTTTGAAGTCTGTTGGCTGGATGCACCTTTGAAGGGTGATGTCTCTTCGGTGAGGAAGTGTAAGGAGGATACTGCAGAGAAAGTGTTAGTAAAACTTTTTTTTTTTTTACTTATCGTAGGGATCCTGTCCACCGATTGGATCTATGGAGGGATCAATGGATGATGAGGATGTGGTGGAGCTTGCACGGGACCCTTTGAGTTGCTTTTGGAGATTCTTGAATTTTTGAAATTTGAGAAATTGCCGGAATTCGTCTGAGTCATGGCTGAATGTTGTTTAGCTAGGCAGATATGGTTACTGCCATGGAACAGTAGGCCAGTGAGGTTCATGAATGAAGTTTCCAGAGAAATTTGGGACCAGGGACTTTAGAATTCCTTGGACATTAGTGGCGAAAATCCAATTAGGAGAGTGATGAAAGATGTGAAAACCTTGTGGAAAAGTTTCCATAATATGCTGCATATGGAGCTGGGTATAAACTTGATCGATTCGTAAATTCATTCGGGAAATTTCAGGAGGCTTTGGGTGATGTTCTGGATTATAGTATTCAGTGCCAGGTGTAATAAGAAATTGATTGTCAGAAGAACGCCACCAACTATAGTATTCGGTAACGAACACGATATGCTGGGCTGGCTGATAGGATTCAAATTCCAAATGGGCGGAGTTGAGTAAAATTTGAAATACAGTTTATCAGAACAAAGGCCTTTGAGTTTTAAGGAAGCAGTGGTTAGGGTAGGAAACAAACGAATTCGGTCTTGGTAGGATTCAGAGACTAGTCCATAACAAAGACCATTTTCGATGGTCCAAATTTTTTGTGAGTGAGGAGTAATTGGATTTAAAAGGAGTCAGAGATTGGAAATTTTGGTTGTATCACCCGAAGGGAGCCTTCAGGGAATGTGTGGCAAAGTTGATTTATTCGGAGGATTAATTGGGTTTCAGCAGTGCTGGGTATTTGCTCGATTTTATCGTAGAGTTCGGAAGGGAGGTGTTCTAACATATCATAAACAAGTCGTGTACGGCCGTTTTCAAAGAAGATCAGTCTTTGAGGAATAGTAAGAGGAGTATTACCCCTGTTAAAGCGGTTGCTCCTTTTTCTATGAGAGGATGAGGCAATCAGAGATTTGCCTTTGTCAGTACTCATGTTCTGGAATCTGTGGTTAAAAATTCCCGAGTTAAGAAATCAGGTAAGGAATTACTTGAACCTTTAAGATATTCAATATCAAAGTCAAAGATAGAAAGAATGGCTTGCCATCTAGCAAAGATTTGCTTAGATGCGATATTTTGGACATCTTTTTCAAGAATGTATTTGGCAGATTGACAATTGATTCGGAGAAGGAATTTTTTATTTAAAAGATCATCTTGGAATTTAAAAATGCATTGAACAATGGAAAGAATTTCTTTCTTGATTGTCGAATAGGACTTTTGAGGACCTAGCCAGACACCTGAATGAAATCTAACTAATTGCTCATGAGAGGACTGTTGAAATTTTTGCTTTAATATGCCTCCATATCCTATATCTGATGCATCTGTTTTAACTATCATAAATGCATGAGGATGAGGAATGCATAGACATGGTAATGAATGGACCTTTTCTTTGATTAGTTTGACCACGTGAGTGTGCTTGTCAGACCATGCTGGTGGATCTTTTTGAAGTCTTTGAAATAGTGGTGCACAAGTTGTTCTTATTTTTGGGATGAAATCGGATACGTAATCTAAGCACCCTAAGAATCTTTGTAATTGGGTTTTATCTTTAATTGTGTCGGGAAATTTATTTGCAAATTCTATTGATCTATTAATTGGTATTATAGTTCCTCTATGAATATTATGTCCTAAAAATCTAACAGATGTTTGGAATAATTTCATTTTTGTTGCGGAAATGACTAGTCCATTCTTTTTGATTGTCTGGAAGAAACTATTAAGATGTTTGAAATGTTGATCTATATTTTCTGAGTATATTAATACATCATCGATATAAACTATAGAAAATGTTGTATAAGGATTGAATATGTCTACACCTGTATGAACTAAAGGTTTAATTGCTACTTGTATTAATCCAAAATGTTTGTACCGAAATCCTTTCTTTAGAAATTTTTGTAATGCTAAGGTAGATAATAGTTGAATGGTTTGAAATTTATTTTGAATATTAAATGTTTCTTCATGGATTTTAATTGCGTATGATGTTTTGAAGTCAAATGTTCCTATACTATAAATGTTGTCTATTTTTCATTTAGAATTTTTCATTCAAATAGTCTTCATGAATTATGTCCTCTCTACTTCTTATTATCTTCTTATTTGATCCTGAGGATGAATTGGAACCTAGAAACACTTTTCTAACAATATTAGTCATTACTAGTGCGTAACTAACTGCGGGGTTAACCTTTTAGTTGACTAGAATACGGGAACACAATGCCTGGAACACCCTATCTCACGGGCTTACCAACGGACTTACAAGCTTACCAACGCTTACCAACGCCTACTAAAATTTAACATTGCCTCTTAGTATGCACTAATGCTAACTAACATGCAAGATCCATGGCTCTGATACCAGTAAGATACCCAGGGGACAAGATAAGGAAAAAAGCAGGAAGTAATTCGGACAGAGTAATATCAAGAAGACAAGATGGAATGGAAATGATGATAATATTAATATAAAAGGAAATTACAAGAAATTACAAGAAATTACAAGATGGAATACTTACAATCTTTGTCTTGTGGTATCAGAGCATACAAAATCTTATGGGTGTGAATGTGGATCTTGCATGTTAGTTAGCATTAGTGCATATTAAGAGGCAATGTTAAATTTTAGTAGGCGTTGGTAAGCGTTGGTAAGCTTGTAAGTCCGTTGGTAAGCCCGTGAGATAGGGTGTTCCAGGCATTGTGTTCCCGTGTTCCAGTCAACTAAAAGGTTAACCCCGCAGTTAGTTACGCACTAGTAATGACTAATATTGTTAGAAAAGTGTTTCTAGGTTCCAATTCATTCTCAGGATCAAATAAGAAGATAATAAGAAGTAGAGAGGACATAATTCATGAAGACTATTTAGAATGGAAAATTCCAAATGAAAAAATAGACAACATTTATAGTATAGGAATATTTGACTTCAAAACATCATACACAATTAAAATTCATGAAGAAACATTTAATATTCAAAATAAATTTCAAACCATTCAACTATTATCTACCTTAGCATTACAAGAATTTCTAAAGAAAGGATTTCGGTACATACATTTTGGATTAATACAAGTAGCAATTAAACCTTTAGTTCATATAGGTGTAGACATTCCTGTGTATACAACCCTAAGAGATAAAAGATTAAAAAGATACAAGTCATCTATTTTATCTATGATTCAAACCAATATATGTAATGGTCCAGTTTATTTCAACTGTATGCCTAATTACTCTGTATCATTAACAGATCCATTAATCTTAAATTCATTATCTTAGATATTCATTTATAAGGTGACGAATTTGAAAACTTTACCGAACAAGTAGCTGTTATGTATAAAATATATTTCAAACTTATGAACTCTAACATGAACCCTCTAAACATTAAAAACCCTACAAACCAATTTTTTTAGGTTTCAAATGTTCTACACCGTTAAACTAACCAACTCACTATTTAAGCCATCCGTTTTTTCTCTACTTGGTGCATGAGCAAAAAGTATTCAAAACACTTGATTTTTGGTTTATAGATACTTGAAATAATATAGATCAACTTCAACGGAGTGGATCTTGTATTCGAATGTCGGTGGGTTGTATTTGAGTGAGAAAAATTCAGGCTCGAATCCTTCCAGAATGACACAAGTGTGTGTGTAATACCCCGTTCCTGGAATACGTACTTAGTTGCGTATTCAGTTTTTCGATCGTATTTTTCGATTTACTTCCTGTATTTGACCGATTTCAGTTTCAAATATTATTTTCCAATATTTTAGATTTTATATGATTTTCTGGAATTTTCCTGAATTAATTGAAAATCTTCAAACCGGTGTCGACCAGTGTCGCTGATCGATTCCCGATTTTTATCTTACAAACAGTTAGGAAATTCTAGAAAGTCCTTTAGGCATTATTTCTTAGAATCGTATTTCTTACCTAAATACTTTTTCTGGGAATTTTATGATTTTATGAAAATTCCACCGGAGTCGGTAGCTAACTGATTCCGGGATTTTTAATTTTAAAACTATAAATTATTTCTCCAAACGAATTTCACCATGAGTCTTAAATATTATTATTGATTTTTGGTAAATTTTACGAGTCGTTCCGAGATACTTGATTTCGGGACGATTTCGGTATTTTCCGAAATGTTTTCCGCATCCTCGACTTAAACCCGGGAATTTGTCTTTTCAATATTTTTATTTTCTAAGTCCAAGAAAATATCTTCTACTTTTAATTTCTTTTTCTTTTTCCTTTTTCTTTATTTCTCTTCCTTCCTCCACAAGCCACAAGATTTTCCAATTTTCCAAAATTCCAACCTTTTCCAAAATTCCAACAAACTCCACACACTTCTACCATTAATGCCCCTCTTTCTCTCTCTCTTCCATGGCCGGCCAAGTGGCCAAAAGAGGGACACCTCATCCTCTCCTATTTGCAAAAACCCCCTCTCTTCTACATAAATTGCACCTCCTTCACAAAATCAAAATCTTATATAAACTTTTCCTTACCTGTAACGCCCCGATTCCACGGATACGGAGACGTCACCGCGACGTATATACGTAGGTCAGAAAATGCCCCCCACGTATATACGCTAAGCATATAGTACAACAAGGATCAGAGTACACGACAAAGCGTGATATACATACATATGCCAACTTAAAAGTACAAGTACAAGTTATCACAAGATATATTACACATTACATGTATCTTTTATCACAACCAAGTCCAAAAATAAAAGATACAATGTGAACACAAAATGCTCACGAGTAGGATGAAGATCCCGTGAGTCAAAAAGAGAAATCTGGCACAAAGGACTGGGACTAGTCTGCCTGCTCACTAAGAAAAGCTTGATCCTCTGTGGAAGGCTCCACTTCGATCCAAGCTTCGGAACCTGAATATACAAATCCAAGGGAGTCAGGACCTCCCAACAACGAACAGGCTACAGCCAAATGGCTAAGAGACAAGAATATGAGAGTTGGAACAGTATAATGAATACCAATCAACAAGTAATGGAAGCATAAAGAGTAAAAGTCCGAATACAATAGATCCACAGTTAACGTCCTTTATTATTATTACTTGTCTTACTGTGATATCTAGCTATGTGAACCAGCGTCCCAGCGCACATAGATCCATATCCTAGTAAAGCAAGGTTGTTATTGGAAACCAGCGGGGGTATCAACGAACAATGTTTACAGTGGGTCCCGTACATGCCCGGGACAACGGTCCAGGATTGTTCCGTTGCTTGGTGACGGAAACCAGCCGCTAGGCTAACAGGAGGGACTTATGTATGCCCTTTATCATGATGGTACCAGTAATGAGGGAGCAAGCACTCCCCTCGGTCCCCTGGAGGCCCTCAGGTCAGACCGGAAATATAGTTGCACAACATACCTAATACCACTGTAAACATGAACACATATTGATATCCACATGTTTTCCCCAGACCCAATGTAAGTTGGTCCATTTTATACAAAAGTCAAGTGTATCATACTTGATGTTAAGAGATAGCATGATAAGTGGTGATATTCATTAATTAACAAGTTATGAAATGAGAATATACAATAACAAGCCATGAAGTAACAAGAGGTAACATCCATCAAGTAACAGGTCATGAAGTACCATTCATGAAGCATAAACAAGAATAATATATCCCACATGTATCAAGGGTATGATCCAAATTCAGAAAAGAAATCAACTATAATAAACAGCCTAAATTAGTCGTCGACTAGGTGGAATGGTTAGTCGACTAATAGTGGTCTCTAGTCGACTAACAGTCTGGACTAGTCGACTAAAACTGGGTTCCAGAGAGTTGGAATTCTGTTTCAGGAAAAGTTAGTCGACTATGGTGGAAAGGGTAGTCGACTAACAATGATCTATAGTCGACTAATAGTTAAGGTAAGTCGACTAACAGTGATTTCCAGAGAGTTGGGGTTTATTTTCAGGAAAAGTTAGTCGACTAATAATCAAGATAAGTCGACTAAAACTGTGTTTCAGAACAGGGGTCGTTTCAAATAAGGATTTCAAGTCGACTAACTCCTAGGTCAAGTCGACTAATCGTGGTCTGAAAACAGGGTACAGAACAGAATTTGATGGTTGAATTTGAAGGCCAAAAGCATGATTTTGAAGGCACAAGTGTACATGAATTGTAAACACAAGTATACTAAAAAGTTTACAAGTCTTGGTGAGTAAAAATACTCACACGAATGGTTAATTGGAGCTATACGCGTTCGAAAGGAGCGTTGCCGACAAACTTGATCCTCGGCGATAATAGACACGATCCCAATCCAAAAGTTGTAGTTGCTTGAGATGGAGATGATGACTTTGTGGTGTTTTTGGAGTTGGGGTTGAGGTGAAGGAGGGATTTTGGTGAAGGTCAAATCTTTGTTGAAGTGAAGAAAAGAAATAAAAATGTAAAGGAAAAGTTTATATAAGATTTTGATTTTGTGAAGGAGGTGCAATTTATGTAGAAGAGAGGGGGTTTTTGCAAATAGGAGAGGATGAGGTGTCCCTCTTTTGGCCACTTGGCCGGCCATGGAAGAGAGAGAGAAAGAGGGGCATTAATGGTAGAAGTGTGTGGAGTTTGTTGGAATTTTGGAAAAGGTTGGAATTTTGGAAAATTGGAAAATCTTGTGGCTTGTGGAGGAAGGAAGAGAAATAAAGAAAAAGGAAAAAGAAAAAGAAATTAAAAGTAGAAGATATTTTCTTGGACTTAGAAAATAAAAATATTGAAAAGACAAATTCCCGGGTTTAAGTCGAGGATGCGGAAAACATTTCGGAAAATACCGAAATCGTCCCGAAATCAAGTATCTCGGAACGACTCGTAAAATTTACCAAAAATCAATAATAATATTTTAAGACTCATGGTGAAATTCGTTTGGAGAAATAATTTATAGTTTTAAAATTAAAAATCCCGGAATCAGTTAGCTACCGACTCCGTTGGAATTTTCATAAAATCATAAAATTCCCAGAAAAAGTATTTAGGTAAGAAATACGATTCTAAGAAATAATGCCTAAAGGACTTTCTAGAATTTCCTAACTGTTTGTAAGATAAAAATCCGGGAATCGATCAACGACACCGGTTTTGAAGATTTTCAATTAATTCAGGAAAATTCCAGAAAATCATATAAAATCTAAAATATTGGAAAATAATATTTGAAACTGAAATCGGTCAAATACAGGAAGTAAATCGAAAAAATACGATCGAAAAACTGAATACGCAACTAAGTACGTATTCCAGGAACGGGGTATTACAATCCATCCACCTTACAAAAATTTCGTCCTCGAAATTTCAGGAAATGAAAGGTAACGGTAGAGAAGGATAAGAAGAAAGAATTTTACCAATCAAGTTGTGAAGAGTTGCGGATAACGCTCACGGATAACATCCTCTCGTTCCCACGTGGCCTCTCCTGGCGCATGCCTGTTCCAAGACACCAACACTAATGGTATTGCCTTATTCTTCAATGTCTTGACACTTCTGTCCAAAATGGCCATCGGTTGCTCTTGATATGACAAATCCGGTTGTAGTTCCAGTTCGGAGTGATCCAGGATATGACTATCATCCTTGACATACTTCCGCAACTGTGATACGTGGAATACATTGTGAACTCCGTCCAACGATGGCGGTAATGCCAATCGATAAGACACATCTCCCACACGGTCCAAAATCTCGAATGGGCCGATATATCTCGGACTAAGCTTTCCACGAGTACCGAACCGGATTACTCCTTTTGTAGGTGATATCTTCAAAAACACATGATCTCCTGTCTGGAATTCCAATGGCCTTCTCTGAGTGTCAGCCCAACTTTTCTGCCGACTCTGAGCTGCCCTGAGGTGATCTCTGATGATTCTGACTTTATCTGTTGTCTGAATCAGGATCTCTGGCCCCAAAAGTCTCCTCTCACCGACTTCGTCCCAACAAATTGGTGACCTACACTTCCTTCCATACAATGCTTCAAATGGTGCCATCTTGATACTTGCCTGATAGCTGTTATTATAAGAAAATTCAGCCAAGTGAAGATGATCTTCCCATGATCCCTTGAATTCAATCATGCAAGCCCGCAACATGTCTTCAAGAATCTGGATAGTCCTTTCAGATTGTCCGTCTGTCTGAGGGTGATAGGAAGTACTGAATTTCAGACGAGTTCCTAGACTGTCTTGGAGACTTTCCCAGAAATGGGATCTGAATCTAGTGTCTCTGTCTGATACAATACTAACTGGAACTCCATGTAGACGAACTATCTCCTTCATGTACTTGTCTGCCAAAACCTCTGTTGTCTGACCTACCCTGAACGGTATGAAGTGAGCTGATTTGGTGAGGCGATCAATGATTACCCATACAACATTATTACCCTTAGGACTACGAGGTAATGCCGTAACAAAATCCATGGTGATGTGCTCCCACTTCCATTCGGGTATTGGTAAGGGTTGTAGAAGTCCAGCTGTCCTCTGATGTTCTATCTTTATCTGCTGACAAACTAAGCACTTGGCTACATACTGGGCTATCTCCCTTTTCATAGCATTCCACCAAAACTGCTTCTTTATGTCTTGATACATTTTGTTTCCCCCTGGGTGTATGGAATAGGCTGAACTGTGTGCTTCTGCTAGAATCTTCTGTCGAACTTCTCCTTGGGGAACACAAAGTCTGCTACCAAAATACAAGGCATCATCCGGATGAATACTGATATCAGTCCTCAATCCAGCCTCTACTTGAGCTCGGAACTGCTGTAATCTGGGGTCTTCCTTTTGAGCTTCCTTGATCTCATCTATCAATGCTGACTGAATCTGCAAGGTCATGAACTGTCCTGCCTTATCAGTTCCTTGAACTATCATCAAGTCCAATCTTATGATGTCTTGGATCAACTCGTTCTGTTGAGTAAGTTGGACTAGTACTCTATTCTCTGGCTTCCTGCTCAGTGCATCTGGAACTGTATTGACCTTGCCCGGATGATATTGCAAGTCTATATCATAGTCCGCCATTAGCTCCAGCCACCGCCTCTGCCTCATGTTCAATTCCTTCTGTGAGAAAATATATTTGAGGCTCTTGTGATCCGTGTATATCAACACTTTGTCTCCCAGAAGATAATGCCTCCAGATCTTTAAGGCAAATATAACAGCTGCTAGCTCCAAGTCATGAGTTGGGTAATTCCGTTCATGAAGCTTCAGTTGTCTGGATGCATAAGCTATAACATGATCATGTTGCATTAGTACACACCCCAGGCCTTTTCCTGATGCATCACTGAATATGACCATCCCTCCTCTACCTGAGGGAGTCCTCAAGATTGGAGCTGAAATGAGTCTTTGCTTCAATTGCTCAAAGGCTGCAGTACATTCTTCTGTCCATATGTACCTTTCCCCTTTCCGGGTGAGCTTGGTCAACGGGGCTGCAATCTTAGAGAAATCTTGGACAAAGCGTCTGTAATATCCGGCTAGTCCAATAAAACTCTTAATCTCAGTCACCGTCTTGGGAATAGGCCAATCCTTCACTGCCTGGACTTTGCTGGGATCAACTGAAATTCCTTCTGCTGAAACCATGTGTCCAAGGAAGGCTATACTGTCCAACCAAAAGTCACACTTGCTCCTCTTAGCATGAAGCTGCTCCTGCTGGAGAGTCTGCAATACTATCCTCAAGTGTTCTGCATGCTCCCTGTTGTTCTTTGAATAGATCAAGATGTCATCTATAAAAACAACTACAAACTGATCCAAATAGGGCGAGAACACTCTGTTCATCAAATCCATGAAAACTGCAGGGGCATTGGTGACTCCGAAAGGCATAACTAGAAACTCATAGTGGCCATAACGGGTCCTGAATGCCGTCTTCGGAATATCCTCTTTCTTCACCCTAAGCTGATGGTAACCCGATTGTAAATCTAATTTAGAGAATACTCGGGCTCCATGAAGCTGATCAAACAGATCATCAATCCTTGGTAAGGGATACTTGTTCTTGATGGTAACTTTGTTCAATTCTCTATAATCAATACAAAGCCTTTTACCACCATCCTTCTTGTTTGCCAATAATACTGGAGCTCCCCATGGTGAAGTACTTGGTCGAATCAATCCCTTATCAGAGTATTCCTGCAGCTGCTTCTTTAGAATCTCTAACTCCGTCGGTGCCATCCTGTACGGAGCCTTGGATATAGGAGCTGCTCCAGGCACAGTACCAATAGAGAACTCAATCATCCTTTCAGGTGGAAGTCCTGAGATTTCAGCAAACACTCCCGGGAATTCATCCCACACCGGTGTGCCCTTCTGAATCTCTGAACTAGCCATCCGAGTCTTTCTCTTGGTAGACTTCACTTCCCCACTAAATTGGAATTCAGGCTGAAGAGGGATTCTGAAATTAATCTTCTTCTCCCTACAGTCAATAACTGCATAATATTGACTAAGCCAGGTCATGCCTAAGATTACGTCGTACCCTTTGGTGTCTAGTACGAGCATATCTATGGCCAAGGTCTTGTTACAAAGTTCTACTGGACAATCAGTGCAAACTCTAGTAGATATGACTACTCCATTCCCTGTACTAATCTCCCATTTGTGGTCTAACGATCTAACAGGTATAGAATGCAATGCCACAAAATGATCTGAGATATAACAATGAGAAGCTCCTGAATCGAAGAGGGCTAAAACAGGTTTTGAGTGTACCCTGATTTTACCTGTTATCACTTCCTCAGAAGTCTCAGCCTCTTCTTCCGTCAAGTTGTAAGCTTGTCCCCTTCCACGCCCTGCAGCAGTCCTAGCTCCTCTTTGGACTGGGCGAATAGCTTGTTGTGGAGGAGGGGGAGGAGCTCTCCTGATCATCGGTCCTTGGTTCCTCTGTCCAAGTGGCCCTGGAAGTGATCTCTGTCCATTTGGTCCCTGTAGTGCTGGCAAAGCTTGGCCGGCTATCCCCATTCTTCTGTGTGGACAGGCTTCTATGGAATGGTCTCGGGAACCACATACCAAGCATAATCCATTTGCCCTACGGCAATTCTGTCGAATGTGACCTGGTTTCTGACAATAGCTACAGAAGGGTAATGGTTGGGCCGTCTGGTAAGGAGCTGGTCGGAATGGTTGCCTCATTGTCTGAACCTTTGCTGCTCTGTATGGGCCTCCTCTTCCTATTGGTGGAAATGGCCTCTTCATGGCCTGGTTCCTCATCTGGTTCACTTGCTTCTTCTCTAGCCCACGCTCCACTTCTCGAGCTATGGTGAGAACTTCTGAATAAGTCTTCAGCTGCTGGGGCATTAAGAAGACCTGGATGTCCATCTGCAAGCCCTGCTGAAATCTACTTGCCCGCTTCTCCTCATCAGTTACCATGTATGGAGCAAAGCGGCTAAGTCTGAGAAATTCCGCGGCATACTCGTCCACGGACCTATTCCATTGCTGAAGTCGGATAAACTGCTCTTCCATGTCCTTCTGAGCAGTGGCAGGGAAGAATCTGCTATAGAAACTCTTGGAGAATGTGTCCCAGGTGACAGGCTTCTCCAATCTTGCCTCCTCAGCTAGCCACCATGTTCTGGTTATATCCTTCAATTGAATCTTAGCAACCTCCACCTGATTCTCCTTTGGAACTCGAGCTGCATTCAACAAGTCTGAGGTATCTGTCAGCCATTGCTCAGCATCCAGGGGTTTCTCTTCACCCGTGAATATGGCTGGTTGCAGCCGTCTGAAGTCTGAAATATTTCCCGGCCTCTGTTCCTTTGGAGCTGTCAACTCTCGCCGGAGGAGTTCCGTCTGTTGCTGCTGGTTCTCCATCATCGTCTGAATGACCCTCAGAATATCGGTATTCTCTCCCGCAGGTCCATTCGATACTTGTCCAGAATTATTACGACCCGTCCTTCTCTCCATACCGAATTGGGATAAGATAACTGGAATTGGAAAAATGGAAGGAGTTTAGGACACAAGGGAAGGAATCAAGAAGGACTCGATAACTCTGTACATTGTAGTTGGCATTAGCAAATTTCATTAATTTGCTGCTTGATTGTACTATAGGTGTGAGAGCCTAAGCTCTGATACCAACCTGTAACGCCCCGATTCCACGGATACGGAGACGTCACCGCGACGTATATACGTAGGTCAGAAAATGCCCCCCACGTATATACGCTAAGCATATAGTACAACAAGGATCAGAGTACACGACAAAGCGTGATATACATACATATGCCAACTTAAAAGTACAAGTACAAGTTATCACAAGATATGATAAAATATTACACATTACATGTATCTTTTATCACAACCAAGTCCAAAAGTAAAAGATACAATATGAACACAAAATGCTCACGAGTAGGATGAAGATCCCGTGAGTCAAAAAGAGAAATCTGGCACAAAGGACTGGGACTAGTCTGCCTGCTCACTAAGAAAAGCTTGATCCTCTGTGGAAGGCTCCACTTCGATCCAAGCTTCGGAACCTGAATATACAAATCCAAGGGAGTCAGGACCTCCCAACAACGAACAGGCTACAGCCAAATGGCTAAGAGACAAGAATATGAGAGTTGGAACAGTATAATGAATACCAATCAACAAGTAATGGAAGCATAAAGAGTAAAAGTCCGAATACAATAGATCCACAGTTAACGTCCTTTATTATTATTACTTGTCTTACTGTGATATCTAGCTATGTGAACCAGCGTCCCAGCGCACATAATCCATATCCTAGTAAAGCAAGGTTGTTATTGGAAACCAGCGGGGGTATCAACGAACAATGTTTACAGTGGGTCCCGTACATGCCCGGGACAACGGTCCAGGATTGTTCCGTTGCTTGGTGACGGAAATCAGCCGCTAGGCTAACAGGAGGGACTTATGTATGCCCTTTATCATGATGGTACCAGTAATGAGGGAGCAAGCACTCCCCTCGGTCCCCTGGAGGCCCTCAGGTCAGACCGGAAATATAGTTGCACAACATACCTAATACCACTGTAAACATGAACACATATTGATATCCACATGTTTTCCCCCGACCCAATGTAAGTTGGTCCATTTTATACAAAAGTCAAGTGTATCATACTTGGTGTTAAGAGATAGCATGATAAGTGGTGATATTCATTAATTAACAAGTTATGAAATGAGAATATACAATAACAAGCCATGAAGTAACAAGAGGTAACATCCATCAAGTAACAGGTCATGAAGTACCATTCATGAAGCATAAACAAGAATAATATATCCCACATGTATCAAGGGTATGATCCAAATTCAGAAAAGAAATCAACTATAATAAACAGCCTAAATTAGTCGACTAGGTGGAATGGTTAGTCGACTAATAGTGGTCTCTAGTCGACTAACAGTCTGGACTAGTCGACTAAAACTGGGTTCCAGAGAGTTGGAATTCTGTTTCAGGAAAAGTTAGTCGACTATGGTGGAAAGGGTAGTCGACTAACAATGATCTATAGTCGACTAATAGTTAAGGTAAGTCGACTAACAGTGATTTCCAGAGAGTTGGGGTTTATTTTCAGGAAAAGTTAGTCGACTAATAATCAAGATAAGTCGACTAAAACTGTGTTTCAGAACAGGGGTCGTTTCAAATAAGGATTTCAAGTCGACTAACTCCTAGGTCAAGTCGACTAATCGTGGTCTGAAACAGGGTACAGAACAGAATTTGATGGTTGAATTTGAAGGCCAAAAGCATGATTTTGAAGGCACAAGTGTACATGAATTGTAAACACAAGTATACTAAAAAGTTTACAAGTCTTGGTGAGTAAAAATACTCACACGAATGGTTAATTGGAGCTATACGCGTTCGAAAGGAGCGTTGCCGACAAACTTGATCCTCGGCGATAATAGACACGATCCCAATCCAAAAGTTGTAGTTGCTTGAGATGGAGATGATGACTTTGTGGTGTTTTTGGAGTTGGGGTTGAGGTGAAGGAGGGATTTTGGTGAAGGTCAAATCTTTGTTGAAGTGAAGAAAAGAAATAAAAATGTAAAGGAAAAGTTTATATAAGATTTTGATTTTGTGAAGGAGGTGCAATTTATGTAGAAGAGAGGGGGTTTTTGCAAATAGGAGAGGATGAGGTGTCCCTCTTTTGGCCACTTGGCCGGCCATGGAAGAGAGAGAGAAAGAGGGGCATTAATGGTAGAAGTGTGTGGAGTTTGTTGGAATTTTGGAAAAGGTTGGAATTTTGAAAAATTGGAAAATCTTGTGGCTTGTGGAGGAAGGAAGAGAAATAAAGAAAAAGGAAAAAGAAAAAGAAATTAAAAGTAGAAGATATTTTCTTGGACTTAGAAAATAAAAATATTGAAAAGACAAATTCCCGGGTTTAAGTCGAGGATGCGGAAAACATTTCGGAAAATACCGAAATCGTCCCGAAATCAAGTATCTCGGAACGACTCGTAAAATTTACCAAAAATCAATAATAATATTTTAAGACTCATGGTGAAATTCGTTTGGAGAAATAATTTATAGTTTTAAAATTAAAAATCCCGGAATCAGTTAGCTACCGACTCCGGTGGAATTTTCATAAAATCATAAAATTCCCAGAAAAAGTATTTAGGTAAGAAATACGATTCTAAGAAATAATGCCTAAAGGACTTTCTAGAATTTCCTAACTGTTTGTAAGATAAAAATCCGGGAATCGATCAGCGACACTGGTCGACACCGGTTTTGAAGATTTTCAATTAATTCAGGAAAATTCCAGAAAATCATATAAAATCTAAAATATTGAAAAATAATATTTGAAACTGAAATCGGTCAAATACAGGAAGTAAATCGAAAAAATACGATCGAAAACTGAATACGCAACTAAGTACGTATTCCAGGAACGGGGTATTACAGTGTGCGCGCGCGCGCCCACCTATAAAGTGTTTAATATACAAAGATATTGGACGATCCACTTCGTTCATCTTTATCTACATGTTTTAAAAGGCTTATAAACAAAAATTCATGTGTTGTGAAATTCAATTGCTCATGCATCAAGTAATTGCAAAATGAACAATTTTCAATATTCTAAAATCCGTTCATTTTGCCACGACTTAAAGCATGAGTAAATGTTCTTCAAAATCTTTAATTTTTATGTATAGAGTTTTTAAAATATGTAGATCAGGGTAAATGGAATGAATCGTTTAATTTTATTACATAGGCATCCATTTTTTTGTGTGGTGGGCATAACTTACTTATGCCCTAGGAGCATAAAAGTCTTGCCATACGCACCCCCCAAAATAATTTTAACATTTTGCGGGTAGCAGCAAAACCTTCATAACAAATCAGCAAGTAAGAAAAGCATTGTTCTAGTTTAAAGATTTAAAAAGTCAACATTTTAGTATTTGAAGTGGGCCAGTAAAGATTGCATTACATACTTTTCAATAGCTCACTTTCCTACACAAAAAGGATGACACCCAACTTCAAAAGACAAGACTAATTGGGGAAAAGAAACCATTTGAATCAAGAGTTGTCTCTCAGTTCAATCAGGAAGAGAAGATCGCAAGACTTCTTCCGCAGTGATGGTAACCAAGCAATAAACTTTACAGCGTGTAGTTGTTCACCATGAACTTTGTAGTCATTACCACTGTGATCTAATTAAGCCCATATGATGGATTATCAAACCCCCTGTATCA
Source organism: Agave tequilana (assembly GCA_038442645.1). NCBI lineage: Eukaryota > Viridiplantae > Streptophyta > Magnoliopsida > Asparagales > Asparagaceae > Agave > Agave tequilana. The sequence continues at coordinate 125,830 of JAVJIF010006956.1, read as the reverse complement.
TCTAGGTACTAACGAGATATAATACATGTTTGATGCAAAATTGTTTAAGGTATTTACTTATGAATGCTACAATTCCAGGAAGCTTTTAAAGATAACTCTTGACTGATTGGCTTCTGCATGATTCTCTCAAGGACTTCTAAACTAGAAGTTTCTATATTAGGAATTATTTTGTTTGTGGATATTTCCTTGCTATTATGATTAGATTTTTTTTTTATTTTGAAAAGTTGACCTTGTGTACTTGTCATAAAGGCAGTGTCCTTTTTATTAGGATTAGTTTTTAGGAAACAAATCTTTTTATATCTTTCTAGATCTATTTAGTTTATTCGGAGTTAATCAAACATCCTGCTAAAAAATTGAAGGCAAGACCTTTAATCAATTAGACTAAGAGTTGGATAAAACATGATACAACAGTGGATATTAATTAAAAAAAAAGGGGGTTTTACTAACACTTTTTCTGCAGTATCCTCCCTTACACTTCCTCACCGAAGAGACATCACCCTTCAAAGGTTCATCCAGCCAACAGACTTCAAAAGAATCAAAGATAGCCTAACAAGGACAAAATGGCCTAACTAGCCTAACAAGACAAAATGGCCTAACTGGCCTAACAAGGCAGATTCCAGCACCAGCATTCAAAAACCAGCGGCAAAAACTCTCCAAACATAGCCTAACAAGCCAAAAAATAAAAAAGTAAAGGCAATCGCTCTGCTGCAAGAATCTATCAAATGCCCAGAAGACAAATCACTTCAAAAGACGCATCACCACCAACAAAAACAGAATGGACAGTCATTACCTCCAAAGACGCACAATTCAAAAGCAGATTCCCTCTAGCTCAAAAGTCAAAAGCAGAAGGCATAAAGCAAGCAAGGCACTCCGGACAAAGCATTCAATCAACATGACACAAAGCAACGCATATTCCTCCAGCACTCCAGACAAAGCAGTCAATCAACAAGACACAAAGCAAAACGGATTACTCTAACACTCCAGATAAAGCATTCAATCGACAAGACAGAAAACTAATAAAGCAGATTCCTCATGCAAAGTCAAAAAACCAAGTCACCTCAAATCACATCAATGCAAATAAAGGATTCTCCGGAAGCTACGACTCATTCTATAAATAAGGATCCACTTCATTCATCAAGGATCATCGCCTGCTATCACCTACAATTAGCAGAACCCAATTAGACCATTACTTCCAACCTCAACCTTCTCAGCATTAATTTCCAACTTGTACCTCTTGTATTCAATTTCACAGTCATTATATCAAGACAAAGATTGTAAGTATTCCATCTTGTAATTTCTTGTAATTTCTTGTAATTTCCTTTTATATTAATATTATCATCATTTCCATTCCATCTTGTCTTCACCACCAACAAAAACAGAATGGACAGCCATTACCTCCAAAGACGCACAATTCAAAAGCAGATTCCCTCTTGCTCAAAAGTCAAAAGCAGAAGGCATAAAGCAAGTAAGGCACTCCGGACAAAACATTCAATCAACATGACACAAAGCAACGCATATTCCTCCAGCACTCCAGACAAATCAGTCAATCAACAAGACACAAAGCAAAAAGAATTCCTCCAACACTCCAGATAAAGCATTCAATCGACAAGACAGAAAACTAATAAAGCAGATTCCTCATGCAAAGTCAAAAAGCCAAGTCACCTCAAATCACATCAATGCAAACAAAGGATTCTCCGGAAGCTACGACTCATTCTATAAATAAGGATCCACTTCATTCATCAAGGATCATCGCCTGCTATCACCTACAATTAGCAGAACCCAATTAGACCATTACTTCCAACCTCAACCTTCTCAGCATTAATTTCCAACTTGTACCTCTTGTATTCAATTTCACAGTCATTATATCAAGACAAATATTGTAAGTATTCCATCTTGTAATTTCTTGTAATTTCCTTTTATATAAAGAAAAAGATGTTGGAATATTTCTCTATTCGATTACAACAAAAATGCAGTTTTAGAATTTGATGCAACTATTAATAGACATTTGATTAATGTAATTTTAGAATTGGAAGTTCTGTGGAAAAAAGCTTAAAATGTCTATTAATGTAATCAAATTAATGTAATTTTAGAATGTCCATTAATCAAATTTGATGTAACTATTAATCAAATTTTATATCAATCAAATTTTACATTAATCAAATATAAGAATTTGATTAATGTAATTTTAGAATTTGATTAATGTCTATTAATGTAATCAAATGTCTATTAATCAAATGCAGTTTGTGAGATATCGATTTCTGAACTTCTAAACTAATATAACTCTAACCTCTGTTCAATACAAAATAAAGTGACAGACAGGAAAAGTTAGCTAGCAAGAACTTTCCTTTGTTACTTAAATTGTTGAGAGAAAAAGGAAAGTGATAAAAATGAAAGAAGCTGGTTCTCATGTTCTTTCTCCATCACTTGCATACAACCCAATTACATGTCACATGATGTCACTCACTATCTGAGAAGATGCATCCAGAGAGAGTTGTACCAGTATTGAAGCCATGGCATTTCTTGATACTGCAGCAGCAATCTCTATAAGGTTTTTCCTGTTTGAGATAGCTATTTATATACAATAATTCTTTTATGAACTACTACTCTGGAAAAAAGTTCTTTATGAGCTCCATAAATGTGTTGGATTAAAGATGGCAGCCACTTGAATAATGAGGTTTAAAAGTATTCATGAAAAGACAATTATAATCAATATTTCTTTCTTTCAGGCTTTTAGCACTATCAATAGACATTGATTAATGATATGACAACAAGACTTTTAACAACCCACAAGTGAAAAATCAAGAAAAACAGCCAGTAATAAACCACAAATGAGAGAGAAGACAATAAAGCGAACAAATAAAGAGAAGTTGGAGATATACCAAAAAAAAAAAAAAAAAAAAAAAACTCCCTCCCAAGGGAATTAATTCCAATATTAACATCAAGAAATCTTGAGCATCATTTATAGGATTTGATTTCCTCTAGTTTATACAGAAACTGTTGATAGAAGATAGGCAACTGAACGATCAGTGGATGCATGAGGTTAAGAGCCTGGATGCCACTTGATCATATTGTCTGCCTCACTATCTACAACAAAGAGCAAGAAAAGCTTATAAGAAGAAAGTAAAGAAAAAATTAAAAGGAATAAAATACCAAAACTTTAAAAGTTCATACTAAAATATTACCAATAAACTGGCCTAGTTTCGTTTTTATTTACTGATACTGCACCTCTTTACAATAGCAAGCACAACTGCTTAAATTAGGAAACAAATTAAACCAATAAAAGAAGCCCTTTATCTATCAGATATCGTGAAATAATTCATGGACACTAGGAAAACAACAATGCTAAGAATGCAACTAAACTCCATTTACAGGTTTTTCTTGTTCCCTCGTCATCACCATCACCCTTGCACACAATGTTATTCCAGAACTAGTGGTTCTCCCAAAGATAAGACATCTCTTCGATTGGCACTTGTTTCGTCTCCGGTAAGAGAAAGTAGATGAACAAGGACATGATAACGATCAAGGCGGCAAAAAGGACAGACACCCCCCACCTGAGGTGGCAGAGAGAGGCGAGAAAGCACTGAGCATTTGCAGCAGTGAAGAAGAGATTGACGCAGATCACCATTCTTTGGCCTGCAGATCTTGTCACCAGTGGGAAGATCTCACTTGGTACTGACACCCGAGAGGCCCCTGATCTCAGCCGTAAGTCATCACAAAGAGGCAGATCGATATCACGAGGAGCATTGCTCGGTTGTGTGGCAGCTCAACACCATGGCCGGGCAGAGGCGACAATGGCCTGTTGGCAAGGAAATTGATCAGAAAGACTGACAAATTTGTGGAAATTGTTCATGAAAACCTCAGCTCAGTTTGTTTCACATATAACTTGTTGAAGCTAACATGCCAGCTACTAAGCCTCACCAGCTGGCCTTTTAGGCTATTTTATAAATTCCCTATATGCCAGTTGAAAGATTCTACCCACAAAGAAGAATCAGAGAGAGAGAGAGAGAGAGAGAGAGAGAGAGGTTAAGTTCAAATGCATTCTTAAAGAAATTAAAGTTTTCATGAATATAGGAAGTTGCAAGACACTTTCTTATTTTATTTTGAACTCCAAGCTTTTCTTGTTTTGAAGTAAACAACACACACAACAAAATTGAGTTCAATTATTTCACATAAACAAGCTAGGTTCAAGCAGGAGTGTACCTCAAAAAGAAGAGTGCAGGCTCAAGCAGCTCTTGCTGCTTCACTTGCATCCTTGAGGTCCTCAAACTCTCTGTCTACCTTCTTCGTGCCCCCGACCTTCTCGAGGATGAATCTTGCTTTCTCCAACCTGCCTTGTTCAACAAGGCTGTTTGGCGTTTCAGGGAGATATAAGCCTCCAACAAACATTCAGGTGGCTGCCACCGTGAGACGTTCGTTCCCCCCTCCCCCCCCCCAACCCCAAAAAAAAAAAAAATGTTTACTAACACTTTCTCTGCAGTATCCTCCCTTACACTTCCTCACCGAAGAGACATCACCCTTCAAAGGTGCATCCAGCCAACAGACTTCAAAAGAATCAAAGATAGCCTAACAAGGACAAAATGGCCTAACTAGCCTAACAAGACAAAATGACCTAACTGGCCTAACAAGGCAGATTCCAGCACCAGCATTCAAAAGCCAGCGGCAAAAACTCTCCAAACATAGCCTAACAAGCCAAAAAATAAAAAAGTAAAGGCAATCGCTCTGTTGCAAGAATCTATCAAATGCCAAGAAGACAAATCACTTCAAAAGACGCATCACCACAAAAAAAACAGAATGGACAGCCATTACCTCTAAAGACGCACAATTCAAAAGCAGATTCCCTCTAGCTCAAAAGTCAAAAGTAAAAGGCATAAAACAAGCAAGGCACTCCGGACAAAGCATTCAATCAACATGACACAAAGCAACGCATATTCCTCCAGCACTCCAGACAAAGCAGTCAATCAACAAGATACAAAGCAAAACGGATTCCTCCAACACTCCAGATAAAGCATTCAATCGACAAGACAGAAAACTAATAAAGCAGATTCTTCATGCAAAGTCAAAAAGCCAAGTCACCTCAAATCACATCAATGCAAACAAAGGATTCTCCAGAAGCTACGACTCATTCTATAAATAAGGATCCACTTCATTCATCAAGGATCATCGCCTGCTATCACCTACAATTAGCAGAACTCAATTAGACCATTACTTCTAATCTCAACCTTCTCAGCATTAATTTTCAACTTGTACCTCTTGTATTCAATTTCACAGTCATTATATCAAGACAAAGATTGTAAGTATTCCATCTTGTAATTTCTTGTAATTTCCTTTTATATCAATGTTATCATCATTTCCATTCCGCCAGCAGACAATCCTGAGTCCTGTGAAAGACTCCAAAGGAGAAGTCTTGTTTGGTGGAGAGGATCAGTGCCCTGAATGGATGGTCCGTGGTCTTGCAATGGTCATCCCGAAACCAACTGGTGGGAAAGATGAGGGGGCTGATGAGAACAAACCGCCAGAAGATTACCCAGATGCAGAAGGGCAGTTGGACTCGGATGAGGGAAACAGAAATGATGCACCTAGGCCCAGTGAGCAAGATGAGATGGATCCAAATGATTAGAACTGATGGTTTCGATTATGAAATGAGAATCATTCTTGCAATCACTGTCGCAGAGGACTATGACACGAAGATATTCAAGCTTGCAGTGACGACGCACTTTGATTCATTCACCCTCTCTGAGCATATCATTACTGGGATTCGTTATTGTGAAGTCCTCTTGTACGTCAGTTTCTGTTGTGTATAGCTCGAGGAGAGCTGATCTAATCATTTTTCACTCGCCGCCCCCTCCCATCAAATCAGCATACATGAGCTTCTTCTGTACATTTTATATGTCAATTATTTTGCGGATCAGTTGCGTACAATGCTGTGGGAGGTAGAAGGAAAAGGGCTTCAGTGTATTCAGGAACTGCTGATCTTTGTTCTCTTTCTGATTTTTGAAATTTTGACACAATATTCCAATTTGTTTCATATGCAGCAATAATCACTTGCTGGTTGAAAATATAGTTTTGGGTTGTCAACAGAGCATTCTGTACCTTTGGGTAGTGAGCTTGTCGTATTCTCTCTTGTTCTTTTGTTTTAGTCTTCAGGATTATGCTGATCTGTTTGTCTATGAGCGAAACAGTAAATTTGACATCAGATTTCTCGTTTCTTTTTCTTTTTGCCTTTTTGTTTGTGTGCATCAGGATGTTGGTTTTGCAAATATTTCTGGCTATTTGTATTTACCCTATACAAAGCAAACATTTGTGTGTAAACTGGGTAAATTGTATTTTGGTGACTTATTATATTGCTCTTCTATTGTTCTTCAGCAATTCAACAAAAAGCAATGATAGATGAGTGTCTGTTGAATGAATACACTGAAGGGCACTAATAATTTATTTAACTGATCCACTGTTTACAATAATGGAGATGATAACAACCTATGCAAAGAGCAAAACAGACTGAAATCTCATTTAGGAATTATGCACTCTTTTTTTTCTTTTTTCTTTTTTGGAGAAAAGTGAAGCATGCTCACCTATTTCATTAATAAAATAATAATGAAACATAGTCCAGGAATTATACTACATAACAGTTAAGATAAAACTAAATTGGCCCACAAGTTTAATTTCTTTGATCAAGAGCCTATTCATTGTCTCCGATTGCTTAGTAATTGAAAGCAGACGGGCTATCATCTTCTCTCGATCACTTTGTTGCTTAAGACTCTCAAACTCAAGCCGTCATTGTCATTGTCATCACTAACTTTTGTCGTGTGTGTGGTAGTGCAAGGCTCTACGAAAGATTTGATAAGATTGAGTAATTGCCAGTCTGATATTGACTCTTTATATCGAACCAAATACTTGTTTGCAAAAGAAACAAATGACCCGTCGAATATCTATCTTATTGATCATGCAGTTTTATCAACTTTAAATACTTAAGCACTCGGTCCATCAATCTCAGGCTAAATTAAGCATACATTATAAATTAAAAATAAAATGTCTTTTAAAAGATTCTGATTGTTTTCATTTTGATTTGTTCCCACAATATTTGAGTTCCCCATTCTTAAGACAAAAGTAGTCTTAGTGCTCTCTTATCTTGCTAATTGTCTCCATTAACTAATCCTAAGAAAATATTTACTAAAACCCCTCATTGAATTCTGTATTTTTCACTAGTCCAAATAAATTAGCTTGGTGTCAATTCAGATTGAAAAGGACATTGGGTCCCTTTCTCTTTGGCTTTAAGAAATATGAATTAACAGATGACCCCACAATGTTAACACTATTTTCATATCAGGACAAATTCTCAGCTGGCAGCCACTCTAAAATTATTATTATTATTATTTATTATCTGTTATTATTTTTGCTTTGCCCTTTGGTGAAAAAGACAATGTTGAAAATGACCTAGGCTTACTTTGTATATGTAACCTTATTTGAATGTCAAATTTAGAAAATACGGCTAAGATATTGATTAGAAAAAAAAAAAAAAAAAAAGGGAAAAAAAAACCCTTATCTTTTCTCTTGTCTCCTGTGTCAGCTGGTGGGCAACCAAATTCTCAAATGTGACGTGGAATATTTTTTTTTCTTTTTTCTAATTTGACTCTTATTATGAATTATTATTCAACAATTAGGTAGTTATATGACAATTTATAAGTGCACATAAATGTATTGGAAGTCTTTAGTTTATTACCTATGATTAGTTTATACTTGTTAATCATGCAACTTAATTATGATTATAATCATAATTGACATGTGCTGTAGTACCCTCAGCTGCTTTGTATTTGCTTCATTTAGTTGCAATTAATTTGAAAACAATTCACAAATATAGCAGGAGGCAGTTATGAAAAGTCTTAAGTTTAAAATTAAATTAATTTTAATTTCAAAACAATGATAATAAAATAATTATGATAACTTTTTCTAGAGATTTTCTTGCAGATGTCAGCTTATAAATTTGAAAAAAAAAAGATTACTTATACATTCCCTTATCATCCGCCACCTCGTCTCCATCTAACGGCGGGCCCCACGCCCCACTCAAATCAGTAATGGCGGGGCAAGAGTGTAAAATACGCGGTGAGGAATCTGTCGAAATCACCAACTGTGCAATTAATTAATTAATTAATTATACAGATCCAAGGGAGAGAGAGGGTCAATCTCGATATTACTAAAGTCTGCGGGGGGCAAAATCACAGGACTCGCCCCTCTCCAAGACCCCTGAGTCCGGGTCGGGCCCCGCCACGTGTCCACCTCCCAAAGGCCGCTTCGCCCCCAGCCTTATCCTCTCGCCATGTCACCACCCTCAGATCCCGATCGACGGTCCGGATCTCGTTTCGAACCGTTAGGGCCTTCGCCCTTCTATAAAAACTCAGCTCCCGCAGGCTCGGGTTCCTTCTCTTTTCTGTTGTCTTCTGTTTTGAGATCCGAAAAATTCGGTGGCAGTTTCTGTAAATAAGTCGAAGATTACATGGGCCTTCTCGACAAACTCTGGGACGACACCGTCGCCGGCCCCCGGCCCGACAGCGGCCTGAGCAAGCTCAGGAAGCACTCCACCTTCACCTTCCGCTCAAATAAAGGTAATTAATTTTAATTAATTACCTATTTTTTAAAAGATTTAATTGAATTAAGTCAGAATTAGTTACTGATTTGTGGGGGGACCGTGGGTGGTGGCAGAGGAGGATGACGTGGCGCCGAAGGTGACTCGGAGCATCATGATCAAGAGGCCGGCGGGCTGCCCGTCGCCGGGGAACGGGACGCCGCCGGCGTCTCCGGCGGGATCTACGCCTCCGGTATCTCCGTTCGCCGGTGAGGTTTCGTTTTTTTTTCATCGGCCGTTGTCCGTTGTTATTTTGTTGACGAGATTGGGCCTCTCCGGGGTTCTCGCTTTGGATCTGGATCGTGCGTGAGGGATCTGGGGTTATTTTTGGAATTTCACCTGATTGGCTGCTATCGGATAGAAAGATCTAGAAAAGAGTCATCGGGAACGATGAGATTACGTGGCAACATGGCAGCCGTTCATGAAACTAACAACACTAATTAAACTAAAGAAATTGAGGATACATAATAAAGTTTCGATTAAAGAATCATCACATTAATTACTCTGAAGAAATAAATACTCAAGCGCGCCGAAACGAGAGATAATCTTTCAAATAATTGAGCTAATGTTGAAATACATAATTAATGTAAACTGTGATGCAAAAATATAGTCAGTAATAATTAAGTTGCTGATGATATGTGGTTTTCAGCTATTGAGTGGTTGGGCAATAATATGCTAAAACAATCTTTTAACAAGATATTATTGTTTCTAATTATGATATGTTTTATTAAAAGCTTGGAGGCTATAACAATAACAATAGTAAGACTCGAAAGGAAAGGGAAAAAAGAAGAGAAAAGAAAAGAAAAGAAATTCTAATTATGTTCTTGTATGGCGATCATTGTGTGCAGGAGGAGGAAAGGAATGGAATCGGTTTCGGAGGAAATCATCCTCGGACTACGAGAGACCGGCCGGGGCGGTGGGGGTGGCACCCAGAACTCCCCCTCCTCCTCATGAGGTGTGAGCTCTTCTTTACTCACCTGCCTTTTTGTTGCTGAGCCAACACCCTAAAGAGTGAGAGTTCTTTGTGTGTAGTAGCGTGTTTGTGGGTATGGGTGTGGGTATGTCTGTAATGTAAGAATTGGGGTGTGTGTGTTTTGCAGTGAGTCGCGAGAGTGGGAGTGTGTGTAATGTTAATGGGTAGGAGTAGTGGTGTGTTTGTCATCTGTTTTTGTCTTGCTTTGTTGCATATGATGGGTGTTGGTTGGAGTTGGTGGGTGTTTGTGTGTCAAATGGTGATGTTTGCTTGGCCTTAATTTTGTTTCTTGCTCTCGAGCTCAGTTCTCAATGATGATGGCTACAATACAAAGAAATTATTATCATAGATTTTCTTAGTGCAGCAAGAAAATCTAATTTTCTTAGTGCAGCAAGAAAATTGCCATAAAATTGATTTATCATGTATAAATATTACCCTAAACATCATATATATATATATATATATATATATATATATATATATATATATATATATATATATATAGTGCGAGAGAGAAAGAGAGAGAAAGGCTTATGTCATTCCGCTTGACGGAATCTTTTCCACTTAAATATAATCTTATGACGTATGGATGTAAGATTCATCACCTTAAAATTAATTTATATTATTTTAAATAATTAAAAATAAAAAATTATATATTTTGAATATTTTTTGCTCATTCATTAAGTAAGCAAAAAATAGATAGCTGAAAATGACATATTGTTTACATTTACGTGTTAAGACATACATATTCTAGTTCTGATCATTTCAATATAATCTAAACATTTAAAAATTTTCACACACTAATTTTTGTTAGATTTTAAATATTCTATGCAGTTAAATTAATAAGCTCACTATTTTGGCCGTTCATTTTATGTTTACTTGATGAATAGGTAAAAAGTATTTAAAATACATGATTTTTTATTTTTAGTACCTTGAAATAATGTAGAACAATTTCAAGGAAATGAATCTTGGATTCATCGTAGAATTGTATTTGAGTGGAAATGATTCGCCGTCGAATTCTTTTGAAAAAACACGAGTGTGTGTATATATATACTTGATTTTTGGTTTACAGCTAATTAAAATAATATAAGTTAATTTTAACAGAGTGGATTTTGTATTTGTTGGATTCTAGGATCAATCTGACAACTAATCAATATCACTGAAATATCACCGATCTAATTGGCCAGGCCGGTTAATATCAGGTGGGAGGTTTTTCGTTCAATAGAACGTTTCTTAATTAAAGAACCAACTTTCAATTACCTTCCTTGATTAAACACTAATTAGACTGGTATAAGTCAGTCTCAATATACTGAATATCAGTATAACCCTTGTATAAAGAAAATTAATTCACTTATACAGTACTTGGAGTGAGGTATGCTTAAAGTGAATCTCTCCTTAAGACAATTACGTCCTCCGCACCGGTGCTAACGGGTTACTGGACGCTAGTCTCCCAAGATACAACACTCCTTCACAGTATTTGGATAGCACTACCAAATCACCGTACGGTCGAACCGTAATTAACCAGTACCTTTACAGGATTATTGAAAGTCGCTTCGGAAACTGAGTTGCTGATTTCCCACTTCCCATTGGAAGTTACTTCAAGACAGAGAGAGAGAATCTCACTTCAGAACGCAGAGAGAGTTGGTGTTCTGTATTCTGTGTGTTTTGATTGAGAGAAATGGAACACTATTTATAGCGCTCCGGGAGGGGTATTTTTGTCCGAACCCAACCGAACAGTTGCAACGGTTCGGTGTGAACCGTCGTTGCAACGGTTCGTTTCAACCGCAGCAACCGCCCAACTGTCCGCGATTGGCTGATAGCCGTTGCGCGGGGCGGTTCGGATCCGGATGGCGGAGCAGGTATGCTCCGCGTAACCCATACCCGGACCGGGTAGGGAACTTGAACCTGAACCCGGTCCCGAGCCCAAGCTTGGAGCCAGCGCCGGCTAGCCGCCGCCAGCGGCGGCGTACGCGTGCGCACGTGCGGGCATGGTTTCCTCCCAATCGCGCGCGAAAACTCTAAGTACCCAAAGGGCACACCCTTTGTTCCCATTTTTCTCTATTTAAACATTTCAAACTTCCATCCCATGGCCAATGTGGGACTAAATGCTTTTAGCTACCTTTAGTCCCATTTTGGCTTTGAATTAGGCAAACTTTAGACTTGAATATCTCATTCATTCGAAGTCGGAATTGAACATGTGAATATACCACGTTCATTCTCAATGGAAGGAAAACACACTCCAACCATCATCCAATTGATTCGATCAACGGATCTCGCTGTAATTCAATTCAAAGATTCACATATATTCTTCATATTCCCAATAATCCCCCACAATGAATAGAGATTCAAGGAATTGACATGCAAAGAGATTGACTCTATTGTGAAAGGTACCTTAGAAAAGAAACTGCATCAGGATAGGTGAATTAGGTCTTGAACCTTCCATAGCGAAAGTTTTATCGGACTTACTGGCTAATCAGTGAACTAGGTCTTGAACTGTTAGCCGTTAGTGTAAGCCAAGTCAACAAGCTTCGCACAGTAACTTTCCAAATCAACTTTGGTTCTCGGTTGTGCCCATTTTGGCCTGGACATTCTTGGTTTCAGAGAGTATCTTTAGGGAATAACAGCCTCCATAGAAATTTCAAAGAGCCAACCCAACTCTATACTCACATAGGTAATCGTCCTATTAAAAGTAGTCTACTCTACTCCACTTGTTTAGTAACAAGATATAGGCATCATTAAAAGCGTTAAGTTTATCCTTAATCCACTTGTAGAAAGCACTTATGTGCATCTTAGGAATGGATTGGAGTCAAGCTCCCAAGTGCTTACTTGCTGAGTCAATTATAACTAGTTTTTCCTCTTGAACTTAGTCTGTGGGATCTCCAGTCGCTAAGTGAGGTTTCCATTAAGCTGACTCGGTAAGGTTAGGCTTTTAGACCTATTCCCCTCGATGCGCAGTTTATACGCTCTCCACTTAAACCTTTAGTAAGCGGATCCGCTAAATTATCTTTTGACGAGACAAAGTCAATAGAGATAATTTCATTTGAGAGCAACTGCTTAACAGTATTATGTCTACGACGAATATGTCTAGACTTACCGTTGTATATAACATTTTGTGCCCTAGATATAGCTGCTTGATTATCGCAGTGTATGCATATAGCGGGCATTGGCTTTTGCCATAATGGTATATCTTCAAAAAATTGTCGAAGCCATTCTGCTTCTTCTCCGGCCTTATCTAAGGCTATGAATTCTGATTCCATAGTGGAACGGGCAGTACATGTTTGTTTGGAAGATTTCTAAGATACCACTGCTCCTCTTAGAGTAAATACGTATCCGCTAGTTGATTTTGATTCCTCAGAATCTGCAATCCAAGTAGCATCACTGTATCCTTCAAGTACAGGTGGATACTATAACGCCCCGATCCGGAGGGTACGGGGACGTCACTGCGACGTACATACGCAGGTCAGAAGTACCCTCACGTATATACGCTAAGCATTAGTACAAGCAAGAATCAGAGTACGACAAACGTAGCGTCCATTCATATGCCAACATAAGAAATACAAAGTACAAGGTTATCACAGGATGTGACATACTATTATATATCACATGCATCCTATATCACAGCCAAGCACAAAAGTACGATTTACAATATGATTACAAGATGCTCACGAGCTGAAGGAAGGTCCCGCGAGCTAAAAAGGAGAGTCTGGCACAACAGAAACCGAGACTAGTCAGCCTGCTCGGAAAGGAAAGCTTGATCTTCCACAGAAGGCTCCACCTCAATCCAAGGTCCGGAACCTGAACATACAAATTCAAGGGAGTCAGGACCTCCCAAACAAGTGAATAGGTTACAGCCGAGTGGCATAAGAAATGAGAGTATGAGAGTTGATGTAGTATCATGAATAATCAGCCAGCAAGTAAAAGAAGCACAATATGTTATAAACGAAAGGCATTGTATAAGCTCAAGTTACGACTTCATGAGACTAGTACTTCGAGGGAATAATCCAAACAAGGAAACCCTCATCTATATACCTTTATCTCATGTCACCGTAATCCAAGCGCATACAACACCCACAGTTAACGTCTTTTATTATTATTATTATTATTACTCGTCTTACCCTGATATCTAGCTATGTGAACTAGCGTCCCAGCACACATAGATCCATATCCGAGTAAAGCAAGGTTGTTATTGGAAACCAGCGGGGGTATCAACGAACTATGTTTACAGTGGGTCCCGTACATACCCGGGACCACGGCCCAGGATTGTTCCGTTGCTTGGTAACGGAACCAGCCGCAAGGCTAACAGGAGGGTCTTATGTATGCCCTTATCATGATGGTACCAGGAAGGAGGGAGCCAGCACTCCCCTCGGTCGCCTGGAGCCCACAGGTCAGACCGGAAATTTAGTTGCACAACATACCTAATACCACTGTAAACACGAACATATATTGATAGCCGCGTATTTCCCCCGGCCCGATGCAAGTTGTCTTATTTTATGAATTCTTTAGATAATTATCAGGCTTCGGGAATGAACAGGAGCAAGTCAGGAATATTGTAAAAACAGGAGTATCAGGAGTACAATTTGTACTATCATGTAAATCAAATTGGTAAATCATAAAGTCCGGTTATCATTCCCGTTATCGTGATAATTATGAGAGTCATGTGTGTGATGCCTGGTGTCAAGAGATAGCATGACAAAGGGTGATATTTGTCAAGTAACATGCCATGAAATAACAATATATAATACATGTCTCGAGTATAAGGTTCATTTCCAAGAAAGTGATTAACCACAGCAAATAGCCAAAGTTAGTCGACTAGGGAGAGGCAAGTAGTCGACTTATAGAGGAGTTAGTCGACTATAGTGGAAGGCCAAGTCGACTAATAGGGTCGCGTTTCAAAGAGTCGCGTCTTCAGGAGAAAAGTTAGTCGACTAGAAAAAGGGTTAGTCGACTAATGAGGTTGCGTTTCACAAGACTGCGTCTCACAAGGCCGCGTCTCGCAAGACCGCGTCTCACAAGACCGCGTCTCACAAGGCCGCGTCTCACAAGACCGCGTCTTCAGGAAAGAGTTAGTCGACTAGGGAGAAATGGGTAGTCGACTAATGAAGTCGCGTTTCAGAAGTAAGGTTGCGTTTCAATGAGTTAGTCGACTTAGGATAAGGGGGGTAGTCGACTAATAAAGGGTTCAAGTCGACTAATGACTGGGTCAAGTCGACTAACAGAGTACAAAATAGAGAGCAGAACCTGACTTTTGAGGGTTGCGTTATTTGATAAAATTACAAGTATGAAAATAGTATCCAAGTCTTGGCGAGTAGAGTTACTCGCCTAAAATGCGTCCGACGTCCTGTAAGAAATGCCAAGTGAGGAAGATGAGTTCTTTGCCAAGTTTGTTACCAAAACGATTACCGGAATAATCGCGAACGATTACCGGAAAATCTTCGGTGATAAAGCTCGGCCCCAATCCAAAAGGAGGGTACCGGCCCAGAGTCTTGCCAACGAAGAAGAACGCGGCCCCAATCCAAAAGGAGTGGCCGGTCTTCACAAGTTGAAGGAGAGGGGTTGTGGTAGTTTGGAGAAGATGGAGGTGCAAGTCTAGTTCACCATCTCAAAACGGGATCTTGCAAACGTTGTTGCGGGGGACGAATCTATAGTCCGTTAGAAAGAGGTCGACGAGGAGGTGAAGGTGGTATGCTTGGTGGTGGCTACGGTGGTGCAAGTGGTGGTGGAGATGGTGGTGAAGCTTGGTGAAGAAGATGGGTTCTTGGATGTTTCTTGGTGAAAGAGGTTGAAGAAGATGGTGTTTGTTGGTGAAAATGGAGGAGGAGATGGAGGGGAGAATGGTAGATGGAATGGTGGAAGAAGTTGGTGGTGAAGGAGGTGAAAAAGAATAGAGAGAGGTGGCCGGCCAAGGGACTTGGGCTGCTGTTTTTCTTGTTGCCTACGTTTCTGTTGGAGGAAGAAGGAAGAAATGCAAAGGAGAGGAAGAGACAAAAAGGGGTGTGGTTATATATATAGGAGAGAGAAATTATATAATAATCCCATACCTATTGAATGAAACATGCTTTCATTCAAAGTGGCGTTTCCCTCAAAAGGCTGCGTCCAAGACTTGCTGTTGGCCTTAGCTGCTAGAAAAGGAAGGAGGAAAGCAATTAATGAAAGAGAGAGAAAATGTGTATACATATATATAGGAGGGAAGTGGTTATATAATATTATAATCTCTCCATTTTGAAACCTGCGTTTCAAAAGTGCGTCCTTCACCAAAGGGTGTGTCCCATGCAGGAATTCTGCGTCTAGCAGTTACTAGACGCAGTAAAAAGAAAACATGCGTCCAAGAAATACAAAAGTTGGGTTCACAGGAAAGACAAAAAGGCATGGGTGATTGGACTTGAGTTGGATTGACCCATAAGCATTTAATGCAGCAAGGGGAGGATCTCCGCATTAATTGCTGAGTCCAGTTGGCAAAACTCGCGTTTGAGGAAGGAGAGAGAAAATGGGAAAAAGAGAAAAGTGGAATATATGGATAAATTCCCGGTATCTGCGAAAACACCGAATACTCTGGAAAAGTCTAAAAATTGAAGTATCTCAAAAAGTCTCCCAAAAATTCTCAAAAATAATAAATATTATATAAAGATTTTTGGTGAAATCGGTTTTCAGAAATTCAATTCCATTTTCAAAATAAAAATCCTGGAATCTACTGTGAACGGTGTCTACACCGGGTAGGCTGGATTTTTGATAAAATCTGAAAAATCCCAGAAAATGCCTGAAGGAAGAAAATATAATTTTAAGAAGGAATGTGAAAGCGGAATCCAAAAATTTGATTCCAATTGTGAATTAAAATTTCTGGAATCAACCAGTGATACTGGCCGACACCGGTTTTGAAGATTTACAATTTAATTCCGAAAAATTCCAGAAAATCATGAAAAATCTAGAATATTAAAAAATAATATTTGAAACTAAAATTAGTCAAATCTGAATACCAAACAGATCAAATCATGCAGTACTGCTATATGAGTAAGTATTTAAATAGCAGAAAATAAAATAAAATAAAATAATAATAATAAAATGCACCAAAAATCAGGATACGTAACTGTGCACGTATACCGAGGATGGGGTGTTACAATCTATCCACCTTACAAAAAATTTCGTCCTCGAAATTTCAGGAAGGGGAAGATGACGATAGAGAGAATAGGAAGAAAGGGTTTTACCAACTAAGTTGAAAATAGTTGAGGGTAACGCTCACGAATAACGTCCTCCCGTTCCCATGTGGCTTCTCCTGGCACATGTCTATTCCAAGAAACCAATACTAATGGTATTGCCTTATCCTTCAATGTTTTGATACTTTTGTCCAGGATGGCCATCGGTTGCTCTTTATAAGACAGATCTGACTGTAGTTCCAGTTCGGAGTGATCTAGAATGTGACTCTCATCCTTGACATACCTCCTCAACTGTGATACATGGAATACATTGTGTACTCCTTCTAAAGATGGCGGTAATGCCAATCGGTAAGACACATCTCCCACACGATCCAAAATTTCGAATGGGCCGATGTATCTCGGACTAAGTTTTCCACGAGTACCGAACCGGATTACCCCTTTGGTGGGTGATATCTTTAAAAATACATGCTCACCGGTTCTGAATTCCAATGGCCTTCTGTTTGTGTCTGCCCAACTCTTTTGTCGGCTCTGTGCTGCCCGGAGATGATCTCTGATGATTCGGACTTTGTCTGTTGTCTGGACTAGAATGTCTGGTCCCATAAGTCTTCTTTCGCCGACTTCGTCCCAACATATCGGTGACCTGCATTTCCTGCCATACAATGCCTCAAATGGGGCCATTTTGATACTAGCCTGATAGCTGTTATTATAAGAGAATTCTACCAAGTGAAGATAGTCTTCCCATGACCCTCTAAATTCTATCATGCAGGCTCGTAACATGTCTTCAAGGATCTGGATAGTCCGTTCAGATTGTCCGTCTGTCTGGGGGTGATATGAAGTACTGAATTTCAGACGAGTTCCTAATTTTCTTGGAGACTTTCCCAAAAATGTGATCGGAATCTCGTGTCTCTATCTGACACGATACTAACTGGAACTCCATGTAGACGAACAATTTCTTTCATATATTTATCTGCAAGAACTTCTGTTGACTGACCTACTCTGAAAGGTAGGAAGTGAGCTGCTTTTGTGAGGCGGTCAACGATTACCCATACTGCATTATTACCCTTAGGACTGCGAGGTAGTGCTGTGACAAAATCCATGGTGATATGTTCCCACTTCCACTCGGGTATTGGCAAGGGCTGAAGAAGTCCAGCTGTTCTCTGGTGTTCTATCTTTACCTGCTGGCAAACTAAGCACTTGGCCACATGCTGGGCTATCTCCCTTTTCATGACATTCCACCAGAACTTCTGTTTCAAGTCTTGATACATTTTATTTCCTCCCGGGTGTATGGAATAGGCCGAACTATGTGCCTCTGCCAAAATTTTCTGTCGGACTTCTCCTTGGGGGACACAAATTCTGTTACCAAAATATAATGCGTTGTCTGAATGAATACGGAGGTCAGTTCTTAATCCAGCTTCTATTTGAGCTCTGAATTTCTGCAATCTGGGGTCTTCTTTTTGAGCTTCTTTAATCTCATCCATCATGGTTGATTGAATCTGAAAGGTCATTAACTGTCCCGTTTTACCAATTCCTTGTACTATCATTAAGTCCAATTTTATGATATCCTGAATCAACTCCTTCTGTTGCGTAATTTGTACTAGCATTTTATTCTCTGGCTTCCTGCTCAATGCATCTGGTACTGTATTGACTCTGCCTGGATGATACTGTAAATCTATATCATAATCTGCCATTAATTCAAGCCACCGTCTCTGTCTCATGTTTAATTCTTTCTGCGTGAAAATATACTTTAGACTCTTGTGATCAGTGTAGATTAGCACCTTGTCTCCCAGAAGATAATGTCTCCAGATCTTCAATGCGAATATTACAGCTGCCAGCTCTAAGTCATGAGTTGGGTAATTTCTCTCATGTGGTTTCAGTTGCCTGGATGCATAAGCTATGACATGATCATGCTGCATTAATACACACCCTAGGCCTTTCCCGGATGCATCACTGTATATAACCATCCCTCCTCTTCCTGAGGGAGTCCTCAAAACTGGAGCTGTAATGAGTCTTTCCTTTAATTGTTCAAATGCTGCAGCACATTCCTCGGTCCATATATATTTTTCTCCTTTCCGGGTGAGCTTCGTTAACGGGGCTGCAATCTTAGAAAAATCTTGGACAAAGCGCCTGTAATATCCGGCCAATCCTATAAAACTCTTAATTTCTGTTACTGTCCTTGGAATAGGCCAGTCCTTCACTGCCTGAATTTTACTGGGGTCTACTGAAATTCCTTCTTCTGAAATTATGTGTCCAAGGAAGGCCACACTATTTAACCAGAAATCACACTTGCTTTGCTTAGCATGAAGTTGTTCCTGTTGGAGAGTCTGTAACACTATTCTCAAGTGGTCTGCATGCTCTCTGTCGTTCTTCGAATAGATCAAGATGTCATCTATAAAAACAACCACAAACTGATCCAAATATGATGAGAACACTCTGTTCATCAAATCCATGAAAACTGCAGGGGCATTGGTGACTCCGAAGGGCATAACTAGAAACTCATAATGGCCATAACGGGTCCTGAATGCTGTCTTGGGAACATCTTCTTTCTTCACTTTTAGCTGATGATAACCCGATTGCAAATCCAACTTTGAAAATACTCGAGCTCCATGAAGCTGATCAAACAGATCATCAATTCTTGGTAAGGGGTACTTGTTCTTGATGGTAACCTTGTTTAACTCTCTGTAGTCTATACACAACCGCTTACCACCGTCCTTTTTGTTTGCTAAGAGCACTGGAGCTCCCCATGGTGAAGCACTTGATCTAATTAATCCCTTGTCAGAATATTCTTGTAGCTGCTTCTTTAGAATTTCTAACTCAGTGGGTGCCATTCTGTATGGAGCTTTGGATATCGGAACTGTGCCTGGAAGGGTATCAATGGAGAACTCAATCGTTCTGTCAGGTGGAAGCCCTGAGATTTCCTTAAATACTTCTGGAAACTCATTCCAAATTGGTACTCTCTTCTTCTGGATCTCACCAGCAGTCATCTGTGCTTTTTCCTTGGTAGGTTTGTGTTCTCCTTCAAATTGGAATTCAGGCTGAAGTGGTATTCTGAAAATAACTTTCTTGTTTCGACAATCAATGACTGCATGGTATTTACTGAGCCAAGTCATGCCTAAGATTACGTCGTACCCTTTAGTATCTAGTACGAGCATATCCACTGTTAATGTCCTGTCACACAGTTCCACCGGACAATTTACACAAACTCTATTAGAGATGACTACTCCGTTACCGGTACTTATCTCCCACTGGTGGTCTAAATATTCAACAGGTATAGAGTTCAAAGCAATGAAACTATCTGATATGTAGCAATGAGAAGCGCCAGAATCAAAGAGGGCTAAGACAGGTTTAGAGTGCACCATAATCTTACCTGTTACCACTTCTCCAGAAGTTTGGGCCTCTTCCGCTGTCAAGTTGTAGGCTCGTCCTCTTCCACGACCTGCTGCATTTCTAACTCCCCTCTGGACTGGGCGGATAACTTGTAGTGGGGGAGGGGGAAGGGCCCTCCTAACCATTGGTCCCTGGTTCCTCTGTCCATCTGGCCCTGGAAGTGCTGGCAATGCTTGGTTGACCATTCCCATTCTTTTGTGGGGACAGACTTCTATTGAATGATCACGGGAACCACATACCAGGCATAACCCATTTGCCCTACGGCAATTTTGTCGAGAGTGACCTGGTTTCTGGCAATAGCTACAAAAAGAAAATGGTTGGGTTACTGGAAAGGGGGCTGGTCGAAATGGTCGTCTCATGGTTGGGATCCTTGCTGCTCTGAATGGACCTCCTCTCCCTGTTTGTGGAAATGGCCTCTTCATGGCCTGGTTCCTTATCATGTTAGATTTCCCTTTCTCCAGTCCTCGCTCCACCTCCCGAGCTATGGTGAGGACTTGGGAATAAGTTTTCAGCTGTTGGGGCATTAAGAGGATTTGAATGTCCATTTGTAAACCCTGTTGGAACCTACTCGCCCGCTTTTCCTCATCAGCCACCATATATGGAGCAAAGCGGCTCAGCCTCAAGAACTCAGCGGCATACTCATCCACAGACCGGTTCCATTGTTGAAGTCGGATGAACTGTTCTTCCATTTCTTTCTGAGCTGTGGCAGGGAAAAATCTACTATAGAAGCTTTGAGAAAACTGGTCCCAAGTGACAGGTTTCTCCAGTCTTGCTTCTTCAGCTAGCCACCAGGTCCTGGCTACATCTTTTAGTTGAATCTTGGCGACCTCCACTTGATTTTCTTTTGGGACCCGGGCTGCGTTCAACAGATCTGTGGTGTCAATCAGCCATTATTCAGCATCTAGTGGTTTCTCTCCTCCCGTGAATATCGCCGGTTGCAACCGCCTAAAGTCTGATACGTTCCCCGGTCTTTGTTCCTTAGGAGTTGCTAACTCTTGCCGAAGGAGTTCCGTCTGCTGTTGCTGATTCTCCATCATAGTCTGGATAACCCTTAGAATCTCAACATTCTCTCCCGCGGGTCCATTTGATGCTTGCCCGGAGTTGCTACGACCCGTCCTTCTATCCATACTTATGTTGGTAAAAAGGAGACTGGAAACTGGAAAGATGGAAGGATTTTAGGACACAAGGAAAGGAATCAAGAAGGACTAGATAACTTTGTACATTGTAGTTGGCAATGGCAAATTCCATTTGCTGCTTGATTGTACTATAGGTGTGAGAGCCTAGGCTCTGATACCAACCTGTAACGCCCCGATCCGGAGGGTACGGGGACGTCACTGCGACGTACATACGCAGGTCAGAAGTACCCTCACGTATATACGCTAAGCATTAGTACAAGCAAGAATCAGAGTACGACAAACGTAGCGTCCATTCATATGCCAACATAAGAAATACAAAGTACAAGGTTATCACAGGATGTGACATACTATTACATATCACATGCATCCTATATCACAGCCAAGCACAAAAGTACGATTTACAATATGATTACAAGATGCTCACGAGCTGAAGGAAGGTCCCGCGAGCTAAAAAGGAGAGTCTGGCACAACAGAAACCGAGACTAGTCAGCCTGCTCGGAAAGGAAAGCTTGATCTTCCACAGAAGGCTCCACCTCAATCCAAGGTCCGGAACCTGAACATACAAATTCAAGGGAGTCAGGACCTCCCAAACAAGTGAATAGGTTACAGCCGAGTGGCATAAGAAATGAGAGTATGAGAGTTGATGTAGTATCATGAATAATCAGCCAGCAAGTAAAAGAAGCACAATATGTTATAAACGAAAGGCATTGTATAAGCTCAAGTTACGACTTCATGAGACTAGTACTTCGAGGGAATAATCCAAACAAGGAAACCCTCATCTATATACCTTTATCTCATGTCACCGTAATCCAAGCGCATACAACACCCACAGTTAACGTCTTTTATTATTATTATTATTATTACTCGTCTTACCCTGATATCTAGCTATGTGAACTAGCGTCCCAGCACACATAGATCCATATCCGAGTAAAGCAAGGTTGTTATTGGAAACCAGCGGGGGTATCAACGAACTATGTTTACAGTGGGTCCCGTACATACCCGGGACCACGGCCCAGGATTGTTCCGTTGCTTGGTAACGGAACCAGCCGCAAGGCTAACAGGAGGGTCTTATGTATGCCCTTATCATGATGGTACCAGGAAGGAGGGAGCCAGCACTCCCTCGGTCGCCTGGAGGCCCACAGGTCAGACCGGAAATTTAGTTGCACAACATACCTAATACCACTGTAAACACGAACATATATTGATAGCCGCGTATTTCCCCCGGCCCGATGCAAGTTGTCTTATTTTATGAATTCTTTAGATAATTATCAGGCTTCGGGAATGAACAGGAGCAAGTCAGGAATATTGTAAAAACAGGAGTATCAGGAGTACAATTTGTACTATCATGTAAATCAAATTGGTAAATCATAAAGTCCGGTTATCATTCCCGTTATCGTGATAATTATGAGAGTCATGTGTGTGATGCCTGGTGTCAAGAGATAGCATGACAAAGGGTGATATTTGTCAAGTAACATGCCATGAAATAACAATATATAATACATGTCTCGAGTATAAGGTTCATTTCCAAGAAAGTGATTAACCACAGCAAATAGCCAAAGTTAGTCGACTAGGGAGAGGCAAGTAGTCGACTTATAGAGGAGTTAGTCGACTATAGTGGAAGGCCAAGTCGACTAATAGGGTCGCGTTTCAAAGAGTCGCGTCTTCAGGAGAAAAGTTAGTCGACTAGAAAAAGGGTTAGTCGACTAATGAGGTTGCGTTTCACAAGACTGCGTCTCACAAGGCCGCGTCTCGCAAGACCGCGTCTCACAAGACCGCGTCTCACAAGGCCGCGTCTCACAAGACCGCGTCTTCAGGAAAGAGTTAGTCGACTAGGGAGAAATGGGTAGTCGACTAATGAAGTCGCGTTTCAGAAGTAAGGTTGCGTTTCAATGAGTTAGTCGACTTAGGATAAGGGGGGTAGTCGACTAATAAAGGGTTCAAGTCGACTAATGACTGGGTCAAGTCGACTAACAGAGTACAAAATAGAGAGCAGAACCTGACTTTTGAGGGTTGCGTTATTTGATAAAATTACAAGTATGAAAATAGTATCCAAGTCTTGGCGAGTAGAGTTACTCGCCTAAAATGCGTCCGACGTCCTGTAAGAAATGCCAAGTGAGGAAGATGAGTTCTTTGCCAAGTTTGTTACCAAAACGATTACCGGAATAATCGCGAACGATTACCGGAAAATCTTCGGTGATAAAGCTCGGCCCCAATCCAAAAGGAGGGTACCGGCCCAGAGTCTTGCCAACGAAGAAGAACGCGGCCCCAATCCAAAAGGAGTGGCCGGTCTTCACAAGTTGAAGGAGAGGGGTTGTGGTAGTTTGGAGAAGATGGAGGTGCAAGTCTAGTTCACCATCTCAAAACGGGATCTTGCAAACGTTGTTGCGGGGGACGAATCTATAGTCCGTTAGAAAGAGGTCGACGAGGAGGTGAAGGTGGTATGCTTGGTGGTGGCTACGGTGGTGCAAGTGGTGGTGGAGATGGTGGTGAAGCTTGGTGAAGAAGATGGGTTCTTGGATGTTTCTTGGTGAAAGAGGTTGAAGAAGATGGTGTTTGTTGGTGAAAATGGAGGAGGAGATGGAGGGGAGAATGGTAGATGGAATGGTGGAAGAAGTTGGTGGTGAAGGAGGTGAAAAAGAATAGAGAGAGGTGGCCGGCCAAGGGACTTGGGCTGCTGTTTTTCTTGTTGCCTACGTTTCTGTTGGAGGAAGAAGGAAGAAATGCAAAGGAGAGGAAGAGACAAAAAGGGGTGTGGTTATATATATAGGAGAGAGAAATTATATAATAATCCCATACCTATTGAATGAAACATGCTTTCATTCAAAGTGGCGTTTCCCTCAAAAGGCTGCGTCCAAGACTTGCTGTTGGCCTTAGCTGCTAGAAAAGGAAGGAGGAAAGCAATTAATGAAAGAGAGAGAAAATGTGTATACATATATATAGGAGGGAAGTGGTTATATAATATTATAATCTCTCCATTTGAAACCTGCGTTTCAAAAGTGCGTCCTTCACCAAAGGGTGTGTCCCATGCAGGAATTCTGCGTCTAGCAGTTACTAGACGCAGTAAAAAGAAAACATGCGTCCAAGAAATACAAAAGTTGGGTTCACAGGAAAGACTAAAAGGCATGGGTGATTGGACTTGAGTTGGATTGACCCATAAGCATTTAATGCAGCAAGGGGAGGATCTCCGCATTAATTGCTGAGTCCAGTTGGCAAAACTCGCGTTTGAGGAAGGAGAGAGAAAATGGGAAAAAGAGAAAAGTGGAATATATGGATAAATTCCCGGTATCTGCGAAAACACCGAATACTCTGGAAAAGTCTAAAAATTGAAGTATCTCAAAAAGTCTCCCAAAAATTCTCAAAAATAATAAATATTATATAAAGATTTTTGGTGAAATCGGTTTTCAGAAATTCAATTCCATTTTCAAAATAAAAATCCTGGAATCTACTGTGAACGGTGTCTACACCGGGTAGGCTGGATTTTTGATAAAATCTGAAAAATCCCAGAAAATGCCTGAAGGAAGAAAATATAATTTTAAGAAGGAATGTGAAAGCGGAATCCAAAAATTTGATTCCAATTGTGAATTAAAATTTCTGGAATCAACCAGTGATACTGGCCGACACCGGTTTGAAGATTTACAATTTAATTCCGAAAAATTCCAGAAAATCATGAAAAATCTAGAATATTAAAAAAATAATATTTGAAATTAAAATTAGTCAAATCTGAATACCAAACAGATCAAATCATGCAGTACTGCTATATGAGTAAGTATTTAAATAGCAGAAAATAAAATAAAATAAAATAATAATAATAAAATGCACCAAAAATCAGGATACGTAACTGTGCACGTATACCGAGGATGGAGTGTTACAGATACTGTCCATATTTCAAGGCATATTTCTTGGTATGTGATACGTAACCCAATACTCGTAGCAGAGCAGTCCAATGTGCATCACTAGGGTTACTAGTATATCTGCTTAACTTACAGCGTAAGCAATATCGGGTCTAGTGCAATTCATCAAATACATTAAACTTCCGATAATCTGAGAAATATTCAACTGGCATTTTCTAGTTCATGTATTCTTATAAAGGTGGATGTGTGGGAGAAAAGGATTAGTATTTTCTTTTATCTCATGATCCTTAAATCTTTCTATCATCTTCTCCACGTAGTGAGATTGAGATAGACTGATTCCATCTGGTGTTCTGGTGATTTTAATTCCTAAAATTACATCAGCAACCCCCAGATCCTTCATGTCAAAACTGTTGGATAACATTTTCTTAGTGGACTTAATAATTTCAATATTAGTCTTAGATACATGCACTTCCAACTGTTTTAGTGTAAACACACTTATCGCATTCATTGATAGTGAATCCATCTTTGATCATGACACTATCAAATTTCTCATGTCATTGTTTTGGAGCCTGCTTTAGACCGTATAAGGATTTTATCAATTTATAGACTTTGTGTTCTTGGCCCTTAACTATAAATTCTTCAGGTTGCTCCATATATATTTCTTCATTTAATTCATCATTTAAGAATGTTGTCTTGACATCCATTTGATGGATATATAGGTTATGCAATACTGCAATTGCAATTAACATCTGAATGGAGGTTATTCTTGTTACTGGTGAATAAGTATCGAAGTAGTCAAGTCCTTCCTTTTGTCGATAACCCTTGGCTACTAATCTAGCCTTGTACTTATCGATAGATCTATCGGGTTTGAATTTTCTTTTGAAAATCATTTACACTCAATTGGTTTACTGTCAGGAGGCAAGTTTGCAATTCTCAAGTATGATTACTTAGTATGAATTCTATTTCGCTATTTATAGCTTCTTTCACATTTGTGCTTCTGGGTAGACATACCATTTTTAAATGTTTGAGGCTCGCTTTCAATAGCGTATGCTATGAAATCTGGACCAAAAGATTTTGAGGTTTAGATCTCTGACTTCTTCTCGGTTCAATTTTCGCATTAACAATCGATTCCTCGGGGTTTTCGTCCCTGAATGCCATCTCATGTGTTCTTTTTCCAGAAGTCTTATCTATTTCCCGTTTATATGGAAAAATATCTTCAAAGAACACAACATCTCTAGATTCGATAATCATGTTTACATGAATATCTGATATCTCTGATTTATGAACCAGAAATCTATAGGCACTACTATTCAAGGCATAGCCTATGAATATGCAGTCCATTGTTCTTGCTCCCAACTTAGTCTTTTTATGTAATAGTACTAGCACCTTTGCAAGGCACCCCCACATTTTAAGGTAATGATAGGAAGGTATCCTTTCATGCCATAACTCAAATGTTATAAGACCAAGTTTCTTGTGGGGTATTCTGTTTAGAATATAATTTGCAGTTAACAGAGCTTCTCCTCACAAGTTTTGTGGAGCTCCAGAACTTTACGAGCATGGAATTGACCATCTCCTTTAAAGTTCTGTTCTTCTGTTCAACAATTCTATTTTGCTGAGGAGTACATGGTGCTGTTGTTTGATGGATTATACCAAATTTAGCACATAACTCACTAAAATCATTTGATTCATATTCTCCGCCTATATCGGATTTTAGAATCTTGATATTCTTGTTGAGTTGAGTCTCAACTTCGGCTTTATATGTTATAAACATATTAATTGCCTCATCCTTACTGTTTAAAAGATACACATAATAGTATCATGTACAGTCATCAATAAAAGTAATAAAATACTTTTTCCCGCCTCTAGTTGGCATAAACTTCTGAAAAGTCACCTAGAGGGGGGGTGAATAGGTGACAATGCTAATCACGGGGCAAATAAAAAATTTAAAGCTACAACAATCAAGTTTCACAAGATGAATGCAAGCAAGTAAATATGACAATGATTATGATGAGCAAGAATAAGAGCAAGTATAGTAAAAGAGTGCAAGAAAGTAAACCAATCGCAAACACAAGGATATGTTATCGAGGTTCGAGCACCCAGCTCTACTCCCCGCCTTCCCCAGAAGGATTCTAGCTACTTCCACTATCACAAAGAACAATTACAATGGAGTACCCAACTCCTACAATCTCAAGAACAAGTGATTTCCTTGGTAGTCAAAAGACCACAAACTCTCTCTTTCAAAAATCTCTTCCCTTACAAAGGTCCTTAGAGAATAATGAGTAGAATTGAAGCTCTTTTGTGTAAGGAAAAGAAATTGAAATCAGAGAAAAACTTTGAAAACCCTTCAGAAAATTGAGAGAATTTAGCACAAAACCAAGAACTTTGAAAGCCTTAAACTTTTGAATTTTTAGCAATAATTGTTGTTGTAACCAATCTCTCCCCAAACACCCCTATTTATAGGAGAGGGCTAGGGTTTAGGGACAAAACATAATTACTGATGTTTAGGAGGTAATTAGATCAAAATATATCTTTAAATGAATTTTTAAACACAAAAGACAAAAATAAACAGCTCTTAAAAATCTGCCCGTTACTGTTCAAACGGTCAGATCGGTCGACCGGGCCGGTCGACCGGTAGTACAAAAAATCGACCGTTATAGGCTAGCGGTCGACCGACCCGGTCGACCGATAAAACCTGTGAGCAAAAGCAATAGTCCGGTCGACCGCCTCGGTCGACCGACAGACATGCACATGGATACGTGCATCTGCCAGAACTTCGGTCGACTGGTCCGGTCGACCGGACCAGACTGACACAGACTCGGTCGACTGCCCCGGTCGACCGGATCAGGTCAAAAATTGATTTTAGAAAAGAAAACAAAGAGGATTTTGATTTTAACAAAAATACTTTTGAACAGGAAATAGAATTAAACATAAAGATGTATTTGTAGGCAAAAACTTGTATGCAAAATATTTTTGTATAATTTATGAGAAATTATTTTGGAATGAGCATGTGCGCAAAAACGTGTGTGATAGAGCTTCAAACCTATCCACTATTCTTTAACATACTATAAACTAAAAAACAAATTACATGAAGACTTCTTGTGCTATCTTCAAGTCTTTGAGCCATCCAATGCCTTGCTAGTGCCTTCTCTTCTATGATCCTTCCTTGATGTGCAATTTGCCTTCCTTGCTTTGTGGAACTTAGAAGTTCTTGCAATAGCTAAGCAAATGGTCTCTAAACATGGTACAAAACCCGAAACTCATCTTAACAAACTTGTTAGTACCAAATAGCTCTAATTTGGTTTGTCATCATCAAAACACAAAACAATTGGAGAGTGTAACCTCTTGGGCCAACAATCTCCCCTTTTTGATGATGACAAAACAAATAGGCTATTGACAAAAATGTAGGGAGGAGAAAACTCCCCTCAAATTATGCTATACATAAAAACACAAGAATATGCTCTAGATACTAATAATTGAAATGATGCACCAATTATTGAAACTAATTAAAACAAATAAAGCACATAAATTGCTCTTGATACCAAAAATACCAAAACAACTAAAACACAAGAATTCATAAAACCAAAACATATAAATTCATAAAACAAATTAAAGCATATAAATTCATATGGAACCAAGACCAAATGAACTTATTTTTGTCATGTATTATTCTCCCCCTTTTTGTCATACATCAAAAAGGGTTATGAAAAACATGTCTATTCAATAATACAAACATTAAGTTCTCCACAAATAAACGAAAATCTAGCAAAATCAAGAGGTTTAGTGAAAATATCGGCTAGTTGTAAATCCGTGGAAACATAATCAATATCTATATCACCTTTCTCAAAATGATCTCTAAGAAAGTGATATCTAATCTCAATGTGCTTGGTCTTACTATGTTGATTTGCATTTTTGGTCATATGTATAGTACTAGTATTATCACAAAATATTTTTATATGATCAAAGTGCAAATCAAAATCAAGGAGAGTATGTTTCATCCAAAGGACTTGTGCACAACAAGCCCCCGCGGCAACATACTCCGCCTCGGCGGTTGAGAGAGCTACGGAATTTTGTTTCCTAGAGGACCATGAAACAAGACAATTACCAAGAAATTGACATGTCCCACTAGTACTCTTTCTATCTACTCTACAACCCGCATAGTCGGCATCCGAATAACTAGTCATTGAAAAATCTATAGTTTTTGGATACCAAAGACCCATTCCAATAGTGCCCTTAATATAACGAATAATGCGTTTTACCGCAATAAGATGAGACTCTTTAGGACACGATTGAAATCTAGCACAAAGACACACACTAAACATGATATCCGGCCTACTTGCCGTCAAGTATAAAAGACTTCCTATCATGCTTCTATATAATTTAATATCAACATTTTTACCTTGATCGTCCTTATCAAGCTTGGTTGTAGTTGCCATTGGAGTGTTGCAAGCCTTTGATCCTTCAAGCCCAAACTTCTTTACTAGCTCCTTTGCGTACTTGGCTTGGTTAATGAAGGTTCCGTCTTGCAATTGCTTGATTTGGAGTCCAAGGAAGAAATTGAGCTCACCATTGAAGACATTTCAAATTCAAGTTGCATGACTTTCTCAAAATCCTTGCATAAAAGTTCATTAGTAGATCCAAAAATTATATCATCAACATAAATTTGCACAATTAAAATATCATTATCAACATGCTTAGTAAAAAGAATTGTGTCTACTTTGCCTTTAACAAAATCATTTGAAATGAGAAAACTAGAAAGCCTTTCATACCAAGCTCTTGGAGCTTGTTTCAATCCATACAAAGCTTTATCAAGTTTAAAAACAAAATCGGGATGAACATGATCAACAAAACCGGGAGGTTGAGAAACATAAACTTCTTCATTAATAAAACCATTTAAAAATGCACTTTTTACATCCATTTGAAAAAGTTTAAAATTTTTAAAACATGCAAAAGCTAGTGTCATCCGTATGGCTTCAAGCCGTGCTACGGGTGCAAAGGTCTCCTCAAAGTCAATTCCCTCAACTTGAGTGTAACCTTGGGCCACTAACTTAGCTTTATTCCTAATGACATTTCCGGACTCATCCATCTTGTTTCTAAAGATCCACTTAGTACCAATTATTGGTCTATCGTGGGGCTTAGGAACAAGGTGCCAAACTTGGTTGCGCTCAAATTGATTGAGTTCCTCCTGCATGGTAAGCAACCAATATGGGTCCGTCTCGGCTTCGAGAATGCCTTTGGGTTCAAAATGAGAAATGAAAGCAAAGTTACCACATAGGTCATGGAGTTTGGAGCGCGTAGTGACTCCTTTAGATGCATCACCCAAGATGAGCTCCTTAGGATGATTTGTAGCGTATCTCCAAGCTTTAGGAAGCGGTTGAGTGCTTTCCTCCTTATCCTCTTGAACTTCACCAATAGGATCTAGCTTTTCTTCTTGAGCGGGTGAGTCCTTCAAGGATAGTCTCTCCATGTCTTCACCTAATGGTTCAAACTCTACAACATTCTCAACAAACACATTAGATTCTTCAAACTTAACATGCATGGATTCTTCAATGGTTTGAGAAGATCTAATGAAAACTCTATATGCTTTGCTAGTAGAGGAATATCCAACAAAGATAGCCTCATAAGCCTTAGCATCAAATTTACCCAAATTATCCTTAGTATTCAAAACAAAACACTTGCATCCAAAAACTTTAAAATATGCAACATTTGATTTTCTAGAATGATACATTTCAAATGATGTTTTGAAGAATTTTTGCACAAATAAATACGATTTGATATATAGCATGCGGTGTTTACGGCCTCGGCCCATAAATATTGAGGGAGGTCATATTCACTTATCATTGTCCTAGCCATCTCTTGAAGTGTTCTATTTTTCCTTTCTACAACTCCATTTTGTTGTGGAGTTCTAGGACAAGACATTTCATGCTTAATTTCCTTTTCATCACAATAAGTCATGAAGAGTTGGTTAACAAACTCACCACCTCTATCACTCCTTATTCTCAAAATCGAAAAACCCTTTTCTTTTCAACTCTTTTTCGAAAAATTTTAAAATGAGAAAAAGTTTGATCTTTATTTTGTAAAAAGAAAACCCAAGTAAAACGGGAGAAATCATCAACTAAAACAAATGCAAATCTACTTCCATTTAAACTCTTAGTTTTAGTTGGTCAAAAAAGATCCATATGAATTAATTCTAAAGGCCTAGTTGACATGATATCCTTGATTGGTTTAAAGGAAGACTTGGTTTGTTTCCCAAGTTGGCACGCACTACAAATGCGGTCTTTCTCAAAATCCAAGCAAGGTATACCCTTCACCAATTCCTTTGAATTAATCCTAGAAATATGGTCAAAAGATGCATGTCCTAATCTTCTATGCCAAAGCCAAGAATTTTCATCAAAAGCATTTAAGCATTTAGTAGAACAATCTAAATTAAGCATGTCAATAATATAAACATTATTATCACGAAAACCGGTGAGAATACAAATATCGGATTTAACATCAAAAATCTTACAAGAAGTATCATCAAAAACAACTTTAAGTCCACGATCACAAAGTTGACTAATGCTAAGCAAATTATGTTTTAAACCATCTACTAAAACAACATTCTCAATAATAGGAGATGTACCAATTTGAATGTTACCTATACCGATGATAGTTCCTTTGGAGTCATCCCGAAGGTGACGGTGCCACCTTCCATGTACCTTGATAGGGTTGTGAAGTTGTTGATGTCCCATGTCATGTGTCTTGAACAACACTATCAAGGTACCACCGCTCCCTACGTCTTGGAGCTTTGGTGTGTACCTACATCAAACAATTTAAGACTTGATTTTGGTACCCACATTTTCTTGGGTCCTCTAGGGTTAGTGTAATGAACCCAAACAAGATTATTTGTTCTATTTAGTTGATCATAGCAAAACTTAGCTAAATGTCCATTTTTACCACAATATGTGCATCTATATAC
This sequence comes from Agave tequilana, assembly GCA_038442645.1. NCBI lineage: Eukaryota > Viridiplantae > Streptophyta > Magnoliopsida > Asparagales > Asparagaceae > Agave > Agave tequilana. The sequence continues at coordinate 93,766 of JAVJIF010006956.1, read as the reverse complement.
TCTACCATATTTAAAGGCATAATGAGTGTGTGATTTGTGAGCATGGGCATTGTGAGCATGAACATGTGATGTGTTAGGTGTAGTGTGAGCATGAGGAATCTTAGCATGAGATGTGTGCTTTTTAGAAAATTTTTCTTCAAGTTTCTTAGTATTAAAGGCACAATCTTTTAAAACTTTTTCAAAATCATTCATTTTGGATTTAAAAGAAGAAATTTCTTTTCATCAATAATAGGAGATTTTGCCTTACAAGTACTCTTGTAGGCACAAAATTCTTTTTGCATGGAAATGAAATTAGAAGAAACATCATCTTTTTCTTTAGAAACAATGGCAAGTTGATTCTTAAGAAAAGCAACTTCTTTTTGTAATTTTAAGCATTCAAGTTTCTTATTATCATAAGTTTCAGAAAGTTCTACAAAGGCATGAACTAGAACTTCCTTACTTAGTTCATCATCTTCATCATCAAGGGATTGAGGGGTTACATTAGGTGTGTTTGCCATGAAACACATATTAGCTTGATCCACCTCCTCTTCGGACTCGCTTTCCGAATCCCATGTTGCTTTGTAGGCTTTCTTCTCCTCCGGTTTCTTTGGCTTGAAGGAGGAAGTCATCTTCTTCTTGAACTCCGGACAATCCGCCATGATATGTCCGGGTTTGCGGCAATTATAGCAAATGATCTTCCGCTCCTCTTTGCCTTCGAATCTTCTCCGGAAGTTGAACTTGTTCTTTCGGTACAACCTCTTGACATTCCGCACAAGTAGAGTTAGCTCCTCATCTTCTTCTTCGTCTTCATCATCGTCATCATTGGTGGATGAAGTCTTGAAGGCTATGGATTTCTTCTTTGAAGTAGTGGCTTCTTCTCTTGCCTTCTTCTCCATCTCATGGGTCTTTAGGTTCCCAATGAGACTAATGATGTCCATCTCGTCCTTGTCATTCAACTCCTTTAAGGTGGTGGCCTTGATCTCCCATGAAGAAGGAAGAGCCCGTATCACTTTGCGCACCTTTTGATCGTTGGAGATGACGTCACCTAATGAAGAAAGACCATTTGTAATTTAGTGAAACGAGTAATCATACAGTCAATGGATTCATCATCAAGCATTTTAAATGATTCATATTGAGACCTCAAGAGATCTATCTTAGCTCTCTTGACTTGTGAAGTCCCTTCATGTGTGACCAATAAGTGTTGCCAAATCTCATAGGCGGATTGGCAATGAATTACCCGTATAAGGTCATCCTCATTCAAGGCGGTTAATAGGGAGTTTTGGGCTTTGGAGTTAGCCTCATATTCTCTAAAGTTGAAGTCGGTCCAAGTGCTCTCATCACTATCGGGTGCTACATAAGGTTTAGTCAAGGACTTGGCCACTAAGCTACCCAAAGATTGCAAAAATATAGTCATCCTAACCTTCCAAATTGGGAAATTGAGGCCATCAAATTTAGGTAGGGATTTAATGTTGTCGGCCATGTTTACTAGTGATGAATGAATGAAATGAAAATGTTGATTAGCAATATTTTAAGGATCTCTCTATGGATGTTAAGCCAAACCTAGAGTCCAAGCTCTGATACCAATTGAAAAGTCACCTAGAGGGGGGGTGAATAGGTGACAATGCTAATCACGGGGCAAATAAAAAATTTAAAGCTACAACAATCAAGTTTCACAAGATGAATGCAAGCAAGTAAATATGACAATGATTATGATGAGCAAGAATAAGAGCAAGTATAGTAAAAGAGTGCAAGAAAGTAAACCAATCGCAAACACAAGGATATGTTATCGAGGTTCGAGCACCCAGCTCTACTCCCCGCCTTCCCCAGAAGGATTCTAGCTACTTCCACTATCACAAAGAACAATTACAATGGAGTACCCAACTCCTACAATCTCAAGAACAAGTGATTTTCTTGGTAGTCAAAAGACCACAAACTCTCTCTTTCAAAAATCTCTCCCTTACAAAGGTCCTTAGAGAATAATGAGTAGAATTGAAGCTCTTTTGTGTAAGGAAAAGAAATTGAAATCAGAGAAAAACTTTTGAAAACCCTTCAGAAAATTGAGAGAATTTAGCACAAAACCAAGAACTTTGAAAGCCTTAAACTTTTGAATTTTTAGTAATAATTGTTGTTGTAACCAATCTCTCCCCAAACACCCCTATTTATAGGAGAGGGCTAGGGTTTAGGGACAAAACATAATTACTGATGTTTAGGAGGTAATTAGATTAAAATATATCTTTAAATGAATTTTTAAACACAAAAGACAAAAATAAACAGCTCTTAAAAATCTGCCCGTTACTGTTCAAACGGTCAGATCGGTCGACCGGGCCGGTCGACCGGTAGTACAAAAAATTGACCGTTATAGGCTAGCGGTCGACCGACCCGGTCGACCGATAAAACCTGTGAGCAAAAGCAATAGTCCGGTCGACCGCCTCGGTCGACCGACAGACATGCACATGGATACGTGCATCTGCCAGAACTTCGGTCGACTGGTCCGGTCGACCGGACCAGACTGACACAGACTCGGTCGACTGCCCGGTCGACCGGATCAGGTCAAAAATTGATTTTAGAAAAGAAAACAAAGAGGATTTTGATTTTAACAAAAATACTTTGAACAGGAAATAGAATTAAACATAAAGATGTATTTGTAGGCAAAAACTTGTATGCAAAATATTTTTGTATAATTTATGAGAAATTATTTTGGAATGAGCATGTGCGCAAAAACGTGTGTGATAGAGCTTCAAACCTATCCACTATTCTTTAACATACTATAAACTGAAAAACAAATTACATGAAGACTTCTTGTGCTATCTTCAAGTCTTTGAGCCATCCAATGCCTTGCTAGTGCCTTCTCTTCTATGATCCTTCCTGATGTGCAATTTGCCTTCCTTACTTTGTGGAACTTAGAAGTTCTTGCAATAGCTAAGCAAATGGTCTCTAAACATGGTACAAAACCTGAAACTCATCTTAACAAACTTGTTAGTACCAAATAGCTCTAATTTGGTTTGTCATCATCAAAACACAAAACAATTGGAGAGTGTAACCTCTTGGGCCAACAACTTCAAGTCACACAGATCGCTATGAATTAACCCTAAAGGTTCTGTATTTCGATCAATTGAGTGAAATGAATTTTTCGCTAACTTGGCCTCAATACAAATCTCACACTTGAGAATTTCTTCTAAGTTGAGTTTAGGAATATATCCTAAATTAGACAAGTTTTTTAATGACTTGTAATTTACATGCCCTAATCTAGCGTGCCATAAATTAGGAGACTCAAGCAAATAAATAGAAGATATAAGCTTCGGGTACAAATATACAGACTTTTTATCCACCACTGCAACATTGGATTTAAAAAGTCCATCAACAAGATAACCCTTTCCCACATACATCCCACCCTTAGTAAGTACAAATTTATCTGATTTAAAAACCATTCTAAATCCTTTCTTACTAAGTATTGATTCAGATATCAGATTCTTGCGGATATCTGGAATATGTAGCACATCGTTCAGAGTAAGCTCTTTTCCAGATGTTCACTTCAGGATGACCTTGCCTTTTCCTTCAACCTTAGAGACAGCTGAGTTTCCCATGAATAGTTGCTCATCTTGCTCTAGTTTTTGATATTCAAAGAATAATAATTTCTCAGAGCAGATGTGTCGAGTAGCCCCAGTGTCTACCCACCAATCCTTATTGTTGGTTGTCAAATTCACTTCTGACACCACAGCTGAAAAGCTGGGCGACGCATGGTCGGTCAGGTTTGCCTGTGGATGGTTCTTCTTGTTCTTTTTGAGACGGCTGTGACATTCATTCGCCTTATGCCGTTCTTTGTTGCAAATGTAGCAGGTTCCCTTGAAGCGCATGTTCTTGCCTTCTTGGACCTTGCTTTTGTACCCTTGGGCAGCTTTCTTCCGCTTTAAGCCTTTGAAAGTAGACGCTTTCCCCTTTGAATCTTCAATCACATTGGCCTTGACTTCATAGGAGTTCTTACTGCTCCTTTTCTCGGACTTTCAATTGTCCTTCTCAATTCGAAGCCTCACAATGAGATCTTCCAACTTTAGCTCCTTTTGCTTGTGCTTCAGTTAGTTCTTGAAATCTCTCCACGCAGGTGGGAGTTTCTCCACGATAGTAGCAACCTGTAAGGTTTCAGGTAGAATCATACTTTCGGCTTCTATCTCGTGCAAGATAAGTTGGAATTCTTGCACCTGACTGATCACAGTCTTGTTGTCCACCATCTTGTACTCCAGAAATCGTCCTACGACGACCTTCTTGGTACCAGCATCCTCAGTCTTGTACTTCTTATTAAGACTGGCTCATAACTTCTTTGTCGTTGTGATAGGACTGTAGATATTGTAAAGAGAGTCATCCAGTCCATTCAAAATATAGTTTCGGCAAAGGAAGTCACCTTGAGTCCATGCATCGACTGCAAGGACTGAGTCCCGATCAGTTTCGTGTTCTGGTGGATCTTCTTACAGGAATTTGGCCAGATGCAAAGTGGTCAAGTAGAAGAGCATCTTCTGTTGTCACCTCTTGAATTCTGTGCCATCAAATTTTCCTAGCTTCTCCGGCTTCGGGTTAGGAAGTAGAGTAGGCATCAAAGCTTGTATTTGCATGTTTGGTGCCTTACTTGAGCTATCTTGATTAGTCTTAGACATTTTCAGCAAGTTCAAGCAGAACAAAAGTAAGAAACTTCAATACGTAATTGTCTTAAGATTGTTGGTTTCTAAGATCAATCTGACAACTAATCAATATCACTGAAATATCACCAATCTAATTGGCCAGGTCGGTTAATATCAGGTGGGAGGTTTTCCGTTCAATAGAACGTTTCTTAATTAAAGAACCACCTTTCAATTACCTTCCTTGGTTAAATACCAATTAGACTGGTATAAGTCAGTCTCAATATACTGAATATCAGTATAACCCCTATATAAAGAAAATTAATTCACTTATATAGTACTTGAAGTGAGGTACGCTTAAAGCGAATCTCCTTAAGATAATTACCTACCCTGCACCGGTGCAACGGGTTACTAGACGCTAGTCTCCCAAGATACAATACTCCTTCACGGTATTTGGATAGCACTACCAAATCACCGTACGGTCGAACCGTAGTTAACCAGTACCTTCACAAGATTATTGAAGCAGCGGGACTAAGACAAATTTCGGGAGAATATTTGTCTTTACTTTGGTGGAGCACCCACTGTAGAGGAAGGAGGAAGAATATTTCTTTAGAAATCCCAGATTCAGACAATAATTCTACTAAAGAACCTGTTAAATGAAGAATATTTCTTTAGAAGTCCCTGATTCAGACAATAATTCTACTAAAGAATTGTTGAATTTTCTGAGCCCATTGGAAGTTACTTCAAGACAGAGAGAGAGAATCTCACTTTAGAATAATGCAGAGAGAGTTGGTGTTCTGTATTCTGTGTGTTTTGATTGAGAGAAATGGAGCGCTATTTATAGCGCTCCGGGAGGGGTATTTTGGTCCGAACCCAACCGAACAGTTGCAATGGTTCGGTCTGAACCGTTGCAACGGTTTGTTTCAACCGCAGCAACCGCCGCGGAATGGCGGAGCGGGTATGCTCCGCGTAACCCATACCCGTGAGACCTGATTTAAAAAGAACCGGACCAGGTAGGGAACCCGAACGCGGTCCCCTTCCCTAGCCCGGCACCAGCGCCGGCCGCTTCCAGCGCTAGTGGTAGCGCGCACGTGCGCGCATGGTTTCCTCCTAATCGCGCGCAAAAACTCAAAGTACCCAAAGGGTACACCCTTTGTTCCCATTTTTCTCTATTTAAACACTTCAAACTTCCATCCCATGGCCAATGTGGGACTAAATGCTTTTAACTACCTTTACTCCCATTTGATTCTTGAATTAGGCAAAATTTAGACTTAAATATCTCATTCATTCGAAGTCAGATTTGAACATGTGAATATACCACGTTCATCCCAATGGAAGGAGAACACACTCCAACTATCATCCAATTGATTCGATCAACGGATCTCACCGTAATTCAAATCAAAGATTCACATATATTCTTCACATTACCACAGTTGTCATACAAGGATTCGATCTCGACTCCTTTCGGAATGACACGAGAGTGTGTCTCTCTCTATATATAATGATCTGGATATCCTTGAGAAGTGTGCTGATCGTGTCTTATGCATATTGCCCATCGTTAGTCGAAACTACAGCAGACACTGTCATGTGATTTATGTTATTTGATGATCTTGGGATACAAAAGGAGAAGTCTTCTTTTGAGTGACTCATTACCTTAATTATGTATCAAGTGGACCATGTCATAGTGTCAAAAGTAAATGGCTTTTGAAACAAATAATTAAATTAAATTAAGGAAGATAATTATTAAGCTGGAGATCGTTAGGTCAAAATGAGTCATGAAAACTCATGCAATTTTTTCTACTATTTGGTGAAAATTGAGAATCGCTCGTGCCCCATGAGCTTCCTCCTATCTGAACTTCTGAATTGGTTGGAGGAGAACCCAACGTATCAAAATGCAGCCACTGCCATTGGACTATGATATCGTATATTGGCTAGGCTTGTGGCAGGCAATTCTTGAAATTTATATGGAATACATTGACATTTTATAAAGAGAGAACCTAGCTATGCTCTACTTTAACTTCTCAAAACCAATATTGGCATGCTGTACTCATCATGCTGCTACCTGAGTACTTGATTGCTGGACTCCGCGAATGGATTCATGCTCGAATTCGAGTAGTCACTTGGTGCAAATAATATTAAAACAGAAATGGGCTTCCACATCGCCTATTTCATGCCGTTTTGAGTCGCAACCGACATGCATTAAAAGACGGTGACAATTTTGAAATTTAATGAAAAATACACAAATTTTCCTTTGAATCTTTTACATGATATATTAGTTTTACGGCAGTTCTATAAAGAACCGCCGTAAAAGCTAATCGAAACCTTTGGATCTTTATAACGTTTATTAAAATAACCATTGTAATAGAACTATAATAAAAACTATTCACTAGTACAGTTTTGAGAATAGATGACGCATGTTTCACGACAGTTTGAATTGAAAACGTCGTGACATAAAAGACAGTGTCTCTTGTGTTATGCTTTTAGATCATCTCTCTCCCCTCACCTCATTTCTTACCCCCACCCCCCTCCCCCCTCCTCGTTCTTCGATCCGAAAGAACGATTTTCGATCAAGATGAATTTGATCTCTCTCCCCTCGTTCATCCGGGCGATCTCTCTCCCCTTGATCATCAGGCAAGTTTGATCTCTCTCTTCCCTTGTTCATAAGGGCTACTTGTTGGCCCGGAAGCCCTCCTCTCTAGTTTTGATGATGATTAACTCATGTAGTTATGTTTACTAATTATCTTGTGATTTTAGTTACAGATCATTGATCAAGATATTAGTTGGTGATTGCTTCAAAAAGAGTAGTTTGGAAGCTTTCACATGGTGATTCCAGTGCCCTAACATCAAGATCATACCTTTGCACTCGGTGGATCACATTTGGGATCGAGTCGGCTTGAAAATGGAAGATCATCAAGAAGATTTAGGTATTCATAGTTTAGTTTGAGTTTTAGATTCATGTGTAAAGATAAGAATAGTTGATATGCTCAAGTGCACAACACACACGTTTTATGATTTTTCGGTTTTTAGTTTAACCGATATTAGTTTTCATGAATAGTTGATCAAACAAGTTTAATTGGTTTATGTATAGTAGATTCATTCTATACATGCATGCTTAACTTTTAAACAAACTTATTTTGACTTTCCTATTCATGTATTGAAAAATACAAGTTTTGGTTTTTGGTAAAAATGATAAGACACAAAAATAGTTTCATATGCTTGATATTTGAGTTAAAATATTTATCACAAGTTTATATATCAATGCAAAATGGTAAAATTATTTTTGGGATTTTTAGAAGAGATAAAAGAATTTTTAGAAATATATTTAACTGTTTTTCTGACCCAGAACAGTGCTGACAGGCCATGCCGGTCGACCGGACGGTCGACCGACGTGCACAGACCTGTGCACGTCTGCTGGCACAGTGGGCCGGTTGGCCGACTGGATCAGAGAGCCTTGCTCTTTGTATCTGGGCGGTCGACCTAGCGGTCGACCGGAGCAGAGAAGTCTGCTCTCTGTATCTGGGCGGTCGACCTAGCGGTCGACCGGAGCAGAGAAGTTCGCTCTCTGTATCTGGGCGGTCGGCCGTGCGGTCGATCGTATTGCCCAACGGTCATATTTATGACCGTTGGCGGTCGACCGGGACGGTTGACCACAAGTCTGTCAGGTTGCAAGATCAGCCTAACGGCTAGTTTTCTGTTTGGCCTATATAAACCCCAATTCTTTGGGATTTTGGGTAAGGTCTTTACAAGAGAAAAATTATTGTTTCCCTAGTGTTAAAAACAAATTTTCAAAAGTATTTTTGGGCTTTAAACTTCCAATCTTATTTGTTTTAGGTTTTTGAAAAAATCAAAGAAAATAGTATTTTGGGAGATTTGTGTTTGTTCTTCATTTCCATTATCTTCAAAAGTTTTCCCAAGATTATTTCTTTGAGTTCTTGTTTTTCAAACACCTAGTTTTTCACACTTGAGCTATCTTCTATCCTAATCTATTTAGGATCTTTGTTTTGTGGAAAAGAGATTATTTGAGGTTGATTGAGCCTCCAAGTTGTAAACACCCTTGCTTTTATTGTATCCCTCTTTGGTAGAGGTTGATTCGGGTGATTGGTTTACTCCCCTTTGGTAGAGGTTGAGTTGGTTGGTTTGCTCCCTCTAGTGAGAGGTGGAGTTTGGTTTGTAAACCCTCTTCGGTAGAGGTGCTGGTTGTTGTTTGGCTACGGGCCTACCCCTCGATTGTGAGGCGGTGTTTGAGAGAGGAGTTCGGTACTCCATTTGTTGTAACAAATCCTCCTCGGTGGAGGTTCCCTCGGTGGGAGTATAGTGGATTAAAAATCCTTCTCGGTGAAGGCGGGGACGTAGAGCTAGGGGCTCGAACCTCGGAACATATCTTTGTGTTTGCGTTTGATCCATTGTCTCTTAACCCTCTCTCTTATATTTGTGCATTGCATTATTCATAGCATCATATCATATTTATTTGTGTTGTGCCTTGCATATATTCATATTGCCTATTCATCTTATATGCTTGGTTGTTTGTGTGTGCCTCACTTGTACTTAACCACAAGAGATTCATATAGCACCTCAACCCTTATCTAGGGGAATTAAGAGGAGTTAGTCCAGAGCCCTTCACGGGGAATTCGGCTACACTTGTGTGCTGTACTAAGTGTGATTGCAAAATTGTCTTAGCTTCCGCATTTAGCGCATTTAGTTTCTAGATTAGCACTTATACCTATTCACCCCCCCCCCCCCTCTAGGTGTTTTACACTACTTCGATCGCCAAACGAGTTCATCTCTCTCCGCTCGTTCTTCAATCCGAAGATGCAGTTCAATCTTTGGTAAAGGCGAGTTTGATCTCTCTCCCTTAGTTCATAAAGCAGAGTCCAATCTTTGATCCGAAAAATGTAGTTCGATTTTTTTATGAAAGTGAGTTCATCTCTCTCTCCTCGTTCATCAAAGCGAGTTCATAAATTTTTTGATGAATTCGAATTTTGAGACTGATTATAATATTTTGTTGGAAGAAAAAGAAGGATATTATTTTAAATTTTGGGGTTAATTATGATATTCTATCTGCAACTTGAAAAATCACAGAAGATGGTCCTTTTGTGATTTTAAAAGCTAAAAATTTACTTCATAAAATTAATTTATTGATTGTGCTAGAGTATTTTCTTAGCGTTATACTCTTATTCTTGGCCTTCTTCTTCTACTTTTTTCTTAGTATTCTTCTAATTTTTGACCGAGGACGAGAGGATCGCCGGGGGTGGAAGAGGAGGACGAGGAGGATAAGGGGATTGCCGGCGGGAACGAATGAGGAGGACGAAGAAAGGATTACATTAAATTTAGGTGTTTTCACGGCTGTTTTAAACAACCGTTATTGCCTCCCAGCTTAGAACGTTACCCCGGATAGACAACGATTTTGATCCGCAGTCGTTACTGTTTAACTGCGGTTCTAAACTGTCATGCATGCCCATTTCTGCTATAGTTATAGTTTGATCCAACAGTACTACTAATCAAATTCAGCGAAATCATTTGATCGAGTGACATTGGGACCCGAACAGTCCTGGCTGGTTGGTACTGTAAGCCATCAGAAATGCAGCCGCACTCGGTTGAATTAGATTAACATTGCTCGGGTATTGGAAGTTCGTTGCCGATGATGCATAGCTCGGGTATTGACCATGGCTTTTATATTGCAACAGATTCTGGAACTCGTCATATTGTGCTGAACCTGCATTGAAAAGGCCAGCGTACGCGTGCATACTATCTTGCAAGAAATCTGAACTCACAAAGTTATTGTCATAACTCTGCAATCTGGCAGTTCAATTCTCTTCCTCTGCCTACTCTCTCCGCGATCAGCGTTCATCGCCATCAGGCCTGTCTTCAGCTCTTTTTTTCAGTATTTATAAAATTTCTGGCAGGAAACAAAGATGAACATATTGGGGTTGCTTGTGATGCCATTCGTGGATTCATGCTGAATGTGAATTGGAAAGAACACAAAATTTTATGAGTAGTGGCATATTGTTGGCTGATTTCTTCAGAAAAACTAAAACATATGCATTCAGGAAGAGAGCGAGAGTATATAGTTCAAGATTAAAAATGTGTGTCGATATTAAAATCTTTTTAATCAAATGTGAGGGAACTCACCACTTTTTGCGAAAATATGTGTATGCATGTATATATGTGTTTAGGTGTATTCGTCATGCATGTATGAAAGAACGAAGAAAAAAGCCCGCCCGTACAAAAAAAATAAAAGGTTATTTTCCTCCGAAAAATATAAAAGTCAGTATACATTAACAACATATGTAGCTTGTTCATATACCATTTGGAGAAGTAAAAAAAATAGGGATGTTGCATTCTTTAAAAAAAAATAATAATTAAAGATATAGGTGTTAATAAGTATTATAGTTTCAAGTTTAATCTGACAAATTAATCAATGGAGGTAAATTTATTTTTCAATTTTAAGAGAAGCTTATCATGATTAAAAAAGAAATACTGGGGAAAAAGAAGTTTCTCAATGTAATAAAATGTGGAGTCATATCTCAACAAAAATAAGGAGTCATATCTCAACAAAATATGGAGTCCAGAGTCCAATTAAGTCATTGATTCTTACAGATCTAGTGCAAAAAACATAGTGTTCTCCATTAATTAAAGAACCATATTTCTCTGATCAAGATAGGGAAGAAAATATTGTACTGATCATAATAATAACCATTTTGAGAAATCATCTTATATATAATTTGCAAATAGATGTCACATAAAAATTGTTAGTAACTCATTAAGATTGATCCAAAAGGAAAGATAAACTATTCTATATATGATTAATAACTTACAGATAAAACAAGACAAGATACTAAACAGAAAGAGGAAATTGAGACATAATCATGAAGAGAATTTATACATACTGCAAAAATTTACAGAAATAAAGGAAGAAAGACAAGATTTAACCTATACAGCTTCTCTAGCTATAAACAGTGAGAGGGAGCAAATGGTAGGAGTGAGAAGTGTGGGTGGTATTTATAGAAATTGAATAGAAAATAATCAGTACAACATAGGATAGTAATTAATGTCCAACTTGTGACAAGATTTACAACTTCTCTCAATCTGTTCAATCTATAAACTTTGCATGCAATTATGAGATTTACCCTGATTATTTTTTACCTTGTGAGCATTCCATTTTATTGGATAGTGTTACCCCCCCATCTTTTTATTTGGTCTTTGTTCTGCCTTAATTTCAACGTCAGATTGAGCAATTCTAAAGATTGAAGAGAGATGCTATATATGCTGATCCCTTCATATCAATGTTCAAATTGAACTGTTAAGAAAGTAAAATTGTCTAATTAAACTGGTTAATTTCTGGTCCCTTTGACCTCTCCAGCCAAGTTTTTCACCAATTAGATGATTACATTGTCAGTCTGGCATAACTCATAACTGTTTTGTTGAAACAATTTCCAAAATTGTAACTATTGACACCAGTCACCAACTCACTTCCCATCTCTAAATTTTCATTTTATATCTGCAGTACTTTTGCATTTTCTTGACATTTGCTGATAATAAGCTCCATGAATATATACACCATGATGTGTCAATAAATTTACTTCATAAATTTTGTGTATCTTCTTGTTTAAAAAATTAATGTCATTGTGAGTGTCTAATGTGGGAAAGAATGTGAACAACTTATGTCAAAGTTTTTAAAATGAAAATATGTTTGGCTGGCTACTTATTTTGATTGTATAAACGTTGATGTACAACTCAGCTCATAGTTGTAAGTTTGTGGACTTTATTAATATCCAGTTGGTATATTCACATGTTTCTCATGAAAACAAAAATTATTAAGGAGTTTGGGAGTTAATTAATTCTTGTTCTCTTAAAGTCAATTGTGTCATATCTTTCTCTTTCTACACGTGCGTGTGTGTGTGTGTGAATCTTGCTGAAAGTAATTGTTTAAGCCCTTGAGGACGTTCCCTTGCCTCAACGTAGAGGGATGATGATGAGTCAATGCCGGCCTGAGGAGCCCCAAACCCAGCCCCAAAAAAGCCTGGCCTGGGTCCATATTATGCCTTGTTGGAATATGAAGAATATATATGTGAATCTTTGAATTGAATTACGGCGAGATCCGTTGATCAAATCAATTGGATGATGGTTGGAGTGTGTTCTCCTTCCATTGGGGATGAACGTGGTATATTCACATGTTCAATTCCGACTTCGAATGAATGAGATATTCAAGTCTAAAATCAAAATGGGACTAAAGGTAGCTAAAGACATTTAGTCCCACATTGACCATGGGATGGAAGTTTGTAGTGTTTAAATAGAGAAAATTGGGAACAAAGGGCGTGCCCTTTGGGTACTTGGAGTTTTCGCGCGCGATTAGGAGGAAACCATGCCCGCACATGCGCGCGCGCCGGCGCCGGCGCCGGCGCCGGGTAGGGAACGCCGGGCTAAGGTTCCCTACCCGGCCTGGTTCTTTTTGAATCGGGTCTCACGGGTATGTGTTGCGAGCATACCCACCCCGCCAACAGACCCGCTCCGCTATCCGGATCCAAACCGCCCCGCCAACGGCTGTCTGAAAACCGTCGCGGCGGTTGGACGGTTGTGACGGTTGAACCGAAACCGAACAGTTGCAACGGTTCAGACCGAACCGTTGCAACTGTTGGATGGGTTCGGACCAAACTGCCCCTCCAGGAGCGCTATAAATAGCACTCCGTTTTCTCTTTCTAAGACACACCAACAACGAAAACTCTCTCTCTACGTTCTGAACTGGGAAGTGAAGTTCTGCGTTCTAAACTGAGAAGTGAAGTTCTGAAGTAACTTCCAACGAGAAGTGAGAAATTCAGTTTCCGAAGCGACTTCCAAAAGAGATTCTGCAAAAATTCGTTCTGAAAGAGGGCTCAGAAAATTCAACAGATTCTTTAATAGAATTGTTGTCTGAATCTGGGACTTCCGAAGAAGAATATTCTTCAACCTTCCTTCTTCCTCTACAGTGGGTGCTCCTCCAAAGTAAAGGCAAATATTCTCCCGAAATTTGTCTTTGTCCCGCTGCTTCAAGGTACTGGTTAACTACGGTTCGACCGTACGGTGATTTGGTAGTGCTATCGAAATACCGTGAAGGAGTGTTGTATCTTGGGAGACCAGCGTCCAGTAACCCGTTAGCACCGGTGCGGGGGACGTAATTGTCTTAAGGAGATTCGCTTTAAGCGTACCTCACTCCAAGTACTGTATAAGTGAATTAATTTCTTTATACAGGGGATATACTGATACTCATTATATTGAGACTGATTTATACTAGTCTAATTGGTGTTTAACCAAGGTAAGAAATTGAAACGTGGTTCTTAAATTAAGGAACGTTCTATTGAACGGAAAACCTCCCACCTGATATTTACCGACCTGGCCAATTAGATTGTTGATATTTCAGTGATATTGATTAGTTGTCAGATTGATTCCAGAAACCAACAATCTTAAGACAATTATATATTGAAGTTTCTTACTTCTGTTCTGCTTGAATTTGCAGAAAATGTCTGAGACTAATCAAGATAGTTCTAACAAGGCACCAAACATGCAGCTATAAGTTTTGATGCCTATTCCACTTCCTAACCCGAAGTCGGAGAAGCCAGGAAAATTTGACGGCACAGAATTCAACAGGTGGCAACAGAAGATGCTCTTCTACTTGACCACTCTTCATCTGGACAAATTCCTACAAGAAGATCCACCAGAAACCGGAACTGATCGGGACTCAGTCCTTACAGTCGATGCATGGACTCAAGGTGACTTCCTTTGCTGAAATTATGTTTTAAATGCACTGGATAACTCTCTTTACAATGTCTACAGTCCTATCACAACGGCAAAGAAGTTATGGGCCAGTCTTGACAAGAAGTACAAGACTGAGGATGCTGGTACTAAGAAGTTTGTCGTAGGACGATTTCTGGAGTACAAAATGGTGGACAGCAAGACTGTAATCAGTTAGGTGCAAGAGTTCCAACTTATGTTGCACGAGATAGAAGCCGAAGGTATGATTCTACCTGAAACCTTTCAGGTTGCTACTATCATGGAGAAACTCCCACCTACGTGGAGAGATTTCAAGAACTACCTGAAGCACAAGCGAAAGGAGCTGAAGTTGGAAGATCTCATTGTGAGGTTTTGAATCGAGGAGGACAACCGAAAGTCCGAGAAAAGGAGCAGTAAGAACTCCTATGAAGCCAAAGCCAATGTGATCGAAGACTCAAAGGGGAAAGCGTCTACTTCCAAAGGCTTAAAGCAGAAGAAGACTTCCCAGGGGTACAAAGGCAAGGTCCAAGAAGGTAAGAACATGCGCTTCAAGGGAACCTGCTATATCTGCAACAAAGAAGGACATAAGGCGAATGAATGTCGCAGTCATCTCAAAAAGAACAAGAAGAGCCATCCACAGGCAAACTTGACCGACCATGCGCCGCCAAACCTTTCAGCTGTGGTGTCAGAAGTGAATCTGACAACCAATAATAAGGATTGGTGGGTAGACACAGGGGCTACTCGGCACATCTGCTCTGAGAAATTATTATTCTCTGAATATCAAAAATTAGAGCAAGATGAGCAACTATTCATGGGAAACTCAGCCGTCTCAAAGGTTGAAGGAAAAGGCAAGGTCATCCTGAAGTGGACATCTGGTAAAGAGCTTACTCTGAACGATGTGCTGCATGTTCCAGATATCCGCAAGAATCTGATCTGTGGATCAATACTTAGTAAGAAAGGATTTAGAATGATTTTTGAATCAGATAAATTTGTACTTATTAAGAGAGGGATGTATGTGGGAAAGGGTTATCTTGTTGATGGACCTTTTAAAGCCAATGTTGCAGTGGTAGATAAAAAGTCTGTGTATTTATACCCGAAGCTTATAAATAAAGGAAAATCTTCTGTTTATTTGCTTGAGTCTCCTATTTTATGGCATGCTAGATTAGGACATGTAAATTACAAGTCTTTAAAGAACTTGTCTAATCTAGGATATATTCCTAAACTCAACTTGGAAGAAATTCGCAAGTGTAAGATTTGTGTTGAGGCCAAGTTAGCGAAAAATTCATTTCACTCAATTGATCGAAATACAGAACCTTTAGGGTTAATTCATAGCGATCTGTGTGACTTGAAGTTTATGTTAACTAGAGGCGGTAAAAAGTATTTTATTACTTTTATTGATAACTGTACAAGATACTGTTATGTGTATCTTTTAAACAGTAAGGATGAGGCAATAAATATGTTTATAACATATAAATCCGAAGTTGAGAATCAACTTAACAAGAATATCAAGATTCTAAAATCCGATAGAGGCAGAGAATATGAATCAAATGATTTTAGTGAGTTATGTGCTAAATTTGATATAATCCATCAAACTACAGCACCATATACTCTACAGCAAAATGGAATTGCTGAACGGAAAAATAGAACTTTGAAGGAGATGGTCAATTCCATGCTCGTAAGTTCTGGAGCTCCGCAGAACTTGTGGGGGGAAGCTCTGTTAACTGCAAATTACATTCTAAATAGAGTACCCCACAAGAAACTTGGTCTTATACCATTCGAGTTATGGCATGGAAGGACACCTTCCTACCATTACCTCAAAATGTGGGGGTGCCTTGCAAAGGTGCTAGCACCATTACCTAAAAAGACTAAGTTGGGAGCAAAAACTATGGACTGCATATTCATAGGCTATGCCTTGAATAGTAGTGCCTACAGATTTTTGGTTCATAAATCAGAGATACCATATATTCATGTAAATATGATTATCGAATCTAGAGATGCTGTGTTTTTTGAAGATATTTTTCCATATAAACGGAAAACAGATAAGACTTCTGAAAAAAGAACACATGAGATGACGTTCAGGGACGAAAGCCCCGAGGAACCGATTGTTAATGCGAAAATTGAACCAAGAAGAAGTCAGAGATCTAGAATCTCAAAATTTTTTGGTCCAGATTTCATAGCATACGCTATTGAAAGCGAGCCTCAAACATTTAAAGAGGTTATGTCAACCCCAGAAGCACAAATGTGAAAAGAAGCTATAAATAGCGAAATAGAATCCATACTAAGTAATCATACTTGAGAATTGGTAAACTTGCCTCCTGACAGTAAACCAATTGGGTGTAAGTGAATTTTCAAAAGAAAATTAAAACCCGATGGATCTATCGATAAGTACAAGGCTAAATTAGTAGCCAAGGGTTATCGACAAAAGGAAGGACTTGACTACTTCGATACTTATTCACCAGTAACAAGAATAACGTCCATAAGGATGTTGATTGCAATTGCAGTATTGTAAAACTTAGATATCCATCAAATGGATGTCAAGACTGCATTCTTAAATGGTGAATTAAATGAAGAAATATATATGGAGCAACCTGAAGGATTTATAGTCAAGGGCCAAGAACAGAAAGTGTGTAAATTGGTAAAATCCTTATACAGTCTAAAGCAGGCTCCAAAACAGTGGCATGAGAAATTTGATAGTGTTATGATCAAAGATAGATTCACTATCAATGAATGCGATAAGTGTGTTTACACGAAAACAGTTGGAAATGCATGTATCATTGTTTGTCTTTATGTAGACGACATGTTGATACTTGGGACTAATATTGAAATTATTAAGTCCACTAAAAGAATGTTATCCAACAGTTTTGACATGAAGGATCTGGGGGTTGCTGATGTAATTTTAGGAATTAAAATCACCAGAACACCAGATGGAATCAGTCTATCTCAATCTCACTACGTGGATAAGATGATAGAAAGATTCAAGGATCATGGGATAAAGGAGAATACAAATCCTTTTCTCTCACACGTCCACCTTCATAAGAATACAGGAACTGGAATATGCCAGTTGGAGTATTCTCAGATTATCGGAGTCTAATGTATTTGATGAATTGCACTAGACCCGATATTGCTTACGCTGTAAGCAAGTTAAGCAGATACACTAGTAATCCTAGTGATCAACATTGGACTGCTCTACTACGAATATTGGGTTACGTATCACATACCAAGGAATATGCCTTGAGATATGGACAGTATCCACCTGTACTTGAAGGATATAGTGATGCTAATTGGATTGCAGATTCTGAGGAATCAAAATCAACTAGCGGATACATATTTACTCTAGGAGGAGCAGCGGTATCTTGAAAATCTTCTAAGCAAACATGTATTGCCCGTTTCACTATGGAATCAGAATTTATAGCCTTAGATAAGGCCGGAGAAGAAGCAGAATGGCTTTGACAATTTTTGGAAGATATACCATTATGGCAAAAGCCAGTGCCCGCTATATGTATACACTGTGATAATCAAGCAGCTATATCTAGGGCACAAAATGTTATATACAACGGTAAGTTTAGACATATTCGTCGTAGACATAATACTGTGAAGCAGTTGCTCTCAAATGGAATTATCTCTATTGACTTTGTCTCGTCAAAAGATAATTTAGCGGATCCGCTTACTAAAAGATTTAAGTGGAGAGCGTATAAACTGCGCATCGAGGGGAATGGGTCTAAAAGCCTAACCTTACCGAGTCAGCTTAATGGAAACCTCACTTAGCGACTGGGGATCCCACGGACTAAGTTCAAGAGGAAAAACTAGTTATGATTGACTCAGCAAGTAAGCACTTGGGAGCTTGACTCCAATCCATTCCTAAGGTGCACATAAGTGCTTTTCTACAAGTGGATTAAAGATAAGTTTAATGCTTTTAATGATGCCTATATCTTGTTACTAAACAAGTGGAGTAGAGTAGACTACTCTTAATAGGATGATCACCTATATGAGTATAGAGTTGGGTCGGCTCTTTGGGAATTTCTATGGAGGCTGTTATTCCCTAAAAATACTCTCTGAAACCAAGAATGTCCAGGGCCAAAATGGACTCAACCGAGAACCAAAGTTGATTTGGAAAGTCACTGTGTGAAGTTTGTTGACTTGGCTTACACTAAACGGCTAACAGTTCAAGACCTAGTTCACTGATTAGCCAGTAAGCCCGATAAAGCTTTCGCTATGGAAGGTTCAAGACCTAGTTCACTTATCCTGATACAGTTTCTTTTCTAAAGTACCTTTCATAATAGAGTCAGTCTCTTTGTGTGTCAATTCCTTGAATCTCCATTCATTGTGGGGGATTGTTGGAATATGAAGAATATATATGTGAATCTTTGAATTGAATTACGACGAGATCCATTGATCGAATCAATTGGATGATGGTTGAAGTGTGTTCTCCTTCCATTGGGGATGAACGTGGTATATTCACATGTTCAATTCCGACTTCGAATGAATGAGATATTCAAGTCTAAAGATTACCTAATTTAAAGCCAAAATGAGACTAAAGGTAGCTAAAGGCATTTAGTCCCACATTGATCATGGGATGAAAGTTTGTAGTGTTTAAATAGAGAAAATTGGGAACAAAGGGCGTGCCCTTTGGGTACTTGGAGTTTTCGCGCGCGATTGGGAGGAAACCATGCCCGCACATGCGCGCGCCAGCGGCGGTGGCGGCGGCCAGCCGGCGCCGGGTGCCGGGCTCGGGTCTGGGTCTGGGTTCGGGTTTGGCTTCCCTACCCGGCCTGATTCTTTTTGAATCGGGTCTCACGGGTATGAGTTGCGAGCATACCCGCTCCGCTATCCGAACCGCCCCGCCAACAGATCCGCTCCGCTATTCCTCTATCCGACCCTGCCAACGGCTGTCTGAAAACCGTCGCGGTGGTTGGACGGTTGCGACGGTTGAACCGAAGAGTTGCAACGGTTCAGACCGAACCGTTGCAACTGTTGGATAGGTTATGACCAAACTGCCCCTCCCAGAGCGCTATAAATAGCGCTCTGTTTTCTCATTCTAAGACACACCAACAACGAAAACTCTCTCTCTCTGCGTTCTGAACTGGGAAGTGAAGTTGTAACACCCCGCTCCCGGAATACATACTTAATTGCGTATTCAGATTTTTTGATCGTATTTTTCAATTTTCTTCCTGTATTTGTTTTACTTTATGAATTATTTATACGATTGTTTTGCCTTGGATTGGATTCGTGGACTCGGAGTCAGCCCTAGTCTGAACTGGGAACCCGATCCTAGTAGATTGCTCGATTTAGTCTTTTCGCTATTTCAATTTGACCGATTTCAGTTTCAAACATCATTTTCCAATATTTTAGATTTTTCATGATTTTCTGAAATTTTTCAGAATTAAATTGAAAATCTTCAAAACCGGTGTTGACCGACACCGCTGACCGATTCTCAGATTTTTAATTTACAAACGAAATTGAATTTTAAGAAACGACTTTCCCATAACTTCATAAAATCACATTTTCTATCTAAATACTTTTTTGAGATTTTTCTGAATTTATCAAAATTTCACTGGATTTGGTGTCGGCCAGTATCACTGGTTGATTCCCGAAATTTTAGTTTACAATTGGAATCAAATTTCTGGATTCCGCTTTCATATTACTTCTTAGAATTATATTTTCTCCTTTTTGGCATTTTCTGAGATTTTTCAGATTTTATCAAAATCCGGCCGACCCGGTATAGACCGGTATTGACGGTTGACTTCAGGATTTTTATTTTGAAAATGGGATTAAATTTCTGAAAATTGATTTCATCAAAAATCTTTAAATAATATTTATTATTTTTGAGAATTTTTGGGAAGCTTTCCAAACTACTTCATTTTTTGGACCTTTCCGGAGTTTTCGGTGTTTTCCCAGATACCGGAATTTTATCCAGATATTTTACTTTTCTCTTTTTTCATTTTTCTCTATCCTTACTAGACGCGAGTTTCACCAACCTGGATTCAACATTTAATGTAGGGAGGCTCTCCATACTGCATTTAATGCTTGCAAGGTCAATTCTGAACCATGCTTTTTTGTCTTTTCTGGCAAACGCAAATCTCGCGTTTTCCCCTGGACGCGGCTCTCATCTCCGCGTCCAGTTCATTTTGCCTAGACGCAGCCATTCTTTTGATGAGACGCAGGTTTTAGTGGGATGGCATTCTTATAATAATCATTCCCCTTATATATATACACACTGATTAAGGAAGGATAGTGTGAAGTTTTTGCACAAGTATTATGTAAAAGAGGAAAGGTTTAGAGTCAACCTTTAGTGCTTGATCACTTCACAATGTAGTTAATATGATTGATGTATCCTTTCCAATCTCCGTTATAGCAATGGCTATACCGGGTCGAACCTCGAGGAGAGCTCACGATGGAAGTTTTACGGTCCTTAGTGAAGAAAAGAAAACGAAGATTCTTCTTTGTATTTACACAAATGCAAGAAGCATGGAAAAGAAAATGAAAGAATTGGAGGATTTGTGCATAATGGAAAAGAAATCAAAAGAACTTTGGAAAGTGTATTGCTAAGAAAGAAAGCTATTGAAGAATTCTTGGAAGAAAACTTTGGATGAGAAAGGCCATGGCTAGCTAACTTTACCACTTCGCTAACTTACTAAGCTCAATGGTGATGCTTGATTGCCTCATGATGATTCATTGGCAATAGAGATTACTTTGCTTGTTTGTTCAAGTACTTTACCGTTTGGAAGATGAGTGTCCCTTTAGGTCTTAGCTTGCAGCCTCATGTTGATTCATTGGCTCTCAAGATAGATTTTCAATAATGAACTCTAGGAGTGGCACTCAAGGGATGCTAAGGAAGAAGATACAACATTCAATTAACATTCAAGACATAACAACAAATTAGCTTCAAGTAAAGAAGTTGTTCTACAAGTAGCATATGTTTGGTGATCCATCTCCATGTTCCATCAAGGCTCTTGTTCTAGATAAGGCTCTAAATGAGGCACACATGAGTCATATGGAGTTTGAACAAGCATTTACCAAGTGAAAGCAACTCTACTTCCTTGGAAAGCAAAAGAAACTCTAACAATGCAAGTATAGAAATTAGCAATCATCCAAAGAGATAGAAGTTAGCTAGGTAAGTTGTTAGCTAGCCATGTAAGAGAGATTTAGCTATCCGTTGCATAAGAAACAAAACAACAATTCATGATGTAAAGCAATAGAAGTAAAGCAATAGAAATGCACTAGAAGTAAAACAAGAAAGTAAAGCAAAGTAAAGCAACGTACTAGAGATTGTAAAGAGAAGAATGAAGCTTTGATTAATCCTTGCTTACAAGTAATGTCACCTCCTTGCTTACAAGCTTTCAACAGCACTCTCTTTTCTCTCTTTGACAAAATCTCTAGGAGGAAGAAGAGGGAGACTAAAACCTAGAGAATACTAGAACAAAATACAAGACTTTCCCCTAATTTCTCCTCTCTCTTCTCTGCTCTCTTGTGCAAGCCCTGGTCCTGTATTTATAGGCCTCAGAGAGAAGCATCTAGAGCCCAGGTTGTTGGAGAGAAATCTGGGCCCTAACCACCCTGTAACTGCCGCAGATACGCGGGAAAGCGCGCCAAAATCTTGGCCGTTCAGGCCAGATTTTCTGGTACAGGTTTGTTATGAGTTTGTTATCCACGTGGCCTTCTGGAAGATTGAGTTGGCGCGAGGATCTCTCCTGATTCTGGATTCAAACTTGGGCTCTTTTGGGCTTTGAATTAATCTCTTTAATTATTGCTAATTAAAGAGATTTTGGGCCTTTTTCTCTTTTAAGATGTGGACCTGCAAAAATAGAGAGAAGATGATCAAAAATCATATTTTTATTGACAATTTGCATGGTATGAAAGTGGTAAAATATGCAAATAAGTATAACAATCACACCCCCATACCTAGCTTTTGCTCGTCCTCGAGCAAAGCAAGAAAAGAAAAAGAAAGAAAAAGAAAATCCTAACTAGTTTATTACACCACTTTCGTAGGTGACACGATTGCACTGAGCACGTGCAACAAGCCGTTAAACCTCTAGGTTACCCTAGAGGAGGAGTGTTGTCTCCTGAGGGTTTTCAGCGGATTGCACCCACAAAATCCATAAAGAAAAATAAAAGGGTTAGTGAAAATTTTGATCCATGTTTTAAAGATTCTCCCTTAAGTTATAGGTTTCAGGTTACTCTAAAATTATCATTCCTCTTATAAGCGTCTATTTGGAGTTTTGTTTTCAACTTAGGTTAAGATTTTAGGGAAAAGATCAAAAATCGGATTTTGCATCCATCCTAGGATATATACATCTATAAATATGAAGGATCTTTCTTAGACTAAGTTCATTTATTTACTAATATATATAATATTTTTCTTTTCTCTTTTTTTTCTTTTTTTTTATATATATATACAATTTACATTTCCTTAGCATCCTTAGGCTTTCTAGTTTACCTTTGTAGCGAGTCTCTTACCGATGACTCCCAAAGCAGATGGTCTTAGGGCACCAGATGAGAAAACATCCCTCAGGTTCGATGACTCAAGTAAACTAGGCCACGAAGGAATTTAAGGACTTAACCACCTTTAGGCGTGATCGGTAATGCTTCTTGAGGCACGACTAACCAGCTTAATCAGTGGCTAAGTATTTATTATTTATTTATGTACATCTTTTTTTTCTTTATATATTTTTTTATTATATATATATGTAAATAAAATCACAAAGTCCTTGATTAATCCTTCAATATGTTTAATGTATATATCCTAAAGAAAGAATTAAAATCTAGTAATTTTTTAATCCTTTATTACTTAACCTAAATATCTAACAAAACTCCGCTTTTCGACTTATAATTCGAAATCTTAGTTTAGAGCTTCCTTAATCCCTAAAGTTAAGTTTGATTCTTTAGACATGGATCAAGAATTTCCTTTTTTTTATTTATTTTTTTTATTTTTTTATTTTTCTAAAAGAAAATAAAATCTAACAAGAAAATAGAAAATTTACAAAGAAAGGTAAAATCTAAAAAAATAAAAACCTAAAAAGAAACTGAAAATCCTAAAAATAAAAATAAAAGGCCTAAAAAGAAAATGAAAAATCCTATGTTAGCATCTACCCCCCATACCTATCTCATGCATTGTCCCCAATGTATGCAAGATGAAATGATGCATGAAATAGGTAAAGGATAAAGCTACTCCCTCCGTCGTTTTGGACCAGCAGTGGTGCTAGGTCCAGCAGACTGTGAACGTCTCAAAGCTGCCTCCATACTGTCTAACCTAGAGGATTGCTCCTCTACCTTCTTTCTAAGACGAACCTGCCCCCTAAAGATCTTCTTCATGCCCTTCCAGATTGTGGACATGAAGGCTCGTGATTCAGATGGGGGGTCCTGCCTCCAAAATTGTGGCTCATCTATCGCCTCTAAGCTTTCCGCCGAAGAAGACTCCACCGGAATATCTTCGGGTTGGACAGTAGGAGTCCAAACCGCATGCAAGCAACCATTATAAGAACTGGTGGGTCTTTCTGCTATAACAAACACTCGGTCAAAGGTATCAAACACATCGGCTGGTATGAAATGTTTACACAGACGTGTAATCAAGACTGGATGGGAATGCTTGGCACCCCGAGTGCGGGAGGAATTAGCAATGATCGCGTGAAAAATGGCCTTATTCAAACAAACCGTGTGTTGTCGAGTCATTAGATCATGAATAATTTGTAACACTGGTCTGTTAAAGGATGTGACATGTTCGAGCCCTAAAATGTTGCGTTGGATCCAACGTCCTACGCAGTACACATTTCGAAAGGTCGTGTTGGCTTTGAGCCCACGATCCTGCTCTATGCAACGAGCACCCATGATTGTCATATAGTCTATCAATGGCAAAGGGTTGCTATGATGGGGGTGACTTGGGACATGAGTAATTTCCTCAAGAAGAGGAATTGTGACGACGATGTCCCCTAATGGCATATGGACTACAAATTGGTATGTCTCATAACTCACAGATGCATAATCAAGTGCATTATAGAATGTAGAGACTAGTTCAGGGCAATAATACGCATCAGTTTCATTGATATCGTATACCAGAGAATACCAATTCCATGCACGCAAGCGATCAACAAATATGTGCCCATACCCCCCATGATCATTCAGAATTTTTGAAAAGTCTTTCTCTACAAACACATTTGGAGCCATGTGCAATAATGAAAATTAAAGAAATGGATCTAGAGATAAAAGATCAAACCACCCCCGGAGTTCGTGGGGGGAAATCCAAAGGCAGATGTGCAGAAGGCACCAGAGACAGATTCTGAAAAAATGAGTACTGTAGATGCCACCAGATGAAGAAATCGACCGGCCAGAATTTTGCAGATCTCCAGATGTGGCAAGAGAGCAGCAGATCTGCGGCTGGATTGAGGAAAATGCGGCAAAATGAGGGTTCCAGGGAAGCAGAAAATTTCTGAGAGGTCGGCTCTGGAAGGAAGAGGCAGATTTGAGAGGGATTTGCGTTTGAGGGAGGAGGGGTAGGTGAAGAGAGTATTTATAGGAGGGAAAGAAAAGAAGAGTTCCAATAATAGCCCTAGGTCAAAAGTGTATTTACAACCCTAGGAAAAGGAATAGAAAAATGAATGGAATCCTAGGGAAGATAGAATCCTAGGAATTTGAAATTCTTTTAAACACAAAATTCCCTCATTTTTTTTCTTTTTTTTATATTTATTTACAAAAAATGATCCCAAAATGATATGCAGGGAAAATTCGGGAAACTGTACATATGGAATGGTCACAAATAAACTGGGTCGCAAAGACCCAATTCATGAACTTCTTGTGACATGAATTCAGTGGTAAGGAATGGCTTTAAACGTTGACCGTTCACAGTGAATTTATTGCCATTATTTGGGTCAAGAATCTCGATTGCACCGTGTGGGAAGACATTTTGAATAATGAATGGCCCTGACCACCTGGTTCTCAATTTACCAGGAAAAAGGTGGAGTCGTGAATTGTACAACAGAACCTTTTGTCCAGGGACAAAAATTTTTCTGTGAATGGATCTATCATGAAAAAGTTTGGTTCTGTGTTTGGTGATCCGAGCATTGTCATATACCTCGTTTCTTAGCTCTTCTAGCTCGGATATCTGCAACTTCCTTAAAGCACCAGCTTTATCCAAATTCAAGTTCAGCTGCTTTAAAGCCCACATAGCTCGGTGTTCTAACTCCACAGGCAAGTGACAAGGTTTTCCAAATACAACTCGATATGGAGACATACCGAGGACAGTCTTGTAAGCGGTCCTGTATGCCCATAAAGCATCAGTGAGTTTGATGGACCAGTCTTTACGGTTCTGTCCAACGGTTTTCTCCAAGATGAGTTTTATTTGTCTATTCGTGACTTCTACTTGCCCGTTGGTTTGAGGATGGTATGCCGTGGATAATTTGTAAGAAATAGAATATTTGCGCATTAGGGCTTCAAAAGCCCGATTGCAGAAATGACTCCCATTATCACTTATTATCGCACGGGGGGCTCCGAAGCGAGAGATGATGTAGTCTCGTAAAAACTTGATGACAACTTGGTTGTCATTTGTCCTTGTTGGAATTGCTTCAGCCCATTTCGAAACATAATCTACGGCTACCAAAATGTATTGCTTACCATAGGACAGAGGAAAGGGTCCCATAAAGTCGATGCCCCAGAGGTCAAAAATTTGACTTCTAGGATGGGTGTGAGGGGCATCATGTCTCTCTGTGTAATTCTACCCGTCATTTGACACTTATCACATAGCTTGCAAAAAGTGTATGCATCTTTAAAGAGAGTGGGCCAGTAAAATCCACTCTGAAGTACTTTCTCAGCAGTTTTTCGTGGACCAAAATGTCCACCGCAAGCTAACTTGTGACAAAATGTCAAAACACTCTGATGTTCATCCTCAGGAAGGCACCTACGTATTATCTGGTCAGGACAATATTTGAATAAATACAGTTCATCCCAAAAGAAGAACTGCATTTGACGCATGAAACGGTGTTTTTCCTGACTTGACCAATGAGAAGGTATTTGCCTGGTAGCAAGGTAATTCACTATGTCAGCATACCAAGGCTCTCCACACATCACAAAAATGTGTTCGTCAGGGAAATCATCATTAATCGGTATTTCTCCTTAGGTGCATTTGGGATTTTCGACAAATGATCAGCTACCACATTCTCAACGCCCTTTTTATCTTTAATCTCCAGATCAAACTCTTGCAAAAGAAGTATCCATCTAATAAGTCTTGCCTTTGCATCCTTCTTTTGCATTAAATACTTTAGGGCGGAGTGATCAGTAAAATTATCGTCCTGGACCCTAGCAGATATTGGCGAAATTTTTCCAACGCAAAAACAACCGCTAAAAATTCCTTTTCAGTAGTTGTATAATTGAGTTGGGCATCATTCAGCGTTCTGCTAGCATAATAGATTACGTGTTGCCTAGTATCAATACGCTGCCCTAGAACAGCGCCTATAGCAAAGTCAGAGGCATCACACATAATCTCAAAGGGCTTGGTCCAATCTGGTGCAGAAATGATCGGTGCTGAGACAAGTCTACTCTTAAGCTCCTTCCATGATTTTTGACATTCCTCATCAAATATAAAGGGTACATCCTTTCCTAAGAGATTTGTCAAAGGTCTTGTAATGTTGCTAAACCCTTGAATAAATCGTCTATAGAAGCCAGCGTGCCCTAAAAATGACCTAATGTCCTTTAAGCATGTTGGTTCAGTGAGCTTCGTTATGACTTCCACTTTAGACTTGTCCACCTCAATTCCTATACGTGAAACCTTGTGCCCAAGAACGATTCCTTGCTTGACCATAAAGTGACACTTTCCCAGTTAAGTGTCAAATTTTTCTCCATACAGCGTTGTAAAACCAGCTTTAAATGGTACAAGCATTGCTCAAAGGAATCCCCATAAATCGAGAAATCATCCATGAAAATTTCCAGAAATTTCTCCACCATGTCTGAAAAAAGGCTCAGCATGCAACGTTGAAACGTTGCGGGAGCATTGCATAGGCCGAAGGGCATCCTTCGGTATGCAAATGTTCCAAAAGGACAGGTGAAGGTAGTTTTGTCTTGGTCCTCGGGAGCGATCGGGATTTGATTATATCCTGAATATCCATCCAGGAAACAATAGTACTCATATCCCGCCAATCTTTCAAGCATTTGATCAATGAATGGAAGAGGAAAGTGGTCTTTACGTGTGGCAGTGTTCAACTTTCTATAATCAATACAAACTCGAATCTTCGTTGGAAGACGTGTTTGTATCAATTCTTGATTCTCATTTTTCACCACAGTAAATCCAGCTTTCTTGGGCACAGCGTGAACTGGACTAACCCACTGACTATCGGATATGGGATAGATAATCCCATTGTCTAATAGTTTCAAGATCTCAGATCTAACAGCTTCCTGCATTATTGGGTTCAGTCTACGCTGTGGGTCTCGTTTTGGCTTGGCATCTTCCGTCAGATGAATCCTATGTTGAACTATGGAAGGACTAATCCCCTTAATATCAGCCATGGTCGAACCAATGGCTTCTCTATTTTCCCTTAACACAGTCAGAAGGTCCTCTTCTTGTTGTTTAGTTAGATTGGATGCAATGATTACAGGAAAGGATTCCTTCTCATCCAAGTACTTGTACTTGAGATGGTCGGGAAGAACCTTAAGATCAGAAGAAGGGACAGGCTCTATCACTGGTTGTTCATGGTGCAAGGGAAGAATAGGGATGGAATTAGTGGTCCTTTCAACATTTGATTCAACAATCTGATCAAGGTTGAAGTCATCAGACTCCAACTCAAATTCCTCTTCAGACTCATACTCAACCTCCTCAACATGTTCACTAGTTAAACCCTCAATCAAGTTCACTTCGAAAGAATCATTGTCCAAATCCCTAGGCTGCTTTCCCAGATGGAAAACATTCACCTCCTTTGTCATATCTCCAAATGTTAGACGCATTGAGCCATTTCTGCAATTGATGATCGCATTTGCGGTGGCTAAGAAAGGACGTCCGAGAATGACAGGTGTCTGTGCTCTGTGATTTTGTACGGGTTGTGTTTCTAGAACGACAAAGTCTACGGGGTAAATGAATTCCCCGACCCGTATTAAAACATCTGTAATCTCCCCCTTGGGAATCTTTACAGAGCGGTCAGCCAACTGTATCGTCATTTGGGTTGGATGAAGGTTGCCTAACCCTAACTGCTGATACACGGAAAAGGGGAGAAGATTGATGCTCGCGCCCAAGTCAAGCAAAGCCCTATTTATGGTGGTCTGCCCTATGATGCAAGAAATGGTTGGGCTCCCTGGGTCTTTGTATTTCACAGGGATCGGATCATTGAGCAGTTCACTTATGTTGGAAGCCAAGAAGACTTTTTTAGGGACATTTGCTTTTCTCTTTTTGGTACACATTTCTTTTAGAAATTTGGCGTAGGATGGGACTTGTTGTATGGCATCAAGGAGAGGGACATTGATTTGTACTTGGTTGAATATCTCTCTTATCTTCTCCATGTGAGCATTCATCTTATGATTTGTAAGCCTATTTGGGAAGGGAACAACAGGCTTATATACTTGCTCATCAACTTTTTCTTTTTCTTTTGACTGGGAAGTGGATGGTTGTGTGCTTGATGAAGGATTGTCTTGAATCGGTTGGATTGGAACAGAAGGTGGTGGTATTGGCACAGATTTGGGTGGCTGATTTGAAACCTTATTATCTACATGCTTTCCAGACCTAAGGATTTGAATAGCTTGGCATTGGCTGGGGCCCAAATCTTCAACTTCGTGCAGGGGAAAATGGGTTTTGGGATTTGGCACAGGTTGGCTAGGTAGCATTCCTTTTTGTCTTTCAGCCAGAGAATTAGCCAACTGCCCTATCTGGATTTGCAATTTGTTCATGTCCTGCTGCTGATTGTTCATCATTGAAGCTTGGGTCTTGATAAGGTCTCTATCATTTTCTCTAAATCAGAAAGTCTCTTGTCTGAAGGGTTTGGTGGTGGATAATGCTGATACTAGGGCTGAAAATTTGCTTGGTAAGGCACAGGATTTTGATATGACTGGAATCTTGGTGGACTTTGGTATGAATGGACATTTGGTGGGTTCTGGTGGTAAGTCGGTAGATGAGACTGAGCAGGGTATTGTTGTGGAAATGGTTGCCTCGGCTGCTCAGGACCAGACTGACTCCAAGAAAAGTTTGGATAGTTTCTCCACCCCGGATTATATGTCTTGGAGTAAGGATTGTAAGTGGGTCTGGTGTATGCGGCATTCGTACTCTCCTGAAACATTTGAGTTTGATATACTGGACACTCCTCAAACAGATGATTCAGATCATGGCAATAGGTAAAACCCGGGTTTACCACAGATGATGGGTTGACCTGATTAACAGTAGAACTTTCCCTAGACTCTAGCAATTCAATCCTCTTCATCAATTGTGTTATTTTAGCTTTTGCAGCTATTGAGGATTCTATGGAGTGTAAACCTGCTCTGGAAGTTGTGGGTGTGGGTTTCTCAGTACATGACTCCCACTGGACTGTCTTTTCAGCTAAAGCCTCAAAAAGATCCCAACCCTGATCTTCATCCTTCTTTAAGAATTCTCCTTGGCACATAGTTTCAAGGAGTGTCTTAGTCTGATAATCAAGCCCATCATAGATAATTTGACACTGGCGCCATTTTTCTATACCGTGATGGGGACACAGGGCTATTAGGTCTTTAAAACGCTCAAAGTACTTCCAGAATGGTTCATTGGCTTCTTGTTTGAATTGCATTATATTATTCCTCATAAGGGCTGTCTTATGGATAGGATAAAACTTTTTAAGAAAGACCTTAATAAAATCATCCCATGAAGAAATTGAGCTGACAGGGAGATTATAAAGCCACTTCTTAGCAATATCCTTAAGTGCGAAAGGTATAAACCTAAGTCTGACAGCATCCTCGGTTAACTGGGAAATTCTCATCATAAGGCATACTTCTTCAAACTCTCGAATGAAGAAGTACGCATCTTCAGATTCTAGGCCATGGAATCGTGGAAGAGTGTTTATGAACTGGGGCTTCAACTCAAAGTTATTTCCATTGGTATTTGGGAGGAGAATGCAAGATGGAAGTGATGTGCGAATCGGGTAGAACTTGTCTTGCAACGAAACGTTGTTGGTCATGATTAGGATTGTGTCGAGTGGAGGTGTATGTGCTAGTGTAGAAATTCTCACAAGCCTAGCAGAATTCGGATCTCGATACCACTCTTGCATACAAAATTACACAATCAACGTGCACCGATCACACAGCGAAAAATGAAAAATAACAAACAAGAAAAAAAAAAAAAAAATCAATCCAAGCTATCTAGGGTTCCTGGACCTAGACGACTCCTAACTGATTAGATCGTCCACAGGAGGTTTAGTGTAGACTCTGACTATAAGCAAATCAGCCAGGGAAGGGCAAGGTTGGTGGGAGGTTTTCCGTCAGAGACGTTCCTTAATTAAGTAACCAGCAACCTTCGGGCTTTCAGCCCTCAATCCCTTTCCTAGACACTGATTTTACAAAAGTGAAGTTCCAACACTTTTTCCCCTTAGGATAATCTCCTAAGTGAGTCCGGATGTCCCTAGGGCCAGCGTCTAGCAGTTTTTATTTAGAAGCTTTGAATTGTGAGTGCTTGGGAAAATGATTTGTGGGCTAAGGAAAGGGTGATAAAATCACCACCTTATCTTTTTATGGGTAATGCCCTTAGAATTAATTTGTGCAAGTGTACGATGTAAACAAATAAGGTTCACTCAAAGCGTAATTAAATCAAACAAAGAGTGAGTCCTAGTCAATATGCGATGCGTACGTACCTTGTCTCCAGCACTCTTCAACAGTAAAAGTAAAGGAATTGAAAGACACGTGCCTAGAGATGCAAATGTCTAAACAATTTTTTTAACTTTGCAACAAATTTTTTTACTGTTGATTATTAGCAGATATAAGGTGAAGCATACAAGATTAATTATTGCAGCAGCTGTATTTTGCAGAGCAAGCAACCCTGCAGAAATTAGGTCAGTAGTTAACTCCTCCTTGCCGCAATTCTGCGGCAAAAGCCGTGAACCTGCGGCAATTCAGAGGACTTCTGGTTTCTGCTTTCGAGAGCAGAAGCTCAGAGCCACTTATATGTTTCTGCAATGCAAATTTTCCTGTTTTCTTCACCTGTAACCTGCAACAGAGAAGAAGATTCGTTTAGTTTCTCACTTGAAATCAAAAACCGTTGCTCTCCCTGGCAACGGCGCCAAAAATTTGATTAGGGAAGGATAGTGTGAAGTTTTTGCACAAGTATTATGTAAAAGAGGAAAGGTTTAGAGTCAACCTTTAGTGCTTAATCACTTCACAATGTAGTTAATATGATTAATGTATCCTTTCCAATCTCCGTTATAGCAATGGCTATACCGGGTCGAACCTCGAGGAGAGCTCACGATGGAAGTTTTACGGTCCTTAGTGAAGAAAAGAAAACGAAGATTCTTCTTTGTATTTACACAAATGCAAGAAGCATGGAAAAGAAAATGAAAGAATTGGTGGATTTGTGCATAATGGAAAAGAAATCAAAAGAACTTTGGAAAGTGTATTGCTAAGAAAGAAAGCTATTGAAGAATTCTTGGAAGAAAACTTTGGATGAGAAAGGCCATGGCTAGCTAACTTTACCACTTCGCTAACTTACTAAGCTCAATGGTGATGCTTGATTGCCTCATGATGATTCATTGGCAATAGAGATTACTTTGCTTGTTTGTTCAAGTACTTTACCATTTGGAAGATGAGTGTCCCTTTAGGTCTTAGCTTGTAGCCTCATGTTGATTCATTGGCTCTCAAGATAGATTTTCAATAATGAACTCTAGGAGTGACACTCAAGGGATGCTAAGGAAGAAGATACAACATTCAATTAACATTCAAGACATAACAACAAATTAGTTTGAAGTAAAGAAGTTGTTCTACAAGTAGCATATGTTTGGTGATCCATCTCCATGTTCCATCAAGGCTCTTGTTCTAGACAAGGCTCTAAATGAGGCACACATGAGTCATATGGAGTTTGAACAAGCATTTACCAAGTGAAAGCAACTCTACTTCCTTGGAAAGCAAAAGAAACTCTAACAATGCAAGTATAGAAATTAGCAATCATCCAAAGAGATAGAAGTTAGCTAGGTAAGTTGTTAGCTAGCCATGTAAGAGAGATTTAGCTATCCATTGCACAAGAAACAAAACAACAATTCATGATGTAAAGCAATAGAAGTAAAGCAATAGAAATGCACTAGAAGTAAAACAAGAAAGTAAAGTAAAGTAAAGCAACGTACTAGAGATTGTAAAGAGAAGAATGAAGCTTTGATTAATCCTTACTTACAAGTAATGTCACCTCCTTGCTTACAAGCTTTCAACAGCACTCTCTTTTCTCTCTTTGACAAAATCTCTAGGAGGAAGAAGAGGGAGACTAAAACCTAGAGAATACTAGAACAAAATTCAAGACTTTCCCCTAATTTCTCCTCTCTCTTCTCTGCTCTCTTGTGCAAGCCCTGGTCCTGTATTTATAGGCCTCAGAGAGAAGCATCTAGAGCCCAGGTTGTTGGAGAGAAATCTGGGCCCTAACCACCCTGTAACTGCCGCAGATACGCGGGAAAGCGCGGCAAAATCTTGGCCGTTCAGGCCAGATTTTCTGGTACAGGTTTGTTATGAGTTTGTTATCCACGTGGCCTTCTGGAAGATTGAGTTGGCGCGAGGATCTCTCCTGATTCTGGATTCAAACTTGGGCTCTTTTGGGCTTTGAATTAATCTCTTTAATTATTGCTAATTAAAGAGATTTTGGGCCTTTTTCTCTTTTAAGATGTGGACCTGCAAAAATAGAGAGAAGATGATCAAAAATCATATTTTTATTGACAATTTGCATGGTATGGAAGTGGTAAAATATGCAAATATGTATAACAATCACACACCACCCTTTTATATACACCCACCTTTCCTTCTTTCTTTCTCTTTCATATTTCCCTTCCTTCTCCATTTTTCCAGCAAACGAAACAGCCATGGTGGCCTCTTTGGCCGGCCATCCACCCTCCAACTCCACCACCATCTCCACCAACTTCTCCACCTTTCTCTCCTTCATCTCCTTCTCCATTCCAACAACAACAACAACCACAACACCATCTTCTCCACCATCTTCTTCCTCCATGTCCCACCAAAATAACCCATCATCTCCACCACCTTCTCCACCATTTCCACCATCACCTACACCATCTTAGCCACCACCAACCACACTAAGTTCTCCTCCTCGGCGAGCTCTTCCATCCTAGCCAACTCGTCGCTCTCCGAAACATCGTTTTCAAAATCCCAAAAATTCAAAATGAGCTAGACTTGCACCATTCCTTGGTCGGGTTTGGGCTGCCCTATGGGCCGCCGGCCTTGGCCGCCGGCGCCGTCGCCGGCCGGCCGGAGATGGCCGGCCATTCTCCTCTTCTCCCTGTAGGCTGTCTAAAAATCATTAAAGACAAGCCGTCAAAAGCAGAGTCTCAAACTCTGGACGCAAGTCGAAACCCGCGTCTCAGCAGCACTGCAGCGCCAAGGCGCGAGGGTCGAAACCCGTGTCTCAGCCAGCACTGCAGTGCCAAGGCGCGAGGGTCGAAACCCGCGTCTCAGTTATAACTTCTCTCGTTCTGGGTTCAATCACCACCCACATAATAAGGAAGTTAACCCCATTGTGGAGTGTTTTTAGGGGGCACGTTCACCCCTGAAACCTCTATAAATAGCCCCGTTGCTATGGAGGGTCGGCAGATTCAGATCAGAGAAATCAAGGAGAAGATCTTGACTGGAGAATTTTCACAGAGAAGAAAAGAGAGTCCAACTCTTCAAGTAACTTGCTGCGCACAAGTTAATCTTTGCCTGCGATCTCTTTGAGATTTTTGGTCGACAGAACTGTGTTACTCCGTCCATCATCCGAAGAGAAGATCCCAAAAGTTCCTCACGTTCACCCGGTCAACGGAAAACAAGACTCACTTTCCATCGCCACCTGAAGAACCCAGCATTAAACAAAGGGAGGATTCAAGACTCAATATCCTCCCTCCCTTGTAGTCGGAGTATAAGTCCGTTGTAATTTTTCAATTGATTCAAGAAAACTTTACGCGAATTTTTCTCCCACCAAACAAGAGATGGCGACTCCGCTGGGGACTACTTTCGTTACTGACGAGCAAGTGGTGGCACAAGGTGACGTCCTTTACAAGGGAAAACAGTCGAATCACTTGTCATAGAATTCGACCAAGCAAAGTATGAAGAGTTCCTCTCTTTCGGCTCCAAGAGCCCAAAGGCCCGTGCCTACCGCAGGGTCTCTACGGAGAAATGCCCCGAAGTCCGTCCGGAGATTCTCTTAGATGCAGCAACTCCGAAGGATGTTGTGGTCAATCGCGCCAGGCGTAACACCCGCGCCAACGTCTCTCAGGAGACCCACGTGGTCAACCTTTCTGGTGTTCAGCTAGTCCATCCTCTTCCTCAGCACTAGGTCGTCGGGGGTTCCCTTCCACCCCCACGATGGAACAGGAACGCTGAGCGGCGGCAGAGGAGGCGTGCGCGTCAACTACAAGTTGGAACGACCGATTGCCCAACGGAAGTAGGACGCGAGGCTCAGACCCGCGTACCACACCTGACATGTGAAGTCCGCGTTTGGCAGCCCAAACACGAGGTTCACCAGACTGGCTCTTCTGAAGCCCCACTCCCCAAACGCCAATGCAAAGCTCACGCACCTTGTCAAGTACAAGAGGCACGCGGCTCAAGGCACGGGGCCCGGCAGCCCTGTATTTCTCAAGCGTCTCCACCCAGACGCAGTAATCAGCAGCGCGAGAGCTGCGTCTCTTATCAGCAGAGACGCCAAGCTCACGCTCAAAAGCTGCGACTCAAGAGCTACATTCAGGCACCCCGCGTCTCTGAACCCTGCGTCCCAGTTGTGTGAAGCATGGATGCCTCTCGCCCTCGGTATTACGAGGCTAATCTCTTTGATCCTCCTCCCATGGATCTAAGGGATTATTTGACAAAGAAGAGAAGTGCTAATCGAATCACTTCGTCATGTTACTGCGAACGGCTTATCACAATGCTCTCTGAAAGCCGTTGCAACTCAGGTGCAAACCAGCAGTCTCTAGTCAGACAGCTGACCCTGATTCCCCGATCAGCTAAAAGAAGTCATTACCATAGAAGGAGGGTCTTCTCTGATACTGAGTATCCTTAGCTCACTGCAAACATGACGAGCAGGAGTAGGGGAAAGCAACCAGCAATCAGCTCCGATGATGAATCTGACACAGAGCCGGAAGGAGTGTACCGACACACTCGCACCCAGACCGGGGCAATTCCCCTAATTGACTACAATACTCTAGCCCGGGGTATTGAGGTGAATGACTCGCACTCCGCTATTGCAGAGTCACAGGCTTCAAACTCTTCTATAGAGAGAGGCCTTTATATACATGACCAGCACTCCTAAGGAGACCGCCAGGCGCTTGGAGCAGCAAGCCCAGACCAGAGGGAACAATTCGAGATGATTCGTGTTCAACAAGAATCTATCGATTCCCTCAAGCAGATGCTGGCACAGTTGCTTGAAGATAAGAGGAAGTCAACCGACAAAGTCTCCTCTAAAAAGTCTAAAGGCAAACGAAAAGAGGGAGAAAGCTCATCTTCCGTACGTATAGAGGAGAAAGAGCAGCCTACCTCTGGTTCGTCCAAATCCTCGTCGCAAGGAAAAGACGACCGAGATCAGGAAAAGGTTCATTCTAGAAGAATGAATCAATTGGAGCAACGTCTGGAGGCCCTTACCAACCGAAAAGGCCGGCAAGAAGCAGGGGTCGTCTGACCATATCCGACTGAGTGGGACCTCGTTCTATACCCTCCCAAGTTCAAGGCTCCGACCCTCCAAGCATTTAATGGGAAAGGTTCACCGAACCAACATATCTACTACTTTAAATCCCAAGCAGGGAATATGGTAGATAATGATGCCATTCTGGCACGTTTGTTCATCGGCACTCTAAAAGGGCTTGCCTTTGAATGGTTCATGAAGCTCCCAGAGGGCTCCATCAAGAATTAGGGCGACTTGGAGAAGCTCTTCCTAACGCGCTTCTTTGAAGATAACTCGGAGGTCACCATGCCTACCCTTTTGGCCACCAAGCAGCGAAAAGGAGAATCCGTCAAGTCTTTCGTAGAAAGGTTTCGGAACGTAGCACTCTGATGTCCAAGCGGTATGACCCAGGTCACCCTGGTGGAAACATGCCGCCATAATCTATAAACCTCACTCCTCGCCCAAATAGGAGTCGCCGAAAGCCGCACCTGGAAGCAGTTGATCCAACAAGGTGAACAAATTGAAGAAATTGTCGCCCGAGTTAGGGCAGAGGAAAACAAACCCCGACCTGAGAGGACAACAAGGCGTGCGCCCGACACACCCCTCCAAGCGAAAAGGAAGGATAACTTGGCGACAGGGACCAAATCTCCCGTCAAACCTCAACTGGTCAAGGGAAGTGGCTCTTCAAGCCAACCACGCGCCAGCAAGCAGTATTCCTTTAAGGATTAACATATCGACTCGCTCTTCAAATTACTCAACAAGAGCAACAGACTGAAGCTTCCTGAAGCTAAGCGCCCTAAGAAGTCGGTAAAACCGATAATCCCAACTACTGCATGTATCACAGGATGTTGGGACACCCCACCAAGAGCTGTTATGTCTTCAAGGACATCCTTCAGGGTCTGATTGACGCGGAGGTATTAAAACTCCGTCTAGAGCAGAAGAAGGTGGCGGCCAATATGACGTCATTCCTCCTGTTTGGAGGACAACCTCCAACACCCTCTGGAGTAGTCCCTGTCCCAAGAGGGGAGCTAAGGATGGTCAACATAGACCCTCACCAACAGCAAGAGAAGGGCCTTGTACCTGTTCCCACACCTCGGGGAGAAGTCATGTGGGTTCATCCCGACCTTGTGGACAGCCAGCAATGGACCACTGTAACAAGCAGGAAGTCCAAAGGCAAAGCTAAAGCTTCATCCTGTAATGTGGTATGTACCTCTTCTCGAAAAGCGGAAACTGATGTTCCCTCACTGACTGATTCAGAAAAGGAAACAATAGCTCTAGCCACAGAACCCAACCAACTTATGGCAGAAACCCGTTCAGGGCAGTCATATTTGAAAAAGTATGACGAAATGGCGGTAACTCCTCCAAAACCCGCTGCAGAGTCAGTCAAGCCTTCCACGAAACCATCCGTGGAGAAACAGAAAGAGCTTCGGTTCTCCAGAGTCCTCTCAAAAGACATCGCGGAAGGATCCGCAGCGCCTTACCGCTTTGATGTCCTGACTCAACTGGCCAATATCCCAGCCCGAATTACTCTTTATGAGCTCCTCAGGCTATCGAAGTCAACCAGAGAAGCTCTACAAGAGGCCCTCGCTAATGCTGAGGCTTTCATGACTCAGGTGCCAATCGGACCAAAGGAGGAAGATGTAGAGGATTGCCTTCATACCTCCCAAAATGCTCCCTGCATCACCTTCACGGCAGATGATATGCAAGTTAAGGGGAAACATGATCGACCCCTATACTTCGCAGGGTATATTGGATCATCTGAGGTGAACCGCATTCAGGTAGATCCCGGGTCCGCATTGAGCATTATACCTCGCCGGGTCATGCAACATTTAGGGATTCCTACTCACCGTTTGAGCGCCACCCAGACTATTATTTATGGGTTCAATGCCAATAGTACCCGTCCAATGGGGAAGGTCAAGCTCAAATGCCAAATTGGGGACCTAAGGTCGGAGGTGACATGCTACGTGATAGATGCTGACACCTCTTACAATTTGCTGTTGGGACGACCATGGATTCATCGTAATTCTGTCGTTCCCTCTACTCTCCACCAAGTCATGAAATACATCGATGGGAGTGGAAAGGTGCGAACGTTGATTGCCGAAAGGCATCCGTTCAAGGGAGTGGAGAATTATTTCACAGATTCTCTCCTGTATCAGGACTCTGTGGAAACAGATGAAATTCCGCAACCAGAAGAGCCCGACTCTGGTAAATGAAGCTGACACCGAGCCGGAAAAAGAAGAGCGCATGTGGGAACTAGATCCACTTGTAACGGGCATTAATAAGCTCGATGTTGATAATACCACCATGATGTAGGCGGATGGTATATTAATGAAGAATTAGATTTGGCGTATTTCTCTGTATTTGCTTCTGATTCAGTGCCGTCGGACACTAGTACCGAGGTGGATGATGATCTCTGGTCGGCAATGGATGCTTTGACATCATTGCATGTACCAGTGAAGTCGTCCTTCGAAACGCACCGAGATGCTGGTAATGCGCAAGAATCCATATTCATGGTTCCAGCGAGACGGAAAGGCCAAAGACCAATTCTTTTCGGACGAATTGAATCCGAACCAATGACCTGTGAAGAATCAGAAGGCGAGGAGGAATCCCCTCAGTTCGGTCATTATGAGCCAAAGGCACTCAGAATGATGGAAAGCATGGGGTATGATCTGACGAATGGTCCAGGGTTAAATTTCAGCAAAGGAAGGAGAATACTACTCCGATCTTTTGTACCAAAAGGGAAAACCCCTGATTATTATCATCAGACTCGCAGGGGGTTGGGCTATGTGTCAACCCCGATCCCATCAGCTTCTGAGTCTGAAGAGTCATTATGCCATGATTACTCATCGGGCACGTCATCGTGGGAGTCAGATGTTAGTGTCGGCAACATCTTTAGAGAACTTTCAGTGAATATGGTTTCAACAAGCCACCTGGAAGACGGGGATGAAGAAATGATCCAATCTGATACAGATCCTTGGATCAAACACTTAAACAATCTTTGGGATACCCGCTTTGAACAGCGTGAGCCACCCACAGAAGATAAGGTTATCCAGATTAATCTAGGAGATGAGGCTAATCCTAAGCCCATCTTTATAAGCGAAGGCTTGTCACCTTCAGAGAAAAAGGGTCTAATATCTCTTGTACAAGAATATATAGATGTCTTCGCCTGGAATTATGAAGACATGCCTGGACTTGATCCTCAAGTGGCTATGCATCGCCTTAACATTAATACGGACGTAAAGCCTGTCAAACAGTAACAGCGACGGTTCCGTCCAGAAATAATGGAGGCCATTCAATCAGAAGTCAGCAAGCTTATAGACTCTTGCTTCATTAGGGAAGAACAACATCCTGATTGGGTAGCCAACATCGTCCCCGTTACTAAAAAGAATGGAAAGATCCGAATCTGCATTGATTTTCGTGATCTAAACGAGGCCTGTCCCAAGGATGAATTCCCACTGTCAATCACAGATGTCATGATTGATAACACATGTGGATTCGAGCGAATGTCCTTCATGGATGGATTTTCAGGATATAATCAAATCAAAATGTATTCTGACAACGAAAAACATACCTCTTTCAGGACACCACTGGGGGTATACTGCTACACCGTCATGCCCTTCGGATTGAAGAATGCAGGGGCAACATATTAAAGGGCCATGAATGCCATTTTTCACAAACACATGCGCAAAACGGTGGAATGCTATGTTGATGACATCGCAGTAAAGAGCCGCGCTAAAGGTGATCATATAACTGATTTAAAGGTGGTCTTCGACATCATGCGGGCCCATCAATTGAAGATGAACCCCACCAAGTCCTTCCTGGGGGTGGCCAGTGGCAAATTCTTAAGATTTGTTATAACCTCCACGGGGATTCATTTGGATCCGGAAAAGGTTCGCGCTATCCAGGAGATGCAACCTCCGAGGAACCTCAAGGAGCTCAGGGGATTGCAAGGACGATTGGCGTACATCCGAAGGTTTATCTCAAATCTCTCCGGAAGATGCCAACCCTTTTTCAAATTAATGAAGAGAGGTGTTTCGTTCATTTGGGACAACGCTTGCCAACAAGCATTTGAGGAAATTAAATAATACCTCACACGACCACCAGTCCTTGCAGCTCCGGTATCCAGAAAACCTTTCCTGATATACGTCCGAGCAATGGATCATTCTTTAGGA
The DNA here is from genome assembly GCA_038442645.1 of Agave tequilana. Lineage (NCBI taxonomy): Eukaryota > Viridiplantae > Streptophyta > Magnoliopsida > Asparagales > Asparagaceae > Agave > Agave tequilana. The sequence goes on along the minus strand of JAVJIF010006956.1, from coordinate 53,507 downwards.
GCTCTACTAGCTCAGAATGATGATCAAGGACGAGAGCAAGCAATCTACTATTTGAGTAGAACAATGATCGGAGCCGAACATCGGTACAACCCGATCGAGAAGGAATGTTTGGCGTTGGTGTTTGCTGTTCAGAAAATGCGACACTATTTGGTAGGCCAGACAATAAACGTCATATCAAAAGTCAACCCCATGAGGTTACTTATGACAAAGCCTTCATCGTTAAACGGCCGACTGGCAAAATGGGCCATATTGCTATCCCAATATGAAATGCACTTTTTACCACAAAAAGCTGTGAAGGGACAAGCGGTAGCGGATTTCCTGGCTGAGCATCCAGATTCGAGGGCAGCCAAACTTTACGAGGATCTCCCAGACGAGGTCGCTGAAGCCTGCCAGACTCAGACATCCTTTGAAAGGCAAGTGTGGCAACTTTTCTTGACGGTGCATCGAGAACAAGCCCAAAAGGACATATAGTGGCAGGAGTAGGAGTAGTACTCGTCTCCCCACAGAACTATGTGATTCCTCAAGCTGTCTCGTTAACCGAGCCTTGTTCCAACAATGTAGCAGAATACAATGCCCTCTTGATTGGAATGCAACTCGCCGATGTGGTTGGCGTTAAAAATCTCGAGGCATATGGTGACTCTAAGCTCATCGTCAGCCAAGTTCGCGGGGAGTACGAAGTCAGACATGAAGATCTAGTACCCTATTATAATGCAACTGTCTACATGGCCAAGAGGTTCACCAACTTTTATATTGATCATGTACCATGCAAGCAAAATGCGCATGCAGATGCACTGGCGTCTCTCGCTGCCTCTTTAGCTCTTCCAGCCGGAACAGTTGAGAAAATATTTGTCCACAGCCACGACCTATATTGTCCGAGAATTGCTCTTGAGGACTACACGGAGCCAACCAGAGATCGTCAGGACAAGGAAGTGCTTGAGTCGTCAATCGGTCCAGAGTCTAGGGACTGGCGGTTCCCTTACATTGATTATATCCTATACGGCTTCCTGCCTGAAGACACTAAAGAAGCGGCTGCCATTAGAAGAAAAGCCCCGAAATTCTACTATAATGCGATTACGCAAACATTGTATCGTCGATCACATGACGGTATCTTGCTCCGCTGCCTTTCACCAAAAGAGGCACAGGAGATATTGAAAGATTCCCATGACGGTATGTGTGGAGCCCATCAACCTGGCCCAAAACTTGCATATCGACTCCAAATGTTGGGATATTACTGGCCCAAGATGATTGCTGACGCTATCACTTATGCCAAAAGATGTCACGCCTGCCAAGTGCATGGCGATTTCATCCATCAAGTCCCAGGGTACCTTCACTCTACGACCTCTACCTGGCCGTTTAAGATGTGGGGGATGGATGTAGTTGGCCCTATCAGCCCACCATCATCAAAGGGACATCGGTTTATTTTGGTCATAACCGATTATTTCTCCAAATGGGCTGAGGCCATTCCTTTGAAGGAGGTAAAGTTATCTGACGTGATCAAATTCGTCAAACATCACGTCATTTACCGTTTTGGGTGCCTCGACGAATTGTCCAGGACAATGGACCCCAGTTCGTCAGTCAGGCTTTCCAGAGGTTCTGCGCTAAGTTCAGAATCCAGAGTGTGTCCTCAACGGCATACTACCCTGCCGCTAATGGTCTCGCAGAAGCCTTCAACAAGACCATCGGCAAACTTCTCAAGAAATTCGTCTCGAAAAGTCAGCGTGACTGGGACGACAAGCTAGGTGAATGCTTATGGGCTTATCGCACAACTGTTCGAATCCCAACTAAAGCTACGCCATTTTCTTTGGTATATGGGTGTGAAGTCGTGCTTCCACTGGAAATCCAAATTCCGTCTCTATGCGTCGCCTTGACAGCGGAGATGACGAAGGAGGAGAAGCATCGACAGCGACTCCAAGAATTGGAAGCCTTGGATGATAAACGTCTGCAGGCCCAACAACAAATCGAGCTCTACCAAGCTCGGATTACCAGAGCCTTCAACAAGAAAGTTAAAGTGCGAACTTTCAAGAAAGGTGACCTTGTCTTAGCCATTAGAAGACCTATGGTGATGACACATAAGACAAAAGAAAAATTCTAGCCCAAATGGGAGGGACCATTTGTAGTAGAGTCAGTCTACTGAAATGGATCATATCGCCTCATAACTGCAAATGGCGATACACTCATGATGCCGATCAATGGCAGATTCCTGAAGAAGTACCATCCTTAATAGTATTCCTCCTCTGATCAAGTTAAAAGTACACCTCTGATCAAAGCACCAAGAAAAGTTTCTTCCCTTTGCTAGACCACAAGCTAATCGGGCACTGGCTGCACCATGATGCATGATGTAAATATTGAGAAAGAAACTTGGGTTCTAATATTTCTATCTTCATTAACATCCGACGCCTCCGACGGCTAAGGACAGAGGAAAATGTTGGCTTCTAAGCCCAACATAAGTCTTCGACAACTCATCATGCTGAGGGGAATAGCATGGCTAGCCCAACTCAAACGGTAGTTGGTAAAGGCACCTCAAATCTGTTGATAGCTGAGGGTTTGCTAAAAATCCTAAGTGGATGTAGTTCCACCCTCTCCTCCAAAATCCCTTACCAATTCTCATACACAGAATGGTAAGTCTACAAAATACAATCATTGCTATGTTAACACTATACCTCTGGTAATGAAAATTTTCAATACTCCCTATTGAGTACAAACCTTATTTGTCAACTCTATATGGAGTAGTAAACCTTCAAATTTGTCAGGTTAAAACTACACCTTTGACATTTTTTCCACTTGTCAATTCTCATCAATAGAATGGTAGGCCCTCAAATTGCTCGTATCGCAAACCAATTTTTGTCAAGTTAATACCACACCTCTGACAAATTACTGTTAAGTTAACATTACACTCCTAACAGTAATTAAGCTGCTGCCAAGTTCAATATTAAACCTCTGACAGCCATTTTTCCCTCAGACTTCCATATCGAAGCTGAAATGAATGATGCTAAGTTTAATACTACACCTCTAGCGTCCAGGTCATTGCCGAGTTCAACAATACACTTATGGTCATGACTTTCCCTCGGACTTCCTTGTCAAAGTCGAGATGACCAGTGCCAAGTTTAAAATTACACCTCTAGCATTACCCTCGCTGCCAAGTTAAACATTACACCTATGACAGTGATACTTTCAGTTTTCCCAAATGAAGCTGAAAAACTTTTGAGCCAAGTTCAATATCACACCTCTGACTCACACCCTTGTCAAGTTAACATCACATTTCTGATAAGACTACATTCAACCCGTTAAGTTAATATTACATCTCTAACGGTAAATACTTTCCTAGATCCCCGCGAATCTAGTCTCACTTGTTATTCTCCCCAACAGAACAACAAATCTACCTAAAAATATTATTAGGTTAACATTATACTGTTAACAGTGTTTTCATTAGATCCCCAGCTGATCATAATCAAGTTAATCCCTAACCTCTGATAAAAGCTCATCTTCCCTGGGGGTACAAGTTCCACCTGTCACTTTCCTTTATAGAGTGGCAGTCCACAAAAATTATTCCTTGTCAAGTTGATATCACACCTCTGACAGTATTGTTGAGTCCTGAAATAGGATCTCTCTCTATAAAATTTGACTCATTAAGATTATCATCATAATTTTGACAAGTCAAAGATTCTTTACTTCTATTCATCTGACTTAAAAAAAAAGAGTTCAAGACAATGGAAGGAGAAAAAAAAAGTGTCATTTTTATTTATTTCTAACATATGAAAGTGATACAAAACGCTCTCTTATACAATAAGATTGAGTGTTACAATAAAGGAGTACAAAGAAGTCCCTCTCTCTCAAAGGTTGCACTCACTCCTTGAAGCTTCTCACCATTCCAAGTACAAGATGTTCGGAAGGGCGCCAAAGATGGGCTGAGCACTGTGATAATGTTTGGAGGCTGATTACGTCACATGCATGGTGTGAACATCAAAAGAGTCCGTTGTTGACCAAGAACAATGGTGTTTCTTGAGGTCGAAAGGCAACAGAACCTTCTGATTCCACCTGACTAACCGATGTGGGCTATGACCCTTCGTTGATAAACATCTCCACCACCAGAAAGTCATCCAATGAGCGTGGAGCTTTCATCGATGCCACTTCTCGGGTAAGTGAAGGGAGAATCCAAGACCATACCCACCACTATATCCACCGCCATACTCACTCTGACCATGCCATGCCAAGAAACATGACCGGTGCATTGAATCCAAAGAGATCTTGGCGGGTGTCAGGTCCTCGTCTCCCGAGAACATGAGCCATGACTTCTTCTCCAGTGGTCGACCATCGAACAAGTTCGCTGGCCGAAATATTCTCCCAGGGGCCCAACGAATATGAAAAAGGATGATTAAGCCTACCTGCGAGAAGCAAACAAAAATTAGAAGATCTGAAGCTTAGTATACTTCAACAGAAGAACTAAGTGGCAGACGCAGCTATTGCTGAAAACTTCAGACGCAGAGATGACCCGCACAGCAAATCAAAATTCTGCTGCGACAGAAACAGACGCGATCAAAGTTGTGTTACACACAGATTCGAACGCAATCTAGTTTTGCACCCGCGTCTAAAGTATGAGACGTGAAGAGAATCAGACGCAAAAATTGCCATCTCCCTGTTTGATAAACAGGGGTTGCTAAATTCAGGTCTGAAATCTTCGATCTGTGTTGAAATTCTTCCAAATCAACAGCCTCAGACGCGAGCCCTGTTGTAAAGCTCGCGGTCCAGGTGCGAAAGTCCATTATGCTCGCGTCCAGAGAATTCCAGGTCAGAGTTTTCTCAATGGCGCAACTCCTAAAAGATGGGCGTACCAGCCAGACTTCAGGAGAAGGTCAAGAAGATGAATCTCCTTAAGAGATAGTGAAACTAAAACCCAGTAAGGGCTTAAGATTTCATGGCAAACCAGAAAGTCATAACTGCAGAAACACCCGTTAAGGGTTGAACTTTCTGCATCAAGGCGCGGACATAAAGGGTGCTCAAAGAGACACTTTTTGATCTTGAAATCACTTGACAGTGATAATTTTCCGGAGAGATTAAGCAGAAGCATGAAAGCTCTGGGTCATCGTCGTCCATGGGGGCAAACCCCAGATAAAGTCCTTGAAGGAAGAAGGTGGAATCTCTCAGAGCGCTCGCTCTCGAGAGAAAACAGTATAAGCAATGGACTGATTAAAAGAAAGGGGTGAAGCCTATTTATAGGCAAACCACAAAGCCCATAATTAATGGCTCGCTAATCAGAACCGTCAGCCTTAATTCCCGCACGAATGTCAAAGCCCAATAAAGGGCTGACGCGTGGACTGTCGCTTCGGGAAGCATCGAAGACGCAAGTCTCCAACCGCCAGCGCCGATTTGGCATTTAAAAGCATTAATACCTAAACCCAATGAAGCGCTGACGCGTGGACTGCCGCTTCGGGAAACATCGGATAATGTGAGTCCCCAATCGATAATGTCGACTTGACATTTAAAGATCCAAGGAAATCTTTATGACAAGCTGCATGTAACGCCTGGGAAGCTGCACCAAACGCAGGCCCGAGAGCCGCGTCCAGGAACTTGCCTCCCTTTGCGAATCCGAGAACAGCGTCCTTTTTCATTCCAGTTAAAAAAACGGCGACTGCGTCTCTCAAAGCGGTTCAGAGCTGCGTCCCCTCAGCAAAAAGGGACCCATTCTGGGGGTCGCATATTGAAATCATATAAATTGGAAAGCTGCGTCCTGAGACTTGTGCCTACAATAGAGAAGGCCTATGACATTCACAGGTATCACAGGTATCCTGGAGCTGCGTCTACATTGCAAGACGACAATTGTGTTCCTATCATAAAATCAATATAATTTGAGTTTTCACTGGATCTAGAGACGCGTCTCCGCTAAGACAGTGTCGCGTCCTCATATCTATGCGTCAGTTTTGGAGGAGCATAAAACACCGTCCTCACTGCATCCTGAATTCTGCATTTGGGTAGAGTTAAGGGCTGCGTCCAGGGAGCCGCGTGCTTCCATAACCAAAGTCGCGTCTTTCACGCAAGCTTGAACGGCGTCTCAATTAACAGGTCAGAGTTGCAATTCCCAGGACCGCGTCTCCCCTATAAATCAGGGCCACGTTCCGCCCAAGAACTCAGTCCTACTTGAGTTTATTATTCACACAGCCAGTCAAGAATCACAGTCAAAGACTGCAGCTAAGAAATTAGATTCATCTACAGTGGAACAATGAAGATGGAGCAAAATTTCAAAAGACTTTTATTATTTGAGCCAACAATGATAAAAGTAATACGAACACTCTTGATGAATCGAGTGTTCTTTTCTTTACAAAAAAAAGGAGGAGGCTAATAATCTTAATTAGCCAAAGAACGGATTTGTTCTCGGAGACGATATATCTCGTGCTGACGCGCTTTCTCAGCCTCCATGAGAGCTTGGACCCGCAACTCCTCAGATAAAAATTTTCTCGCAGCCAGCTACGCTCGTAGAGATTCCAATCTGGAGGAATGAGTGGAGAGGTTTTCTTCAACCTGCGTCCTGGCAGCTTCTAGCTCTTCCAGCTTCTTCCTGGCAGTGGCAAGCTTCTGCTCATTGATTGCAATCAAGGCCTCTGCCTTGGCTATGGTGGCCCGAGCACTAGTAATAACCTGCTCTGCGTTCTGCATGACGAGTTCAGATTCCCTTGAATCGCCAATCAGCCTTTGATGGTCAGCCTGGAAATGTTGGAGGTGGCGGGTCTCTTTAGCTATTTGTTCCTCCATCTCCTTCCGCTCTTGTTCTTGAGCAGCCAGAAGCCTATGCAGGGTTGCCCGAGCCTCGTGTACTGAACTAGCGTCTTCCAAAGACTTAAGCTCTTTCAAATCACTTCCCAACTGCTCCACCAGCATCAGGCATGCCCTAGCCTGCGAAGGACCTCCAGTATGACCAATGTTCTCGATCAGATTTTCGAGAAGCACTCGGGCAAATTCGAAAGAACTGCCCCCATAAAGGATGAGGTCAATGCATGATCGCATGGAAGCAAAGAATTGCTGCACCATTTGACGTGTCAGTTCTTCCATGATATCACCGGCTGGGGAGAATTCTGCTGATGTACTCCCAGATTCCCTTTCTATCACAGAGCGAGGGATGGGAATCAATTCATCCCGTGCAAGAGTAGGGTCAACGACAGGTGCGACAGAAGCTGAGATGGTCGCCGGCACTTCTGGCGCAGTTACTGTCGTACCCGCCTCCATGGCGACTGAAGTAGCAGCAAACCTGACCTCTTCGGAGCCCTCGGTCGAGGCTTGAATTGTACTGCCTTCTGGGTCGACGCTGGCTGCAAGATCCTCTGCCTGAGCTCCCTCAGCGCTCTCTGCAAATTATCAAAATGTTAACCATGACAGTAAAAGGAAAATATTCAAAGTCTCAATATTTTCTTACCAAGCTGAGGATTCAAAGATGGCGAATTCCTGGGCGAATCTTGTAGGGTTGAGGTCTCCCCGACTTCAATAATTGCCCTCTCTTGAGGCATTTCAGTAGCAGGAGCCTCAACGTCCTCCTGCTGGGCCAGCTCTTGTATCATTTCCTCGATATGGGAGGAAGTCGCAGCCTCGCTATCCACGGCCAGCCCTGCAGTATAAAGTTAAAGGGAAAAACGTCAGAACCTTTTCCCTAGTTAAAAAGAAAATCGGGTCAAAGAGGCAAAGAAAGTACCTTCAGCAGGAGCAATTGCCGCTAGTGGCGACGCCGTCACCGGATGACACCCATGCATTTCTTCCTCCGAAATATGTGAGAATTTACTTGGATCTGGAAGTGCGGGTTCATCGCCAAAATCGACTTCATCGCCTGAATAATATTCATCCTCCTCGGATGATGAAGACGACAGCGCAACACAAGAGGCCTCGGCAATCGAGACCTTACCACCAAGTACCCCGGTAGTGGGACTGGGATCGACTACCCTCGAGCTGGGCATCAATACAGCAGGAGACCCAGGCTGTGGTGCCTCATCTCTCCTCTCTTGAGCTGAAGAAGATCCTGGCTGAGTTGAGACCCCTGGAATCTCAATATCATCCCTTCCCACCAGGTCAGCCTCAAGTTATTCAGCCTCATCAGTTGCAGTGGGATCATCAGCAAGCTCCCTTTCTTCTAAAATTGTGGGACCCCTGCTGCGCAATCCACGAGGGCGAACAAGGGGGTTTCGTCTTCCTCCTCCTCTTCCTCCCTCTACCCCTCAACACCGGAAGGGACTGCCTCAGGCATTGAAGTTGCAGCCCCTGAGTCTTTCCTGGCCTTCTTCGGGGCAAGCTCAGCATGGAGAGTAGCGCCATGTGGACGTTTAGGCACCGCCTGTCAACGCCTTCTAGCAGGCTGCTCCCTAGGTGTTGCTGCTCTCGGCTCCACCCCTGTCTCCCCTCTGGCCTCTTTCTTAGCTTCCTGGTATTCATCGATGCCTCGCATGCGTTTGTTGGAGGCCAACTTGCTCTCATAAGATGCATTAATGCTCTTGATGCAAGAGCGATCCATTGAATAGCCAGGTATCTTGCTAGCCTGGAAGTACCAAGTGCAAAAACCAAGGCTTGCATAGCAGTTTGGCGTCTTATGAGGCAAGCTAAAAAGATCTTTTGTCCCCCCAGCCACGCTGTAATACCAGGCCCGAGCACCTTCGAACAAATTTTCACTGAAGGCAAGTTGGGCGTTAGGGTTGCCGACATACAGTTAATTGTAACTGAACTGTCGGGAAAAACGATTCGGCATATAAGACTCAATTGTGCATGAGTTCCCTTGCCGGAAGAGCAGATACCAGGGCCGAATGTTAATAAGCCACCAGAAGACTCTCGATGGCAACCTCGTGAAGTCATCCGGACCTTAAAGGTCGGCAAATTTATCCCCATAAGATGCACCAGTAATATCGGGGAAGCAGCGGTTGAGATGATAATTCAAAACGTTCAGAATACATTTCCGAACGTAGAACGTATAGAAGTGGGACCAGCTCGAGCTCTCCAGCTTCTGCACAAAAGGAATAAACCCTTCGGATTGAGACACCGGCGTCATTAGTGAAGGGCAGTGCATAACGTACCAAGCCATTAGGTACGTATAGGGAAGCTCGATCCGGGGGTTAGGGGTCTTTACTCTCGGCCTCCCCTCCGAGTCAACCTCCGGTCTACCTTGGGAGTCGACGATGGCCTTCACTTTGCACAGGCTCTGAGTCAGGGCCCGTAATCCACTTTGGATTCCAGCCACCATTGCTGGAAGGAGAGCGATGGACCTACCATAGGCCAACAGGACCGCCGGATACACCACGTCGACAACAAATACTTCATGCGGCAGTGTTGTCACTGCACAGCGCTTCAACCACAACATGAGAAAGCCCGCCAGTAATGCCCAGTCAGAAATGGGGACCCGGGCTTGATGATGGAAACTTTCAAAAACCATGTCAGGTTTGAAAGTATCTTCATTCGACTCTGTGGTATAAGAACTCACAGAGGCATCAATCCTCTCAGCGATTTCTTCGTCGGTGCTAGGGACCAGAATGGTCACCGAGTGATCTTTCTTAGCTACACTGTTGAACAGGTAGCTCGCTCAAGACATCTGCTTAACTCCCCTGGTCCTCCAGGAAGTTATTTGACCGCAGATATGGAAGTGACACAGCACTTCCCAGTAGGTCTCATATATCTGAGGGCACTCTTTCCTCAAAAGATGAAGCTCCTCAGAAGTGGGAACATATTCTTCATAGGGGCGTCTCCCATGACCAGCCCCGAAACTTCATATAGTTCATGCAGGGTGAGCCCCATTTCTCCGACCAGGGTGAAGAATGTCCCCGTCAAAGGGTTGTAGTGCTCCAGGATCCCATAAAAATTGTGGGAACTTTGCGGGATGCCATACTGCACAGCCCTGACCGCATGACGCAATCCCACTTGTTCTAACAGACCTCCGAGTTCAGCGAGGACAAAGCCCACCATCTTGCCCCACCAGACTTTGTCGGAGGAATGGACCCACCCGAGCGGGCGGAAGTCACCTGAAAAATCACCCCTTACCTTCATGAATTGATTGATGAAGGTAGTGCTGAGCTGAGAAGTTTCCCCTGCTGGGTACTCAGACCTGAGTAATCCAGGAAACAAGCCAAAAACTTCCTTCCGGTGTCTGCCAGGGTGTACCTTCCTGGCGCCCAGTATGCCGAGAGAGACACTGGGGACAGATCGGGTAAGCTCCCATTCATTGCCCGGTGGACGGACATGTGCTGGAGATAGGATAAGGGATACATTCTCTCCATATTTGGAAGAAAGAATTTCCTACCCCCTATTTGGCGAAGCCACTTATAATCGCCGTCATGCAAGATTCTACCGTCCTCGCCAATGTTGTCCCCAAAGAAGAAGACAGGTTTCTTTAACGTAATACATGAATCAGTCTCAAAATCTGCGTCGGTCATGATTTCCCGGAAGGCCCTCATGTCGACCTTGGAGATCTTCTCCCTTCGCTCCTTTGACTTGTCGGTAGTCACAGGAGCAGTCTCCTGCAACACGAAAGTTAGATTGCGGTCAGCACCACCTACGTGCCCGAAGTGACACTTTTTGGAGAGAGGGTCGGAGGAATATCGCACTGCAAAAAAGAATAATACTTGATCAGAAAAAAATGATTAAGTGTTTTACAACTCGAACGCAGAAATGAACCCAGACGCGGAGATCATCAAAATCTGCATCCAGATCCAAAGATCGCGAGGCTAGCATGGAACCCGCGTTTTGAAAGTCCAAGACTTATGAAAAAATTCTAAGTATTGGACTCAGACACGAAATTCATGAGGACCAGCATCCGATTTCACAAGATGCAAGAGTCATAAGAAATCTGCATCTGAATCTTTCACATTTAGAAATATTCTAAGTGTTGAACCCAAAACGCAAGGCTCATTGGGGCCCTGTGTTCAACAAAGCAGATGCAGATTCGAACAGATAAAAGAAGCAGAGGTCATCAAACCTGCGCCCTGTTGAATCGACTCAAAAAAAATTGCGTCTGATAATTAAACACGGGCTTGAGCCCGCGTTGGCGGTTCATATTCAAAAGGAATTTTAGAGTGAAAAGAACTCTGGAAATCCCTTTTAATGGCGGAAAACAGAGCCCAATGGCTTTTTTATACCTGAAATAGGGGTTTCCTGCATGGAGGAACCGCCCATTTGAGTCTTAGGAATGATGGCCTTTGTAGACGAAGCAGTATGCTTGGCCTTTGGTGCCATTGTGATCGAGAATCCGATGTTAGATGAAGAAAACGAGAACAAAGAAAGCTCCTTTCTCAAACCCTAACAGACGCACACGAAGACGAAGGAAAGTCTAGTGATGACTCTTGAAGGACTGTTGCCTTTTATAGGCACAGTGATTCGCAAAGATACGCGGCGCTTGGCTCGACGCCTAATCACCGCCTGACGCGTGGACAACGCTTTAAATGCAGCGTGAAGTTCGCACGCCAAAAAGAAGGTGTCCCCTCAATTCTGCAGGACACGTGGCAACATACTCATGGCACGGATTCGCATCCAACAGTCGCGTCTTCATCTCTAAAGACGCGTCCCTTCTCAACACGGCCAGAGTTGCGTCCGGAAAGCCACGTCTTCATCCCAAAAGACGCGTCCCTCCAAAGATCGCATCTTTTCAACCCGGCCAAAGTCGCGTCTACCTCATGGAGTAACAGTCGCGTTGTCATCCCAAAAGATGCACCCCTATAGAAGGCGCATCTTTAAAGCAGTATCACCCCTGCGTCCACAGAACTGGCGTTCAGTCCTTACTTCTGCAATTCAGTTCAAAAGTACACTGGCACAAGTAGACGACTACCCACCCCTGATTTAAAGTGCACCAACGACAAACTCAAAGCATCAGGGAGGTTTAGACTGTGTATCTAGACACTCAACACGATCAGTTTTGATGGCTTCAAAGAGTTCCACAGTACACTCACGAAGGTCATACTCCAAATAAGATCAAGCCTGAAGCATTGTCAGTCCAATCATGAGAAGTGTGAATTCAGCTAGAGTCCAAAGTATTTCGAAATCCGTCCCAGCTAACTGCGGACTATCGAAAACTTTGGAGGGGGTTCTGTAGGCTGTCTAGAAATCATTAAAGACAAGCCATCATAAGCAGAGTCCCAAACTCCGGACGCAGGTCGAAACCCGCGTCTCAGCAGCACTGCAGCGCCAAGGCGCGAGGGTCGAAACCCGCGTCTCAGCCAGCACTGCAGCGCCAAGGCGCGCAGGTCGAAAACCGCGTCTCAACCAGCACTGCAGCGCCAAGGCGCGAGGGTCGAAACCCGCGTCTCAGCAGCACTGCAACACCAAGGCGCGTAGGTCGAAACCCGCGTCTCAGTTATAACTTCCCTCGTTATGGGGTCAATCACCACCCACATAATAAGGAAGTTAACCCCATTATGGAGTGTTTTTAGGGGGCACGTTCACCCCTGAAACCTCTATAAATAGCCCCGTTGCTATGGAGGGTCGGCAGATTCAGATCAGAGAAATTAAGGAGAAGATCTTGACTGGAGAATTTCCACAGAGAAAAAAAGAGAGTCCAACTCTTCAAGTAACTTGTTGCGCACAAGTTAATCTTTGCCTGCGATCTCTTTGAGATTTTTGGTCGACAAAGCTGTGTTACTCCGTTCACCATCCGAAGAGAAGATCCCCAAAAGTTCCTGACGTTCACCCGGTCAACGGAAAACAAGACTCACTTTCCATCGCCACCTAAAGAACCCAGCATTAAACAAAGGGAGGATTCAAGACTCAATATCCTCCCTCCCTTGTAGTCGGAGTATAAGTCCATTGTAATTTTTCAATTGATTTAAGGAAACTTTACACGAATTTTTCTCCCACCAAACACTCCCTTTCTTCTTTCCTTCCTTTTTATTTCCTTTCTTTCTTTCTTTTCTTTTTTCTTTTCCTTTCCTTTTTCTTTCCTTCACTGTTTTTTTCCCAACAATTGGGAAGACCAAAAAACTTGCATCTCCCCTTTTTCTCCCAAAAACTGAAAAACACCTAGAGGGGGGGTGAATAGGTGTTAGTGCTAATCTAAAACTTAATGCAAAACTAAGTGCGCTAAATGCGGAAGCTAATGCAAATTATGCACAAACTAATATAATACAACAAGTGTAGCCGAATTCCCCTTGCGAAGCTCTGGACTAACTCCCCTTGATTCCCCTTGAAATGGGTTGAGGTGCTATGTGAAGCTCTTGTTGGATGAGTATAAGTTGGGCACACACACACACAAGCAATCCAAGCAATGTGCACACACAATCAAGCCAAGCAATCAAGGATATAACAATATGGATTATGCAAGGCACAACACAAGCAATGTATATAATATGATATGAATTATGCTCAACACAAGCAAATATGATATGATGTTATGTAAGATGCTTTGCACAAATGTAAAGAGAGAGAGTTTAGAGACAAGTGGATCAAACGCAAACACAATGATATGTTTCGAGGTTCGAGCACCCTTGCTCTACATCCCCGCCTACACCACCGTGTAGGATTTCCAATCCACTATACCGTCCACCGAGGACTCCCACCGAGGGAACCTTCACCGAGAAGGATTTGTACAATAATGGAGTACCTAACTCCTCTATCAAACAACCACCTCCTCACACACGAGGAGTAGGCCCTTAGCCAATCAACCACAACAACAACACCTCTACCGAAGAGGCTCACAACCAATCTCAATCACCTCACACTTGAGGGATACAAACCAATCACCCGATCACCTCTACCGAAGAGGGATACAACAAGAATAAGGGTGTACAACTTAGAGGTTACAACAACAACCTCAAAACTCTCTCTTTCTTTTTCTCTTTTCTTTTTCACAAAAACAAGATCCTAATTGATTAGGATAGTATGATAGCTCAAGTGTGGAAAACTAGGTGTTTGGAAAACAAGCAACAAAGAAAAACCTTGGGAAAATTCTTGCAAAAGATATAGAATGAAAACCAAGACAAATCTCCCAAAATATTCTTTCCTTTGATTTTTCTAAAAACCTAAAACACTAAAGATTGAAAGATTAAAGCCCCAAACACTTTTGAAAAACTTGTTTTAAACACTTCAGAAAACCAGAATTTTTTCTCTTCAAAAACTTAGCCAAAATCCCTAAAGAGATGGGGTTTATATAGGCCCATCAGAAACTAGCCGTTAGGCTGAGCTGGCAGCCTGACAGGCTGCCGGTCGACCGACCCGGTCGACCGCCAACGGTCAGAAATATGACCGTTGGGCAACTGCGGTCGACCGACCCGGTCGACCCAGAAAAACAGAGAGCAGAGCTCTCATCCCGGTCGACCGGCACGGACGACCCAAACAACCCGAGAGCAGAGCTCTCAGACCCGGTCGACCGGCTCGGTCGACCGTCCCAGTGACTCCAAACGTGCACAGATCTGTGCACGTCCGGTCGACCGGCCCGGTCGACCGGACATCAGCCAAGTCGACTAATAACCTGGCTTAGTCGACTGGTTGAGTCCTGGACCAGAAAACTGAGTTTGAAAACTTGAGAAAAATATTTTATAAAAATCTTTTAATACTTCTAAAAATCACCAAAAATATTTTTATCATTTTATATCAAAACTCAAACAAGTGATAAAAGTTTCAAGACATGTATCAACATATTCATTTTTGAGTCTTGCAAATTTTATCAAAAACAAAACTTGTGTTTTTGTCAAACTTGATTTTTTCAAAACATGAATAGGATAGTCAAAATAAGTTTGTCTAGCAACTTTAAAGCATGTATGTATATCTAGAACATATCTAATATACATAGAAATAAAGTAAACTTGTTTTGATCTACTATCCATGAAAACCAAAATCCAAATCATGAAACGTGTGTGTTTGTGCACTTGAGCATATCAACTATACTAAACTTTACAAATGGATCTAAAACACACTATCTAAACTATGGATACCTAAGTCTTCTTGACGATCTTCATCTTCAAGTAGACTTGCTCCAAAACTCCATCCATGGGCTAGGCAAGGTATGATCTTGATGCTTTGGCCCTGGAATCACCATGAAAAGTTTCTAAACTCCTTGTTGAAGCTAATCACCAACTAATATCTTGGTTAATGATCTGAAACTTAAATAACACAAGATTATTAGTAAACATAACTACATGAGTTAATCATCATCAAAACTAGAGTGGAAGGCCTTTGGGCCAACAATCTCCCCCTTTTTGATGATGACAAAACTCATGGAGTTATATATGCATGGATTAAAGTTAAGCTACAAAGAAGCTCCCCCTTAACTCATGCATAGACATAAATAATAAGATATGAAAATGAAACACATGAATATGTATGCAAGTATGGAGATAAAACATGCAATAAGCAAAAATCAAAATCTTTTTCTCCTATTTGCAATACAAAAACATATATGCATAAATAACAAGGAAGACAAATACTTCTCCCCCTTAAGCAATGAAAACATGCATATAAACTCAAATACTTCTCCCCCTTTTTGTCAATCATCAACAAAGGGTTCAAAGTAAAATCAAATCAAACAAATTTTTCTCCCCCTTTTTGTCAAACAAAAAGATCAAGAAGGGGTTAAACAATCCAAACAATAAAACAATGTTCTCCCCCTTTTGTCTAAAACAAAAACAAGGTCAATAAGGGGTGACCATAAACAACATGATATCAATAGATAAATATGTCAATGTAGCATCTTGATATCAATTGAAAATAAACAAAGATCAATAGATGTTATATGCTATATACATTCATGAAGAGGAAGACGCTAAGTTAGCTTCCCTACACATATGCATTACATGAAGGAGGGATGTTAAGCCCTAATTCACATAATACACATTATGTAATCAATAAGAGGAGATGTGAAGCTCCCCCTACACACGTGTACCACATAACGAAGAGATGTTAAGCTCTTCAATACAAGATACACTCAACATGAATCTATATGCATATAGTCAATACAAATCAAAACTTTTGTATTTTTCTTAAAAAAAATTTAGATACCAATTTTAAGCAAAGAACACATGAAATATCTTAATATCAATTGAAATTAAACATAATAAATTTTGAGTGTCTAAACAAAATTTTGATACCAATTGTAAATAATTTTTCATATTAAACATATGATACCAATATGAAATTCTCAATCATAAAGTAAGGGAGTGGGAACCAAATATCAAATGAAGAATCACCAATTGAAAGACAAAATTAAATTTTCTCCCCCTTTATGAAATACCAACCAAAAAGATGCATGGGCTTGATACCAATTTAAAAGTAATCAATTGAAACAAAATTGAAACTCAAGCACTAGCATAAACAAGATTTTGTAAAAAAAATGTATATCTTAAGCACAAATAAAAGTGTATGAAATAGAATGAGTACCAATCACCAATAGATGATACCAATTGAAAATATACATACACAATAAACATATGAGTATACAAAAAGATCAAAATGATACCAATTGAAAGAGTTCAATGATACCAATTGACATAGCAATGAGTTCAAGTGTATACATCATATTACAATACCTCCCAATCAAGGTTCAAGTTTTAAATGATTTTCATTTTAAAGCATACAAGACCATGATCTCCCATCCATCCGCCCATAAAGGGTAGGGGTTTTCAAAAATAGATTTGAAAATATAATTTTGTTTGAAAATCACTACCATAGTGAAGAATACCGTAACTAGTTAAATGGAAAATCTTTTAAACTAGTACGAAATCCTTCAAGTAAGGAATAAAACAGAATTGTTTTTCACGAAACATGAGATCCACATGATATCAAACACTCAAGTCAATTAAGCATAAATATAACTCATGAAAACAAAACACATGAGTAAATAAGAAATGTGAGTGTACTAATAAAGTGTGAATATCATACTCATGAAAATTTTTCATTAAGCTCAATTATTCCTTAATCATGAAAACACGAAAATCATCAAAACTTATTTAACTTTCATGGCATATGTATGTCTAATACAAACTAAAGTATACATACATATCCAAAAAACAACGAGTCCACAAAGTGTATATGCATGAAGGCACGTGGCTCAAAAGGATAAACATGTATATCTAATAGTTTGGACAAGATAGACATATACATGAAGTTAAACAATTAAACACAAAATCAAGAAAAACTTCACCAAAACAAATTTCATTTCATGGTATATGTATGAATTGTCAACACAAGAAGTATACATACATGTCCCTAAACACAATTGAGTCCATGCATAGATTTGCATGAAAGGCAAATGACTCAAGGGGTATAGATGTATATCTTAAAGTTTGGCAATACAACCATATACATGAAGTGAAAAACTCATAAAACAAATTCAAAAATGAGAATACAAGTTTAAAATGTGTGAATAATCAAAACTAGACTATACTAGCACATCTAATGGGTTCAAATAAGCATTCAAGCTCAAACATATATAGATTTATATGTGGCCCACTATATGTACAAGTATAAATCTTCTAGTTTTAATGAAAACTAACATCTAAACATGTAATCAAGGCATAAAGCATAAAAACAAAATACAAATCATTTAGACTAGGATTTATACTAGTGTCGAAAAACATGATTATCATGCAAATACATATGTTATTAAACCTATGATAAACATGATAGCTAAACAAACGGTGAGAACACAAAATAATGGTCTATATTAAACATGAGTGTCTCAAAATGCTAAACATGAGTGTCAAGGATCTAATAAACATGGTATTTACATACTAATCCATAGACAATGAAACATGCTATAAAACATCAAAAATATGAAATACAAATCATATATGATCAAGATGTACATGCATGTGCATTAGATCTAGGTCATACGAATTAGTTTAACCAAGGTGAAAACACAAAATATATGTCTATATAAAACATGGATGTTTCAACCAACTAATAAGTATAACACTAATCTAATTAACATGGCATATTCATGATGATCACTAAACATCAAATCATGCTATGAAAGATAAACATGGAAAGCATGTAAACATAAGGAGTTAGAGATTCGATACCAAAACCAATGAGGGCACCGCTCTATATCTCCAAAACAAAAGTGGTCCTCTCCACCAAACTTTCCCTTGAAAGTGATGCATCCATTTGATTTCCTTTAAGTCCGGAACGCATCCACTCCAAGGTGTCATCACTCTCACGTCATGTGAGAGCCCACACCTACATCAAAAATAATAGGAGGGGTGGTCTTTGGTACCCATATCTTCTTGGGTCCATGGGGGTTAGTACCTTCTCTAACCCAAACAAACTTCTTTGCTAAATTCTCAACATGTAAACGATCATAGCAAAATTTAGCAAGATGGCCTTTTCGGCCACAATGTGTACATGTGTACACATGAGCATACATGTGTTGATGGTGTCCGTGTGGAGCATGTGTATGCCGAGGAGGGTGTGCATGCATAAAAGTGGGAACTTGTTTCTTTCGAACCAAGATTTCCAAGCGAGTGTGGTTCATGGCACATTGGCTCATAGTGGAGCCCAAACAATCTACTATCTTCTTTAACATACAAATATCATCATTAATCCTAGAAGAAGAGGTACATGCATTAGGTAGACTAGATGAAGCTACACTAGCATGGCAAACATGTGCATCAATTTTATTTTGTAAAATAACATTTTTCTTTAAACACACTTCTAAATCCTTTGAAATAGAATCAATCTTAATTTTCAAAGAATCATTTTCTTTTAAAACAAAATCAATTTTTGAAGACAAATTTTCATTTTTCCTCAAAATAGCATGGCAATCATTTTTAGACTTCAAAAAGTTATTTTCTTTAAGTGCAAGTTCCAATTGAGATCTTAATGCGTCTCTTTCATTATAGACCTCAACCTTCTCTTGCAAAACACAATCAAGTCTAGAATGCAAACTCTTATTTTCTTTTTCAATTTCTAGACTTTTCTTTTTCAAAATCTTATAATTTTCTATTAATTTTTCACAAACAATAGAAAGTTCTTCATTTAGAGCATGGGCATCAAAATTATCACATGAAGAACTAGAGCAATCATCACTATCTAAGTGGGGTTCCGAATGTACCTCAAGGGAGTCATTCCCTGGACCATGAAGCATTGTGAATCGGATTCTCCACTAGATTCCTCTTCTTGAATTTGCACTTGAAGCTCCGAGGTGGTGGTTGTTGTTGTCAATTTGTTCCACACTGCAAAGGCGGAATCAATGTTAGAAACACACATAAGATAATCTTTAGGTAATGTGCTTCTAATGGCCTCTAGGGCTTGTGCATTGGCCCCTATATGATTGCGATCACTAAGAAAGGATTCCTTGGTAATAGTGATTCCTTGGTAATAGCAAGATAAACTTTATGACCTAGGGTTTGTAAATAAACGGTCATCCTAATCTTCCAAACATGAATGTTGGAAGGGTCATACATAGGTGGGGTCATGAAGGCCATGGTAAACTATATGTGTGCAAACAAGTAAATGCAAACAATAGATTAGCAAGCAAATGGATCTCACTCCTACGATGTTAAGCCTAAGTATCAGGAGCACTAGCTCTGATACCAATTGAAAAACACCTAGAGGGGGGTGAATAGGTGTTAGTGCTAATCTAAAACTTAATGCAAAACTAAGTGCGCTAAATGCGGAAGCTAATGCAAATTATGCACAAACTAATATAATACAACAAGTGTAGCCGAATTCCCCTTGCGAGGCTCTGGACTAACTCCCCTTGATTCCCCTTGAAATGGGTTGAGGTGCTATGTGAAGCTCTTGTTGGATGAGTATAAGTTGGGCACACACACACAAGCAATCCAAGCAATGTGCACACACAATCAAGCCAAGCAATCAAGGATATAGCAATATGGATTATGCAAGGCACAACACAAGCAATGTATATAATATGATATGAATTATGCTCAACACAAGCAAATATGATATGATGTTATGTAAGATGCTTTGCACAAATGTAAAGAGAGAGAGTTTAGAGACAAGTGGATCAAACGCAAACACAATGATATGTTTCAAGGTTCGAGCACCCTTGCTCTACATCCCCGCCTACACCACCGTGTAGGATTTTCAATCCACTATACCGTCCACCGAGGACTCCCACCGAGGGAACCTTCACCGAGAAGGATTTGTACAACAATGGAGTACCTAACTCCTCTCTCAAACAACCACCTCCTCACACACGAGGAGTAGGCCCTTAGCCAATCAACCACAACAACAACACCTCTACCGAAGAGGCTCACAACCAATCTCAATCACCTCACACTTGAGGGATACAAACCAATCACCCGATCACCTCTACCGAAGAGGGATACAACAAGAATAAGGGTGTACAACTTAGAGGTTACAACAACAACCTCAAAACTCTCTCTTTCTTTTTCTCTTTTCTTTTCCACAAAAACAAGATCCTAATAGATTAGGATAGTATGATAGCTCAAGTGTGGAAAACTAGGTGTTTGGAAAACAAGCAACAAAGAAAAACACTTGGAAAATTCTTGCAAAAGATATAGAATGAAAACCAAGAAAAATCTCCCAAAATATTCTTTCCTTTGATTTTTCCAAAAACCTAAAACACTAAAGACTGAAAGATTAAAGCCCCAAACACTTTTGAAAAACTTGTTTTAAACACTTCAGAAAACAGAATTTTTTCTCTTCAAAAACTTAGCCAAAATCCCTAAAGAGATGGGGTTTATATAGGCCCATCAGAAAACTAGCCGTTAGGCTGAGCTGGCAGCCTGACAGGCTGCCGGTCGACCGACCCGGTCGACCGCCAACGGTCAGAAATATGACCGTTGGGCAACTGCGGTCGACCGGCCCGGTCGACCCAGAAAAACAGAGAGCAGAGCTCTCATCCCGGTCGACCGGCATGGTCGACCCAAACAACCCGAGAGCAGAGCTCTCAGACCCGGTCGACCGACTCGGTCGACCGTCCCAGTGACTCCAAACGTGCACAGATCTGTGCACGTCCGGTCGACCGGCCCGGTCGACCGGACATCAGCCAAGTCGACTAATAACCTGGCTTAGTCGACTGGTTGAGTCCTGGACCAGAAAACTGAGTTTGAAAACTTGGGGAAAATATTTTATAAAAATCTTTTAATACTTCTAAAAATCACCAAAATATTTTTATCATTTTATATCAAAACTCAAACAAGTGATAAAAGTTTCAAGACATGTATCAACATATTCATTTTTGAGTCTTGCAAATTTTATCAAAAATAAAACTTGTGTTTTTGTCAAACTTGATTTTTCCAAAACATGAATAGGATAGTCAAAATAAGTTTGTCTAGCAACTTTAAAGCATGTATGTATATCTAGAACATATCTAATATACATAGAAATAAAGTAAACTTGTTTTGATCTACTATCCATGAAAACCAAAATCCAAATCATGAAACGTGTGTGTTGTGCACTTGAGCATATCAACTATACTAAACTTTACAAATGGATCTAAAACACACTATCTAAACTATGGATACCTAAGTCTTCTTAACGATCTTCATCTTCAAGTAGACTTGCTCCAAAACTCCATCCATGGGCTAGGCTAGGTATGATCTTGATGCTTTGGCCCTGGAATCACCATGAAAAGCTTCTAAACTCCTTGTTGAAGCTAATCACCAACTAATATCTTTTTATTGATCTGAAACTTAAACAACACAAGATTATTAGTAAACATAACTACATGAGTTAATCATCATCAAAACTAGAGTGGAAGGCCTTTGGGCCAACAAAAACATGCGTCCCTCTCTCCCCCATCCATGCGTCTCTCAGTTTCTCATCTCCCTGTCTCTCTCCTTCTCTCTGTTAATTCTTAAACGCGGAGTTCACCCCGCATCCAAGCAATTCCTTAACGCGAATCTTCGTGTTCTTGACATTTGTATAACGCGGTCTTCGCGTTCTTGTATCGACGCAACGCGGAGCCCCTGCCCGCGTCTGTGTCCTTCTCGTGTCAACGCGACGCGGAGCTCATACCCGCGTCTGTGTTCCTTTCGTGTTAACGCAACACGGAACCCACGTCCGCGTCCGCGTTCTCCTCGTGTCCTGACTTGAACGCGGTCTCGAACCTCGCGTTTGTGGGAATTTATGCAACGTGAACCCCGCGTCTGCGACCCCCGCGTCTCACTCTCAAACTCGCGTCCCCCTACTCTCTCTCTCTCTCTCTCCATGGACTTCTCTCTCTAGCTTTCACTTTCTCTCCTCTCTCTCTCTCATTCTCTTTCTCTCTCTTGATTTTCTCCTCTATCACTTTCCCTTTAACGCGTTTACGCGTTGGTTACCTAAATTCCGGAGATCAGGGACTTCACAGTATTTTTTGTAGATTTAGGCGAGTGTTCTCGCTTTCCTCTTGGCTTTACCGCTTCGTCGGATCGACTTGATTGTCTTATGTATTTGTATCTGGAACTAACACCTTCTCTGCAGGTACCCTAACCTCTGAGTGCAACCTTTGAGGTTTAAAGTCCTTTGGGCTTTCTCTATGCTACGCCTGGTAGGCGGACCTAGCGTCAACACTTTACCACTTACTCCGTTCGAGTGTAATTACCCCGTGAGCATGGCTTCCCGTGAGTAGTAGTATAGCGTTCATACGCTTACTGCGACACGTGTGTCTAGCTACGCTGCGAGTGGTAACCACGCCGAGCGTGATAGCATTTAGTGTTGTACATTAGCTTCGCTCCAGCTTGCTCAGCTCTGCTTGATTGTGCTCAGCTATTATTTTATCACTTTCCAAGTACACACTTGATATATTAACACTTGACATGCTTTTGCTTGATACCTACCATCTACATGCTAATACCTGACACCTGTCTATATCACTTGTCAACTGATGTGTCATCACCTGGCACCCGACTTGCTACTTGACACTTGCTTCTTACTATGACATGACTTATCACTTGCCTCTTGAAAATATTAATACTTGACCTGTGATTATCACATTTACAGGAATACTATACTTGTTATCCTGTATTACATACAGTGACTTGAATCTTGTACATGTTATCCTGTATTATACTTATACAGTGACCTGAATTTATAGTACTCATGTACTCCTGAACTCCTGATCCTGTCTTGCACCTGCTATTCCCGTAAATTGACAATTACATAATAAATCATAAAAAAGGAACAACTTGCATCGGGTCGGGGAAACTTGCGGCTATCAATATATGTTCGTGTTTATAGTGGTACTAGGCATGTTGTGCAACTAAAACTTCCGGTCTGACCTGTGGGCCTCCAAGCGATCGAGGGGAGTGCTAGCTCCCTCATTCTTGGTACCATCTTGATAAGGGCATTCTATAAGACCCTCCTGTACGCCTTGTGGCTGGTTCCGAGCACCAGTAACGGAACGTCCTGGACTGTGGTCCCAAGCATGCACGGGACCCACTGTAAACATTATTCGTTGATACCCCCGTTGATTTTTAATAACAACCTTGCTTTACTCAGATGTGGATATATGTACGCTGGGACGCTAGTTCACGTATCTAGACATCGGGGTGTACGCATCAGAAAAGGAGGATTCGATTGCAAAATTCTTTTGATTGGATAGAAGATTACAACAGATCAGTATTCCGATTACAAGGGAGGGAGGATGTTGAGTCTTGAATCCTCCCTTTGTTTAAGGCTGGGTTCTTCAAGTGGCGGTGGAGAGTGAATCTTATTCTCCGTTGACCGGGTGAACGTTAAGATCTTCCGGGGCTCTTCTCTTCGGGTGGTTGACGGAGTAACACAGCTCTATCGACCAAACTCTCAAAGAGATTGTCGGCAAAGACTAACTTGAGTACAGCAAGCTAGCTGAAGAGTTGGACTCTCTTTCTCTGTCTCTCCTCTCTAATCGACCGACCCCTTCTCAATAGCAAACAAGGCTATTTATAGAGGTATCAGGGGTGAACGTGCCCCCTAAAAACACTTCACAATGGGGGTTAACCTCCCCGCTATATGGGCGGTGACTGGCCCCATAACCAGGGCAGTTATAACCGAGGCGCGGGTTTCGACCCTCGCGCCTTGATACTGAGACGCGGCAGTCGAGCCTCGCGCCTTGATGCTGAGACGCGGCAGTCGAGCCCTCGCGCCTTGATGCTGAGACGCGGGTTTGAACCCTCGTGCCTTGGTGTTGAGACGCGGGTTTGAACCCTCGCGCCTTGGTGCTGAGACGCGTCTGTCGAACCTCACGCCTTGATGCTGAGACGCGGGTTTGAACCCTCGCGCCTTGATGTTGAGACGCGGGTTTGAACCCTCGCGCCTTGGTGTTGAACGCAGGTTTGAACCCTCGCGCCTTGGTGTTGAGATGCGGCCAAAATTCTGCTTTTCAATGGCTTGTCTTTTAGTGATTTTTAGACAGCCTACAGAACCCCCTCCAAAGTTTTTGACATTCCGCAGTTAAGTGGGACGGATTTCGAAATACTTTGGACTCTAGCTGAGCTCACCCTTATGACTGGACTGTCAATGCTCCAGGTTTGATCTTGTCTGGAGTATGGTCTTCGTGAGTGTACTGTGGAACTCTTTGAAGCCACCAAAGTTGATCGTATTGAGTGTCTAGATGCACAGTCTAAACCTCCCCGATTGCTTTAAGTCTGTCGTGGGTGCACTTTAAGCCAGGAGTGGACGGTCATCTGCTTATGCCTGTGTACTGTTGAACCGATTTGCAGAAGCAAGGACTGAACGCCAGTTCTTTTGGGACGCAGAGATAGTACTGCTTTTAAAGATGCGACTTTCTTTTGGGATTAAAACGCGACTGTTATTCCATAAGGCAGACGCGATTTTTGTCTGGGTTGGAAGGATGTGAACTTCGGAGAGACGCATCTTTTGGAGTAAAGATGCGACTTTCTGGACGCAACTATGGCCGTGCTTAGGGGGTGCGTCCATTGAAGAGGCGCGACTGTTGGGTGCGAATCCGTGCCATGCCATGAGTGCAGTGCCACGTGTCCTGTGGGGCCGACGGGACACCTTCTTTTTGGCGTGCGAACTTCACGCTGCATTAAATGCACTGTCCACGCGTCAAGCGGTGATTCGGCGTCGAGCCAAGCGCCGCGTATCTTTGCGAATCACCGTGCGTATAAAGGGCAACAGTCATTGAGAGAGTCATTATTAATCTCTCTTTCGTCTTCACTTGCATCTGTTAGGGTTTTGAGAAAGGAGCTCTCTTTGTTCTCTTCTTCTTCATCTAACATCGGATTCTTGATTAGCAATGGCACCCAAGGCCAAGCAAACTGCCTCATCTTCAAAGGCGGTCGCCACTGAGATTCAAAGGGGCGGTTCCTCCATGCAGGAAGCCCCTATCTCAGGTATAACGCCTATCAGGCTTAATTTTCGCCATTAGAAGGGTTTATGGAGTTCTCATAACTCTAAAAATCCCCTTTTTTGAAGAAGAACTGCCAACGCGAATTCGAAACCGTGTTTGATTCTTAGACGCTGTCAAGGCGCGGGTTTGATGACCCTGCTGCTTTTATCTGCTTGAGTATGCATTTGTTTGTTGAACACAGGGCCCCAGTAAGCCTTGCGTTCCGGACTCATCACTTAGAATGTTTCTAATTGTGAAAGATTCGGACGCAGACTTGACTCTGGCATTTTGTGACATCAGACGCTGGTTTTCATGAATCTTGTGCCTGAGTCCAAGTACTTAGAGATTTTTCATAAGTCTTGGATTTTCAAAGCGCGGACTCCATGCTGGCCTCATGGTCCTCAGGTCCGGACGCGGATTTTGACAATTTCTGCGTCTGAATTTCTTCTGCGTCTGAATTATAGACACTTAATCATTTTCGTTTAGACTTCTGATCAAGTGTCATTTTCTTATGCAGTGCGATATTCCTCCAATCCACTCTCCAAGAAGTGCCACTTCAGGCACGTAGGTGGTGTTGACCGCGATTTAACCTTCGTGCTGTAAAGGACTGCTCCCGTGACTGCTGACAAGTCGAAGGAGCGAAGGGAGAGGCTCTCCAAAGTTGACCCGGCGACCCTCCGGGAGCTCATGACTGACGCGGCATTCACAACGGATTCTCGCGTTCCGATGAAGAAACCTGCCTTCTTCTTCGGAGACAACATTAGCGAGGGTGGCTATACCTTGCATGACGAAGATTATAAATGGCTTCGTCAGATAGAGGGTAGAAGGTTCTTTCTTTCTTTCGAACATGGAGAGAATGTACCCACTATCTTATCTCCAGCATATGTCTGTCCCTCGGCCAATGGGGTGGGCGATCACCCATCTGTCCCCGAAGTTTCTCTCGGCACCCTGGGCTCCAGGAAGGTATATAATGCTGGTCATGAGAAGGAGGCTTTCGGCCTGTTTCCTGGGCTGCTCAGGTCCGAGCACCCAGTAGGACAGACTCCTAAACTCGGCACCACCTTCCTCAACGTATTCATGAAGGTGGGGGGTGACTTTCCGGTCGATTTCCGTCCGCTTGGGTGGATTCATTCCACTGACAAGTACTGGTGGGGCAGGATGGTGAGCTTTGTCCTTGCCGATCTTGGAGGTCTGTTGGAGCATGTGGAGTTGTACCAAGCGGTCAGGGCCGTACCGTATGGCATTCCACCGAGTTTTCAAAATTTCTTTGGGATCCTGGAGCGTTACAATCCTCTGACGGGGACATTCTTTACTCCGGTCAGAGAGATGGGTCTTGCCCTGCATGACCTGCACGAAGTCTCGGGGCTGGCAATGGGGGATACTTCCTATGAGGAATACGTCCCAACCTCTGAGGAGCTTCACCTCTTGAAGAAAGAGTTTCCTCGGGTGTACGAGACTTATTGGGAGGTGTTATGTCACTTCCACATTTGCGGCCAGATAACCTCTTGGAGGACGAGGAGAGTTAAGCAGTTGTCTTGGGCAAGCTACTTGTTTAATGGTGTCAATCAGAAGGACCAACCAGTGACCCGACTAGCTCCCAACTCTGACGAAGAGATTGCCGACAGGATCAAGGCTTCTGTAGACTCCTACACCACAGAGTCGAACGAGGATACTTTCAAACCTGACACGGTTTTCGAAAGTTTCCATTACCAAGCCCGGACCCCTATTTCTAATCGGGCACTGTTAGCGGGCTTCCTAATGTTGTGGTTGAAGAGCTGCGTGGTACCGACACTGCCACATGAAGTAATCGTTGCCGACGTGGTATATCCGGCGGTGCTCCTAGCTCATGGTAGGTCCATAGCCCTCCTCCCGACCATGGTGGCCGGTATTCAAAGCGGGTTGCGGGGCAGGGTAGAGAAGGTTGTTGACTCCCAGGGTGAGCCGATGGTTGACTCAGAGGGGAGGCCGATGGTAAAGCATCCCAACCCTCGGGTTGAGCTTCCCTACACGTACCTAATGGCTTGGTACGTTATGCACTGTCCCTCCCTGATGACGCCGGTGTCTTGGTGTGAGGGGTTTATCCCTTTCGTACAGCGGTTGGAGAGTTCAAGCTGGTGTAATACTTATATGTATTTCATTCAGAAGTGCATTCTAGCTGCTTCGAAATACCAGCTCAATCGCTGCTTCCCCAAGATTATTGGTGCATCTTATGGGGATCAATTTGCCGACCTGGTAGGTCCAGACAACTTCACGAGGCTATCGTCGGGAGTTTTTCTGGTGGCTGATCAATATTCGGCCTGGGTATGTGCTTTTTCGGCAAGGGAATTCGTGCACGATCGAGCCATACATGCCGAATCGCTTCGCCCGACAGTTCGGCTATGATCAGTTATATATCGGCAACCCCAATGCTCATCTCGCCTTCAGTGGGAATTTGTTTGAAGGTGCTCGGGCTTGGTATTATAGCGTGGCTGGAGGGACGGAAGCGCTTTTTCGTCTGCCTCCCAAGGGACCGAAAGGCTGTACAAGCCTCAGCTTCTACACCTGGTACTTTCAAGCCAACCAAATGCCTGACTTCTCGCCGGAGTACTCGTGCATTGAGAGTATCAATGCATCTTATGAAGCAAAGTCGGTGCCCAAAAAGCGCTCGCGAGGCATCGATGAATATCGGGCGGCTCAAAAGGAGGCCAGAAGGGTGTCAAGGGAGGAACCGAGAGCAGCGAAAGGTCGACAAGCAGTGCATAAGCGTCCTCAGGGCTCTACTTTCATCGTTGAGCCTGCCCCCAAGAAGGCCCGGAGAGACTTGACGGGTGAAGTTTCCTTGTCCGAGGCCATCCCTTATAGTGTTGAGGAGCAGAGGGAAGAGGAGGAGGAGGATAGTGCCCCTCTTGTTCGCACTCGTAGATTACGCAGCAGGGGCCCCGCATTCTTAGAAGAAGGGGAATTTGCTGACGAACCCACCGCCGCTGACGAACCCACCTCAACTGATGAAGCTGAGCAGCTCGAAGTTGACCTGATGAGCAGGGATGACGTTGAGATTCCAGGGGTCTCAACTCAGCCTGGGTCTTCTTCGGCTCAAGAGAGGAGGGATGAGGCACACAGCCCGGGTCCCCTGGTATTTTAATGGCCAGCTCACGGGTAATTGACCCCAGCCCTACTACTGGGGTATTTGGCGGCAAGGCCCCGATTGTTGAGGCTTCTCACGTTGAACTATCGCCCTCATCATCCGGAGAGGATAGATATGATTCAGGTGATGAGGTTGATTTTGGCGATGAACCTGTTCTTCCGGATCCGAGTAAATTCTCACATATCTTAGAGGAGGAGATATATGGGCGTGATCCGGTGACGGCGTCACCACCAGCGGCAGTTGCTTCTGCTGAAGGTACTCTTTCTGCCGTTTTGTTAACCTAGCTCCTCTTTTTAACTAGGGAAAAGAATTTGACATTTTCTTTTCCTTTTGATTTCATATTGCAGGGCTGGTCGTGGTTAGCGAGGCCGCGGCTTCCTCCCATATTGAGGAGATGATACAGGAGCTGGCCCAGCAGGAGGGAGTCGAGGTTCCTATTGCTGGGGTGCCTCACGAGAGGGCAATTATCGAAGTCGGGGAGGCCTCCACTCTGCAAGATTTGCCCCAGAACCCACCACCTTTGAACCCCCAACTTGGTAAGGAAACATTGATGCTTTGAATATTTTCCTTTTACCGTCGTGGCTGATGTTCTGGTAATTTGTAGAGAGCACCGAGGAAGCTCAGGTAGAAGATTTGGCGGTCAGTGCCTCCCCGGAAGGCCGTACAGCTCAAACCTCGGCCAAGGAACCTGAAGAGGTCGGGCTTGCTGTTACTTCATCTGCCGTGGAGGTTTCTACAGATACAGTAGCCCCAGAAGCGCCGGGGGTTACCCTGCTCCTGCCGTACCTGCCGTTAGCCTGACTCTTGTACCGGAAGAATCAGTTTACATCCCTCGCCCTGTGATAGAAAGGAGATCGGGGAGTACTTCGGCAGAAATTTTCCCAGGCGGTGATACCATGGGAGAACTGACATGTCAAGTGGTGCAGCAGTTCTTTGCCTCTATGCGATCATGTATTGATCTCATTCTGTCTGGGAATAGCTCTTTCGAATTCGCCCAGATGTTTCTCGGAAATCTGGTCGAGAACATCAATTTAGCCGGAGGCCCTTCACCAGCCAAGGCGTGTCTGCTGCTGGTGGAGCAGTTGGGACATGACTTGAAAGAGCTTAGATCCTTGGAGAATGCTGGCTCATTTCACGAGGCCCAAGAAACTCTGACCAGGCTCCTTGCTGCTCAAGAGCAAGAGCGAAGGGAGATGGAAGAGAGGATAGCTGAAAGGACCCGTCTTCTCCAATGTTTCCAGGCTGACCATCGAAAGCTAACTGGCGAGTCAAAGGAGTCCGAGATGGTCATGCAGGCTGCGAAGCAGGTTATCCTCGATGCTCGAGCTACCATAGCCAGAGCTGAGGCCTTGATTGCTGTCAATGAACAGAAGTTGGCCATTTCCGAAAAGAGGCTAGCGGAATTAGAGGCTGCCAAGGCGCAAGTTGAGGAAAATCTCTCTGTTAATTCCTCCGAGCTGGAATCCCTACGAGTGCAGCTGGCTGCGAAGAGATTTTTATCCGAGGAGGAGCTACGGGCCCAGGCTCTCATGGAAGCTGAGAAGGCGCGTCAACATAAGATACATCGCCTTAGAGAACAAATCCGTTCTTTGGCGAACCAGGATTTTTAGCCTTCTTCTTCTTTTCGTTTTTGTAAAGAAAAGGGCACTCTATTTACCAAGAGTGTTTGTATTTACTTTTATCATATTTAAATAATAAAAGTCGTTGAAATTTTTGTTCCACCTTCATTGCCCCGTTGTAGATGAATCCAACCTCTCAATAACAGATTTTGGTTGTGCTCCCTTACTGACTGTGAATAACAGACTTAGGTAGAACTAAGTTCGTTTGATGAAACGCAACGTCGTTCCAAAGAGAGACTCGGTTCTGAGGAACGCGACTTTGACCTGCCAGTGAAGACGCGGTTCAAGTTGACGCGAAAGACGCAGCTTTGAGTGTGACTCACTGGCCGCAGTCCTTAACTTTATCCAGGCGCAGGAATCAGGATGCATCAAGAATGTGGTCTTATGCTCCTTAAAACTAGCGCAGACATATAAGAGGACGCGACACTGGGTCTTTGACCCGGTGCAAATCCATCATCATCTCACCATGTCGACGCAGCTCCAAGGTACCTGTGAATCTGATAGGCCTCTTTGCTGAAGACTCAAGCCTCAGGACGCAGCTTCCTCTTATTATGCGCTTTCCCACTGAGACCCCCAGAATGGGTCCCTTTTGTTGATGGACGCAGCTTTGAATCACTCCGAGAGACGCGGAGAATTTTCTTAAGGAGGACGCCGTTTTTTGAAAAAGGGACGCGGGTTCCTGAACGCGGCTCTCATGCCTGCGTTTTGGTGCAACTTCCCAGACGTTACATGCAGCTTGTTATAAAGATTTTATCGGATCTTTAAACGTCCAATCGTTGTTGACGATTGGGGACTCGCACCATTCGATGTTTCCCGGAGCGACCATCCACGCGTCGGCTCTTCATTGGGCCTGGGCGTTAATGCCTTTTAATGCCAAACCGGCGCTGGCGGTTGGAGATCTGCGTCTTCGACGCTTCCCGAAGCGACGCTCCACGCGTCAGCCTTCCATTGGACTTTGACACTCGTGCGGTCATTAAGGCCGACGGTTTTGATTAGTGAGCCATTAATTATGGGCATTATGGCTCGCCTATAAATAGGGCTTACCCCTTTCCTTTAGCAATCCCATACTTTGACTATTCTCTTTTAACAGCGAGTGCTCTGAGAGACTCCATCTTCTCCCTTCAAGGACTTTACCAGGGGCTGGCCTCCATGGATGAAGATGACCCGGAGCTTTCATGATTCTGTTTGGTCTCTTCAGAAGATTACCACTGTCAAGTGATTTCAATAACAGAAAGCGTCTCCTTGAGCACCTTTTATGTCCGCGCTTCGATGCAGAGAGTTCAACTCTTAATAGAGGCCTCTGCGGGTACGCCGTCCCGACTTGCCATGATATTTTTAGTCTGACTAAGTTTGAATTTTGATATCTCTTAAAGAGATTCATCATCTGGATTTTCTCCTGAAGTCAGTTGGTGCCTTCCTCTTTTGGAAGTTGCGCTATTGACTTAAACTTCTCTAGACGCGAGCATAGTAGACTTAGACACCTGGCCGCAGGCTCTGCATATAGAGCTCGCGTCTTGAGGCTGTCAACTTAGGAGAATCTCAACTCAGACTGGAGGTCTCAGGCCTGAATCTTGCAACTCCTGTTCATCCAACAGAGAGACGGCAATTTTCGCGTCTGATTCTCTTTGCGTCTTGCATCTTAGACATGGGTGTGGAACTAGATCGCGTTCAAATTTCGCGTATATCACAACTTTGATTCGCGTCTGTTTCTGCCTCCACAGAAGTTTGGCTCTCTGCATGGCTATTCTTGCGTCTGAAGTCCTCAGCAATAGCTGCGTCTGTCACTTAGTATTTTCTGTCGAAGTACACTAAGCTTCGGATTTTCTAATTTTGTTGCTTCTTGCAGGTAGGCTTGATCATCCTTTCTTATGTTTGCCGGGCCCCTGGGAGAATATTTCGGTCGGCGAACTTGTTCGATGTTCGTCCATAAGGGAAAAATCATGGTCCCCGTCGTCCGCAAGGGCAGAAATCATGGTCCCTGACGGGGACTTAACCCTCGCCAAGATCTCTTTCGACGCGATGCACCAGTCATGCTTGCTGGCATGGCATGGTCAGAGTGAGTATGGCGGCGGGGGTAACGGTGGATATAGTGGTGGGTAGCATCCCCTGGGAGGTCTCAAAACCTCCTCTCTTACCCCAGAAGTGACATCGAGGAAAACTCCATGCCTACTGAATGACCTTCTGGTGGAAGAGATGTTCATCAACGAAGGATCATACCCCACTTCGGATGGTCAGGTGGAATCAGAAGATTCTGCTGCCTTTCAACCTCAAGAAACACCATTGTTCTCGGTCAACCAGAGACTTCTTCGATGTTTACATCACGCATCATGGTGCAACCAGCTTCTGATCGTTGCCACAATGTCCGATCCTACTTTGGTGCCCTTCCAAACATCCTGTACTTGGAATTGTATGCAGCTTTGTGGAGTGAGTGCAACCTCTGAGAGAGAGAGGGACTTCTTTGTACTCCTTAACTGTAACACTCAATCTCATTGTATAAGAGAGCGTTTTGTATCACTTTCATATGCCTGGATATAAATAAAAGTGACACTTTTTTTTGTCTCTTCTATCGTCTTGAACTCTCTTTTTTCTTTTTAGTCAGATGCATAGAAGCAAAGAATCTTTGGCTTGTCAAAACTATGATGATAATCTTAACAAGTCAAATTTTGTGGAGAAAGATCCTATTTCAGGAACCCCACAATACTATCAGAGGTGTAATATTAACTTGACAAGGATAAATGATTTTTGGTGGACCTGCCACTTTATAAAAGAAAGTAACAGGTTGAATTGGTACCCCAGGGAAGGTGAGCTTTTATCAAAGGTTTAAGCTCAACTGGAGAGTTGATGAAAACACTGTTAACGGTGTAATGTTAACCTAACAATGTTTTTAGGTAGACTTGTTGTTCTGTTGAGGAGAATAACAAGTGAGACTAGGCTCGCGGGGAGTCTAGGAAAGTCTTTACCATTAGAGGTGTGATATTAACTTAACAGGTTGAATGTAGTCTTGTCAGAAGTGTAATGTTAACTTGACAAGGATGTGAGTCAGAGGTATGATATTAACTTGACTCAAAAGCTTTTCAGTTTTATTTGGGAAAACTAAAAGTGTCACTGTCATAGGTGTAATGTTTAACTTGACAATGGGGGTAACGCTAGAGGTGTAATATTAAACTTGGCATTGGTCATCTCGACTTTGACAAGGAAGTCCGAGGGAAAGTCATGGCCTTAAGTGTATTGTTGAACTTAGCAATGACCTGGATGCTAGAGGTGTAGTGTTAAATTTAGCATTGTTCATTTCAGCTTCGATATGGAAGACTGAAGAAAAATGACTGTCAGAGGTGTGATGTTAACTTGACAGAAACTCGATGTACTGTTTAGAAGTATAATGTTAACTTAATAGTAATTTGTCAGAGGTGTGGTATTAACTTGACAGAAATTGATTTGCGATATGAGCAATTTGAGGACCTGTCATTCTATTGATGAGAATTGACAAGTGAATTTTGAAGTGCCAGAGGTATAATGTTAACTTGGCAAGTTTGAAAGCTTGTTACTCCATGTAGAGTTGACAAGCAAAGTTTGTACTCGACAAGAGGTATTGAAAGTTTTCATTACCAGAGGTATAGTGTTAACTTGGTAATGATTGTATTTTATAGACCTACCATTCTGTGGATGAGAATTGGTAAGGGATTTTGGAGGAAAGAGTGGAACTACATCCACTTAGAATTTTTAGCAAACCCTCAGCTATCAACGGGTTTGATATGCCTTTACCAACTACTGTTTGAGTTGGGCTAGCCATGCTATTCCCCTCAGCATGATGAGTTGTCGAAGACTTATGTTGGGCTTAGAAGCCAACATTTTCCCTATCCTTAGCCGTCGAAGGCGTCAGATATTAATGAAGAAACTCTTCTTGTTTTGATCAGAGGTGTACTTTTAACTTGATCGGTGAAGGAGTACTATTAAGGATAGTACTTCTTCAAGAATCTGCCATTGATTGGCATCATGAGTGTATCGCCATTTGAAGTTATGAGGCGATATATGATCTATTTGAGTAGACTGACTCCACTACAAATGGTCCTTCCATTTGGGTTGAATTTTCCTTTTGTCTTATGTGTCATCACCATGGGTCTTCTGACGGCTAAGACAAGATCGTCTTTCTTGAAAGTTCGCACTTTAACTTTCTTGTTGAAGGCTCTGGTAATTCGAGCTTGGTAAAGCTCGATTTGTTGTTGGGCCTGCAGACGCTTATCGTCTAAGGCCTCCAATTCCTAGAGTCGCTGTCGATGCTTCTCCTCTGTTGTCATCTCTGCTGTCAAGGCGACGCGTAGAGATGGAATTTGGATTTCCAGTGGAAGCACAGCTTCACACCCATATACCAAAGAAAATGGTGTAACTTTGGTTGGGGTTCGAACAGTTGTGCGATAAGCCCATAAGCATTCACCTAGCTTATCGTCCCAGTCACGTTGACTTTTGAGACGAATTTCTTGAGAAGTTTGTCGATGGTCTTGTTGAAAGCTTCTGCGAGACCATTAGCGGCGGGGTAATATGCCGTTGAGGACACACTCTGGATTCTAAACTTGACGCAGAATCTCTGAAAGCCTGGCTGATGAACTGGGGTCCGTTGTCTTGGACAATTCGTCGAGATACACCAAAACGGTAAATGACGTGATGTTTCACGAATTTGATCACATCAGATGACTTCACCTCCTTCAAAGGAACGGCCTCAGCCCATTTGGAGAAGTAATCGGTTATTGCCAAAATAAACCGATGTCCTTTTGATGATGGAGGGCTGATAGGGCCAACCACATCTATCCCCCACATTTCAAATGGCCAAGTAGAAGTCGTGGAGTGAAAGTAGCCTGGCGCTTGATGGATGAAATCGCCATGTATTTGGCAGGCGTGACATCTTTTGGCATGAGTGATGGCATCAGCGATCATCTTAGGCCAATAATTCCAGCCTTTGGAGTCGGTATGCAAGTTTTGGGCCAGGTTGATGGGCTCCACACATACCGTCATGGGCTTCTGTCAATATTTCCTGTGCCTCTTTTGGTGAAAGGCATCCCGTCGTGCGATCGACGATATACAATGTTCATGTAATCGCATTATAGTAGAATTTGGGGGCTTTCCTTCGAATGGCAGCCGCTTCCTTGGTGTCCTCAGGCAAGATGCCATACAGGACATAATCAATGTAGGGGAATCGCCAGTCTCTAGGCTCTGACCGATTGACAATTCCAGCGCTTCTTTGTTTTGAGAATCTCCTGTTGGCTCCTGATAATCCTCAGGAGCAATTCTCGGGCAATACAGGTCGTGGCTGTAGACAAATATCTTCTCCACTGTTCCAGCCGGTAGAGCTAAAGAGGCAGCGAGAGACGCCAGTGCGTCTGCATGCGCATTTTGCTTGCGTGGTACATGGTCGATGTAGAAGTTTGTAAACTTCCCAGCCATGTGGACGTTGCGTTGTAATAGGGTACTAGGTCTTCATGTCTGACTTCGTACTCCCCGCGAACCTGGCTAACGATGAGTTTGGAGTCACCATATGCCTCGAGATTTTTAACGCCAATCTCATCGGCGAGTTGCATCCCAATCAAGAGGGTGTTGTACTCCGCTACATTGTTAGAGCAGGGGCTCGGTTAACGAGACAGCTCGAGAATCACATAGTTCTGTGGGGAGACGAGTACTACCCTACTACTCTGCCACTATATGTCCTTTTGGGCTAGTTCTGGATGCACTGTCAAAGAAAAGTTGCCACACTTGTCTTTTCGAACGATGTCTGAGTGAGGCAGACTTCGGCGACTTCATCTGGGAGATCCTCGTAGACTTTGGCTGTCCTAGGATCTGGGTGCTCGGCTAGGAAATTCGCCACCGCTTGTCCTTTAATGGCCTTTTGTGGTAAAAAGT
This sequence comes from Agave tequilana, assembly GCA_038442645.1. NCBI lineage: Eukaryota > Viridiplantae > Streptophyta > Magnoliopsida > Asparagales > Asparagaceae > Agave > Agave tequilana. Next base: position 17,695 of record JAVJIF010006956.1, on the reverse strand, counting down.
GCATCTCATATTGGGATAATAATATGGCCCATTTTGCCAGTCGGCCATTTAGCGATGAAGGCTTTGTCATGAGTAACCTCAAGGGGTTGACTTTTGATATGACATTTATGGTTTGGCCTACCAGATAGTGTCGCATTTTCTGAATGGCGAACACCAGTGCCAAACATTCCTTCTCGATCGGGTTGTACCGATGTTCGGCTCCGATCATTGTTCTACTCAGATAGTAGATCGCTTGCTCTCGTCCTTGATCATCATTCTGAGCTAGTAGAGCTCCCAAAGAATGATCCATTGCTCGGACGTATACCAGGAAAGGTTTTCCGGATATCGGAGCTGCAAGGACTGGTGGTTGTGTGAGGTATTGCTTGATTTCCTCAAATGCTTGTTGGCAAGCGTCGCCCAAATGAACGAAACACCCTTTTTCATTAGTTTAGCGAAGGGTTGGCATCTTCCGGAGAGATTTGAGATAATCTGCGGATGTACGCCAATCGTCCTTGCAATCCCCTGAGTTCCTTGAGATTTCTCAGAGGTTGCATCTCCTGGATAGCACGAACCTTTTCTGGGTCCACATGAATCCCCGTAGAGGTTACTACAAACCCTAGGAATTTTCCACTGGCCACCCCCAGGAAGACTTGGTGGGGTTCATTTTCAATTGATGAGCCCGCATGATACCAAAGACAGTCTTTAGGTCAGATATGTGATCACCTTTAGCGCGACTTTTTACCGCAATGTCATCAACATAACATTCCACTGTTTGCGCATTTGCTGATGGAAAATGGCATTCATGGCCCTTTGATATGTTGCCCCTGCATTCTACAGTCCGAAGGGCATGACGGTGTAGCAGTAGACCCCTAGTGGTGTTCTGAAGGAGGTGTGCTTTTCGTCATCAGGATACATTTTGATTTGATTATATCCTGAGAATCCGTCCATGAAGGACATTCATTCGAATCCACATGTATTGTCAATCATGACATCTGTGATTGGCAGTGGGAATTCGTTCTTGGGACAGGCCTCATTCAGATCACGAAAATCGATGCAGATTCGAATCTTTCCGTTCTTCTTGGCAACGGGGACGATGTTGGCTACCCAGTCGGGATGTTGTTCTTCCCTGATGAAGCCAGAATCTATAAGCTTTCTGACTCCTGATTGAATCGCCTCCATTATCACTGGGCGGAATCGTCGCTGTTGTTGTTTGACAGGCTTTACGTCCGAATTGATGTTGAGGCGGTGCATAGCCACTTGAGGATCAAGTCCGGGCATGTCTTCGTAATTCCAGGCGAAGACGTCTATATACTCTTGTACAAGAGATATATATCCCTTTTCTCCGAAGGTGACAGGCCGTCACTTATGAAGATGGGCTTAGGATTAGCCTCATCCCCCAGATTGATCTGAACAATCTTGTCTTCTGTGGGTGGCTCTCGCTGTTCAAAGCGGGTATCCCAAAGAGTATTTAAATGTTTGATCCAAGGATCCGTATCGGATTGGATCATTTCTTCATCTCCGTCTTCCAGGTGGCTTGTTGAAACCATGTTCACTGAAAGTTCTCTGAAGATGTTGCCGACACTGACATCTGACTCCCATGATGACGTGCCTGAAGAGTAATCGTGACCTGATGATCCTCGAGAATCAGAGGCTGATGGAGCCGGAGTTGATACATAGCCCAACCCCCTGCGAGTCTGATGATAGTAATCGGGTGTTTTTTCCTTTCGGCACAAAGGATCGAAGTAGCATTCTCCTTCCTTTGCCAAAGTTCAACCCGGGTCCGCTTGTTAAGTCATACCCCATGCGTTTCATCATTCTGAGTGCTTTTGGTCCGTAGTGATCGAACTGAGGGATTCCTCCTCGCCTTCCGATTCTTCGCGGGGCGTTGGTTCAGACGAGATCCGCCCAAAAAGAATTAGTTTTTGGCCTTTCCGTCTTGCTGGAACCGTGAATATAGATTCTTGCGCATTATCATTATCTTGGTACGTCTCAAAGTACGATTTCACTGGTACATCCAATGATGTCAAAGCACCCATTGCCGACCAGAGATCATCATCTACTTCGGTACTAGTGTCTGACGGTACCGAATCAGAAGCAAACACAGAAAAATACGCCAAATCTAATTCTTCATTAATGTACCAACCGCCTGCATCGTCGGTGGTATTATCAACATCGAGCTTATTAGTGCTCGTTACAGGTGGATCTAGCTCCCACACGCACTCTTCTTCTTCCAGCTCGGTGTCGGCTTCATTGCCAGAGTCTGGTTCCTCTGGTTGAGGGATTTCATCTGCTTTCACAGAGTCCTGGTACAGGAGGGAATCTGTGAAATAATTCTCGACTCCCTTGAACGGATGCCTTTCGGCAATCAACGTTCGCACCTTTCCACTCCCGTCAATGTATTTCATGACCTGGTGGAGGGTAGAGAGAACGATAGAATTACGATGAATCCAAGGTCGTCCCAGCAGTAGATTGTAGGAAGTGTCAGCGTCGATGACGTAGCATGTCACTTCCGACCTCAGATCTCCGATCTGGCATTTGAGCTTGACCTTTCCTATTGGACGGGTACTATTGGCATTGAACCCATAAATTGTCGTCTGGGTAGGGCTCAAACAATAAGTAGGAATCCCCAAATGTTGCATGACCCGGCGAGGCATGATGCTCAATGCAGACCCCGGATCTACCTGAATGCGGTTCATCTCAGATGATCCAATATACCCTGCGAAGTAAAGGGGTCGATCATGTTTCCCTTTGACTTGCATATCATCCGCCGTGAAGGTGATGCAGGGAATATTTTGGGAGGCGTGGAGGCAATCCTCTACATCTTCCTCCTTCGGTAGCTGGGTCATGAAGACCTCAGCATTAGCCAGAGCTTCTTGTAGAACTTCTCTGGTCGATTTTGATAACCTGAGAAGCTCATAAAGCGTAATCCGCGCCGGGATGTTGGCTAATTGAGCCAGGACATCAAAGTGGTAAGGTGTTGTGGATCCTTCCGCTATGTCTTTCGAAAAAACTCGAGAAAACTGAAGTTCTTTCTGTTTCTCCACGGGTTGCTTCGTGGAGGTTTTGGCTGGCTCTGCAGCGGGTCTTGGAGGAGTTATCACCGTTTCGCCATACTTTTTCAAATATGGCTGCCCCGAACGGGTTTCTGCCACCAGCTGACTGGGTTCTGGGGCCAGAACTATTGTTTCCTCTTCCGAATCGGTTAGCGAGGGAACATCAGTTTCCGCTTCTCGAGAAGAGGCACACACCACATTGCAGGATGAAGCCTTTGCTTTGCTTTTGGACTTCCTGTTGGTTACAGTAGTCCATTGCTGGCTGTCAACAAGGTCAGGGTGGACCCACATAATTTCCCCTTGAGGTGTGGGAACAGGTATCAGGTTTTTCTCTTGCTGCTGGTGAGGGTCTGTGTTGACCATTCTCAGCTCTCCTCTTGGGATAGGGACTACTCCAGAGGGTGTTGGGGGTTGTCTCCCAAACTGGAGAAACGACGTCATGTTGGCCGCCACCTTCTTCTGCTCTGGACGGAGTTTTAACACCTCCGCGTCAATCAGAGCCTAAAGGATGTCCTTGAAGACATAACAGCACTTGGTGGGGTGTCCCAACATCCTGTGATACATATAGTAGCTGGGATTGTCGGTTTTACCGACTTCTTCAGGGCGCCTAACTTCAGGAAGCTTCAGTCGATTGCTCTTGTTGAGTAATTTGAAGAGTGAGTCGACATGTTCATCCTTGAAGGAATACTGCTTGTTGGCGCGTGGTTGGCTTGAAGAGCCACTCCCTTTAACCGGTTGAGGTTTGACAGAAGATTTGGTTTCTGTCGCCAAGTTGTCCTTCCGTTTGGCTTGGAGGGATGTGTCTGGCATACGCCTTGTTGACCTCTCCGGCCTGGGCTTACCTTCTTCCGCTCTGACGCGGGCGACAATCTCCTCAGCCTGTTCACCTTGTTGGACTAATTGCTTCCAGGTGCGGCTTTCAGCAACTCCGATTTGAGCAAGGAGTGAGGTTTGGAGATTGTGGCGGCATGTTTCCACCAGGGTAACCTGGGTCATACCGCTCGGACATTGGAGTGCCACATTCCGAAATCTTTCCACGAAAGATTTGACGGACTCTCCCTTTCGCTATTTAGTAGCCAAAAGGGTGGGCATTGTGACTTCCGAGTCATCTTCGAAGAAGCGTGTTAAGAAAAGCTTCTCCAAATCACCCCAGTTCTTGATGAAGCCTTCTGGGAGCTTCATGAACCATTCAAAGGCGAGCCCTTTCAGGGTGCCAATGAATAAGCCGCCAAGATAGCATCATTATCTACTACATTCCCTGTTTGGGATTTAAAGTAGTAGATATGTTGGTTGGATGACCCCTTCCCATCGAATGCTTGGAGGGTTGGAGCCTTGAACTTGGAAGGGTATGGAACCAAGTCCTACTCGGCCGGATAAGGTCGGACCACTCCAGCTTCTTGGAGGCCTTTACGGTTGGTAAGGGCCTCGAGGCGTCGCTCCAATCGACTCATTCCTTTAGAATGAACCTTCTCATGGTCTTGGTCGTCTTTTCCTGGCGATGAGGCTTCAGACAAGCTAGAAGTAGATTGCTCTTTCTTCTTGGAATGTTCGGAAGATGAGCTTTCTCCCTCTTTTCGTTTGCCCTTAGACTTTTTAGGGGGAGATTTCCTCCTGTCTTCGAGCAACTGTGCGAGCATCTGCTTGAGAGAGTCGTTAGATTCCCGCTGAGCGAGAATCATATCGAGTTGTTCCTTCTGGACCTGGGCTTGCTGCTCCAAGCGCTTAGCGGTCTCCTCAGGAGTGCTCGTCATGTATGTGAAGGCCTCTTTCTCTATAGAAGAGTTTGAAGCCTGCGACTCTGCAATTGCAGAGTGCGATTCATTAATCTCAATGCCCCGGGCTAGGGCATTGTAGTTGATCGGGGGAATGGCCCCGGCGGGTGCGAGTGTGTCGGTACACTCCTTCCGGTTCAGAGTCAGACTCATCGGAGCTGACTACAGGCTGATTTCCCCTGCTCCTGCTCGTCATATTTGCAGTAAGCTCTGGATACTCAGTGTCAGAGAAGATCCTCTGCCTGCGAGAGCGTTTTCTTTTGGCTGATGGGGGAATCAGGGTCAGTTGTCTAACCAAAGACTGCTAGTTCACGCCTGAATCACAACGGCACTCAGAGAGCATAGAGATGAGCCGTTGGCAGTAACATGATGAAGTGATTTGATTAGCACTTCTTTTCTTCGTCAAGTAATCCCTTAGATCCATGAGAAGAGGATCGAAGAGATTAGCCTCGCAACTTCGAGGGGGGAGGCGTCCTTGCGCTGTACAGCTTGGACGCAGGATTCAGAGACGCGGTTCTCACGTCGCAGCTTTAGGACGCATGTCTGGCGTCTCTGCTGAGAAGAGACGCGGCTGTCGCGTTGCTGCTTGGTGCGTCGGGGCAGGGACGCTTGAGAGAGAGTGGGCTGCTGGGCCCTACGCCTAAGGGCGCGTGCCTCTTGTACTTGACGAGGCGCGCAAGCTTCGCCTTGGCGTCTGGTGAGTAGGGCTTCAGAGGAACTAATTTGGGGAGTCTCGCGTTTGGGCCACCAAACGCGGACTTCGCGTGCTGGATGCGGCGCAGCCAAGACGCCAGTTTGAACCTTGCGTCCTGCCTCAGTTGGACGATCAGTTATTCCAACTAGCAGTTGATGCGCACGCCTCCTCTGTCGGCGCTCAGCGTTCCGGTTGCGTCGTGGGGGTTGAGAGAAACCAACGACGACCTGGTGCTGAGGAAGAGGGTGGATCGGCTAGACGCCAGAGAATTTGACCACGCGGGTCTCCTGAGAGACGTTGGCGCGTGTGTCACGCCTGGCGTGATTGGCCACAACATCCCTCACAGCAGCTGCCTCTGAGAGAGACTCAGAGCGAACTTCGAGGCAAGTTCCCGTAGAGACCCTGCGGTAGGCACGGGCCTTTGGGCTCTTGGAGCCGGAAGAGAGGAACTCTTCATACTTTGCCTGGTCGAATTCGACGACGAGCGATTCGACCGTTTTTCCCTTGTAGAGGACGTCACCTTGCGCCACGATTTGCTCATCAGTAACAAATGTAGTCCCCAGCGGAGTCGCCATCTCTCTTGTACGTGTCGGAAAAGGAGGATTCGATTGCAAAATTCTTTTGATTGGATAGAAGATTACAACATATCAGTATTCCGATTACAAGGGAGGGAGGATGTTGAGTCTTGAATCCTCCCTTTGTTTAAGGCTGGGTTCTTCAAGTGGCGGTGGAGAGTGAATCTTGTTCTCCGTGACCGGGTGAACGTTAAGATCTTCGGAGCTCTTCTCTTCGGGTGGTTGACGGAGTAAACAGCTCTGTCGACCAAAACTCTCAAAGAGATTGTCGGCAAAGACTAACTTGAGCACAGCAAGCTAGCTGAAGAGTTGGACTCTCTTTCTCTGTCTCTCCTCTCTAATCGATCGACCCCTTCTCAATAGCAAACAAGGCTATTTATAGAGGTATCAGGGGTGAACGTGCCCCCTAAAAATACTCCACAATGGGGGTTAACCTCCCCACTATGTGGGCGGTGACTGGCCCCATAACCAGGGCAGTTATAACCGAGGCGCGGGTTTCGACCCTCGCGCTTTGATACTGAGACGCGGCTGTCGAGCCTCGCGCCTTGATGCTGAGACGCGGCTGTCGAGCCTCGCGCCTTGATGCTGAGACGCGGGTTTGAACCCTCGCGCCTTGATGCTGAGACGCGGGTTTGAACCCTCGCGCCTTGGTACTGAGACGCGTATGTCGAGCCTCACACCTTGATGCTGAGACGCGGGTTTGAACCCTCGCGCCTTGATGCTGAGACGCGGGTTTGAACCCTCACGCCTTGGTGTTGAGACGCAGGTTTAAACCCTCGCGCCTTAGTGTTGAGACGCGGCCAAAATTCTGCTTTTCAATGGCTTGTCTTTTAGTGATTTTTAGACAGCCTACACGGGTAAGACGTGTAATAATAATAATAAAAGATGCCAGCTATGAATCTGTAGTATGCCTTACCATGTTTGCTTGTATCGGACTTTACTTCAGGTTTCCGGTTTTATGATTACTATATTATACCTGCTTGCATCCTGCTTTACCACTCGTGTTCTATTCCATTAGTCTCCTGCTCTTGTCGTATTATACCATGTGCTTATCTATGCTCGCCACTTGGCTTTCGCATCACCACTCGCCGGGGAGTTCTGACTCCTCTGGATCCTCATGTCTAGGTCATGGAGATTGGAGCATGTGGATTCTCCCAGTTACTGATCAGAGTGGCGCAGCAGTAGCGTGGATCTTTAGCAGACCGTCCAGAGCCCCATCCTTCCAAGCCCCTGCTCGGCTCTAGAGTTTTCCTGTTGTGACTCTGAGCCTCCATTTGTACTATTCATACATGTATATCGCCTTGTATTCTCGCATTTGCGCTGTTGGTGATGTAATATTATTGTAATATTTATCACTTCCTGTGATAACTTTGTAACTGTACTCATGTGTTGGAATGTATAATGCACCACGTGCTTCCGTACTCTGATTCTTGCCTGTACTGATGCTTAGCGTATATACGTGAGGATATTTCTGACCTGCGTATATACGTCGCAGTAACGTCTCCGTACCCGCCGGATCGGGGCGTTACAGAAGTTCTGCGTTCTAAACTGGGAAGTGAAGTTCTGAAGTAACTTCCAACGAGAAGTAGGAAATTCAGTTTCCGAAGCGACTTTCAAAAGAGATTTTGCAAAAATTCGTTCTGAAAGAGGGCTCAGAAAATTCAATAGATTCTTTAATAGAATTGTTGTCTGAATCTGGGACTTTCGAAGAAGAATATTCTTTAACCTTCCTTCTTCCTCTACAGTGGGTGCTCCTCCAAAGTAAAGGCAAATATTCTTTCGAAATTTGTCTTTGTCACGCTGCTTCAAGGTACTGTTTAACTACGGTTCGACCGTACGGTGATTTGGTAGTGCTATCCAAATACCGTGAAGGAGTGTTGTATCTTGGGAGACCAGCGTCCAGTAACCGTTAGCACCGGTGCGGGGGACGTAATTGTCTTAAAGAGATTCGCTTTAAGCGTACCTCACTCCAAGTACTGTATAAGTGAATTAATTTCTTTATATAGGGGATATACTGATACTCAGTATATTGAGACTGATTTATACCAGTCTAATTGGTGTTTAACCAAGGAAGGAAATTGAAAGGTGGTTCTTAAATTAAGGAACGTTCTATTGAACGGAAAACCTCCCACCTGATATTTACCGACCTGGCCAATTAGATTGTTGATATTTCAGTAATATTGATTAGTTGTCAGATTGATTCCAGAAACCAACATGCCTGACCTCGATGTCGGCCCGATCTTAAGGAAACCCGTTTTAGGAGCTACTTATGAGTCCAAGTTTAATATCAATATACTCATTCTCTAATTAATATTATTAATACTACAGTTTAGCATTATCTTATAATTTTTTTAGATTTTAAAAGTCAAAGTAAAGATTCTTAAATTTTAGAATAGATGGAGTCTGGTAAAAATAAGTAAGAAAAAATATACGTGTTTTCTCTATTCTTTTAATTTTTAAATAGTCTTAGCGCTCAAATAGAGACCCTAGGGCCAGGGCCGGTTGAATCGAGACCCAAGGCCGAGCTGGAGCTCGATTTAAGACCTCAAATATTTTGAGACTGGGCCGGCCCATTACCATCCCTCCTTCAACGCAACCGGCTTTGAGCATTGTTTGGTTAGGAGTGGAAGTGAGGAAGTGAAGAAGTGAGGAAGTAGTAATAGTTTCCTTTGAAATTGGGAAATTGGTTAGTGAGTTTTCCAGTATTTGGATGTTATTGGGAAATGTAGTTTGGAAAATGTTATGTCTTTTCTGGTCTTTGGATGGTAATGTGAAAGTGAAAGTGAAAAAGTTGACCACAAAGTTGACCGTAAAATAATATTAAAATAAGAATTATTAAGAAAAATAAAATTTAGATTATAATTTTACGTGATAACAAAATTAACTGTTTGAGTTATAACTTATTACAAATGAGATTTACATGACCACAAAATTAACTGTAGCACCCTGAAAGTGAGGAAATGATTGTGTAAAAGGGAAAAGAGATAAGGAAAAGAGGTTTTTTCATTTTCTTTTTCCGCTGTTTGAATAGATAGAGAAGTGAGTAATTATACTTCCACATTTCCTTACTTCCGCCTACTTCCTTGCAAACAAACAGCCCCACGACCTCTTGGTTCCATTCAGCTACTTCTCAACAGCCCTTTGAAATGGTGTCACTGGCGAAGAGATTATGATTATCTCCATTCAGTTACTTCAAGAGTCGAAGAACGTCTTTCATCTCACTCTTAAAAAGTGAAAAATTACAAATAAAAAAATTGGGTCTCTAGCTTTTAGTAGGGATGGCTAATGGGGCGGGTCGACCCGCGTTGACCCGCCCCGCCCCGCCCTGTGCGACCCGTTTGGGTCGCACAGGGCGGGTTACGGGTCAACCCGCACCTGCCCCGTTTAAGGGCGGGTCAAAATGGGTTGACCCGTCCCGTGTAAACGGGACGAATCCGATTCGTCCCGTGACGAATCACGGGACGAATCGGGTCGGGGAAAATTTCTCCGACCCCCCTTCTCTAATTTTTTTTATATCCAATATTATTATATGACTGTTAGAGAAAAAAATTAGTCTCAGACCCCTAGATTCATTTTTTATTTTTTTTCAACCCTCAACGGCTCAAAAAAGAGTCGTTGTGCGTGAGAAAGAGCGTGCCACGTGGCACCCTCTTATTCACCCACAACGGCTCATTTTTGAGCCGTTGTATCCTTTTAAAAAAAATAAAAAACCCCCCATGACCTCTATAAATACCCTCCACTCTCATTCACTTTCATCTCACTTCACTTCAACCCTCTCTCTTCTATTATAAATCACTCTTATTCTCTTACAATTACAAATCTTTACTAACTTCCAGTCTAGTCTAATGGAGCCCAACTGAAGTACTAGCGGTACCTCATCCGAAGCTGGTGGTAGCTCTTCATCAACACACAATCCTTCATCTGCCGCATCTTACACCGATGCTGGCGGTAGCTCATCGTCAACATATGCCGCTTACCCACCATACAATTATGCTCTCCCAACATCCGCATTTGCTCCCTATCACAGTTCGTCAAGGTATGCAATTGACTACAGTGGTTTTGCACCATATACACATGCTGCACATGCCAGTGATAGTGGTACAGGTCAGCATTCTATTTCCTTCCCTCCTCAATATTCCTCATATTCTCAACTTTTAATGTCAACATCACCAATGCACGCACAATCTCTGGCTCCTTTTTTTACTGAAATACAAGAACAACACGAAACACAACCAGCACTGCATGATACTATAGTTCTAGAAACACAACAACCAACTAGCACAACCACTAAAGTAAGAGCCAAAACTTCTCTAGTGTGGAACCATTTCGTAGAAAAAATTGTTGAAGGTAGAAGAAAGGTAGAATGTAAGTACTATCATTAACTATTTGATCATAAAGAAGGATACGGTACAGGTGTTCTTAATAAACACTATGAAAAAAGCATGCTAAAAGTCACGGTTTACAACCACAACAAGCACAAATATTAGCTGATTCAGGCACACTCTCCACTTGGAGATATAAGCCTGAAGTAAATAAACATAAGTTAGCTGAATTTATTGTTCGAGCAGAACTTCCATTTTCTTTTACTGAATCAGATGCATTAGTTGATTATCTTAAATCTGTTTTTGCTCCTGATTATAAGAGAATTAGCAGACAAACTATAACTAAAGAAATTGAACATTTATTTATAAATAGAAAAAATATTTTGAAGGCTCTTTTTACTAGTGATGCTAGAAAAATTTCATTAACTTCCGATATATGGGAAGCTCTTAATCTTATTCATTATTTATGTGTTACTACTCACTTTATTGATGATAATTGGATTTTACAAAAACGTATTTTTATCATTTTCTAAAATTTCTGAGAAATATTCTGCTACAAATGTAGCAAATTCAATTTTTCTTACTTGTAGAAATTATGGTATAGAAAATAAAATATTTTCTATTTCTTTTGATAATATAAGTGAAAATACTTCTTCAATAAGACAATTGAAAACGGTATTAGATCTGATTTTAAACGGTAAACTTTTTTATGTTAGATGTGTTTGCCATATATTGAATTTATGTGTACAAGATGGTCTAAAAATCTTAGACAAATATATTTATAAAGTTAAAGAAATTATTTTACATATAAAACACAGTGAACCTAGGAGACAATCTTTTAAAAGTTATTGCCGACAATGTGGACTGAAGGAAAAACTACTCCAAGCAGATGTGAAAACTCGTTGGAATTCAAGCTACAATATGATTAAAGATTGTCTTCCTTATAAACAAGCAATTCAATTTTTTACAGTAAATGAATGTTCATCTTGTTATATTAGCGATGAAGAGTGGAAATTATATGAAAATTTTGTACTTTTCTAGAAAAATTTGACACTGCCACAAAAGCACTTTCTGGTACACATTATCCCACATGTAACTTAGTTTTTTATAATCTTAATGAAATTGCTCAAGTATTTACTGCATACAGAGATGATGCCAGTCTTGAAGAGGCTATACATGATATGGAAGAAAATTTTCGAAAATATTTTGAAAATATGCCTTTTTTATTTTACTTAGCTGCAATTATGGATCTTAGAATTAAAATAGATAATTTAAAACTTTTATTATCCAATTTTATTTTATGTTTAAATTATGAACAAGATGTAGATAAATTACTTTTAGAAATTAGATCTCTTTTAGAAAAAATGTACTCATTGTACAGAGATGAGTTATTCCCCCCTTCTTCTTCTGAATTTAAGACACCTACACCATCACAAACTTCTTCTACTAGTCTAGGTAAAAGATTATCTAATTTTAAAAGTTTACTTTCCTCTAATACTAGAAAGAAACACTCTTCAGGAGTAGGTTCATTTGATGAACTTAATTTATATTTGAACACAATGCCTGCTGAAATAAATGAAAATGATGATGAACCATGGGAAACATTTGATGTTTTGTCATGGTGGAAAGAACAGAGAAAATAATTTCCTATTCTTTCTACCATGACCCGAGATATACTGACACTTCCGGCCTCTACAGTAGCGTCCGAGAGCTCATTTTCTGCAGGTAGTAGAGTTTTGACACCCTAGAGGAGCAGGCTGACGCCGAAACACTTGGAGATGGCTGTTTGCTTAAAGGACTGGTTCGATGCAGAAAGACGCACACAAGGAAAAGCTATTCTAGATGAAGAATTTGAACAGGACGATGATGAAGAGTAGAGAACCACCAGAGTTTTTTATGTACATTGTATGAGATGAGCACCAGAGTTTTTTATGTATATTATACGAGATGAGTTTTATGTGCATTATATGTGATGAGCAGATTGGTATATGATTTTTTCATATTAATAAAATAATTTACCTTACAAAAAAACTTGTAATTAGTGAATATCAATTCTATTATTTTTTTTATAATTTTAGACAATTTTTAAAATTTTTTCCTCTTTTTTACTATTTTTTTCCTAATTTCTTTATAACTTTAAATTTAAAATTTTAAGAAAATTCGAATTAAAAAAAAATTAAAAAATGCCGAGACGGGTCCAACCGTCTCGGCGAATCCGGGTAACGAATCGGGTCAGAAGACCCGATTCGCTACCCGGATTTTCAACCCGTCTCGTCGAATCCGTGACGAGACGGGTCCAACCCGTCTCGTCAAGGATTCCTTGGGCTGACGGGACGAATCAACCCGATTCGTCCCGTTAGCCAACCCTAGCTTTTAGTTTAAATTTTAAATTAGAATTAAATCATATAGTAGATTTTAACAATCATTGTGAGAATATCCAATCAGATACATGGAATTTAGTTTTTTAGTCTTCGTTCAGTGAGGCATAATTAAATTGGCAATGGTTTACCAATTGGCATTTGGCAATTGCAGATATTTTTCTAATATTATTATATTAGGCAAATCCTTTTCAATAAAAAAAAAAAAAACAATGTATTTGGTCCTCTCACCTCTCTTTCGAATAAATCAAGAAAAGTCCAGAGAAAATCAAATTATACAAAATGTCGACACTATGATGATCAACGAACGACTGGTTGGGCCCCTCTCTCTCTCTCTCTCTCTCTCTCTCCCTCCCTCCCCCGCAATATTCAGTCAATTTGGAGCCCACAATCTCACCCTCCCTCTCAAATCTTTTGCTTCAAGATTCCGCCAACTATTCTCACCCACCTCTCTAACTGCCGCGCTCGATGATTAAAAATGTCAACCGATCCCAATCCCTCGAATTTCTCTTCTAGGGTTAGGGTTTCAGAGATGGAGCAAGATCAGGACTCCGCATCGGTCTGGGACTGGGACAACCTCCTCGATTTCTCCGTCGACGACGTCGATCCCTTGATCCTCCCATGGGAGGACTCCACCCTCGATCCCACTCCTCCTCCTCCGCCGCCGCCGCCGGCTCCTCCTGTGGCGGTGGAGGCGGCCGCGTCGCCGGCGGGGCGGGTGCGGAAGCGAGATCCGAGGTTGCTGTGCGAGAACTTCCTGGCGGGGAGGGTGCCGTGCGCGTGCCCGGAGGTGGACGAGATGATGCTGAGGGAGGAGGAGGAGGCGGAGGAGGCGGCGGGGGGGAGGAAGAGGGCGAGGGCGAGGGCGGCTATGGCCGTGGTGAGGTGTCAGGTGCCGGGGTGCGCGGCAGATATAAGGGAGCTGAAGGGGTACCACCGGAGGTACAGGGTATGCTTGCGGTGCGCCAACGCACCGTCAGTGGTGATCGATGGGGAGGACCGGCGGTACTGCCAGCAGTGCGGCAAGTGAGTGTTTCTTTTCTATACATAGTAATGAATGGGATTTTCGTTTGCTTTGCTAAACATAGTAAGCTTTAAGAATGTTCAATAGAAGAGGAGATGTCTCGTTTTGCATCAAAGTGAATCGTTTAAACTGAAGGAGATGATGGATTAGTTTGTTGGCTATATCAACCTTAAAAGGCTCAAGGTCATAAAGATCTATTGATTTTAGAAAATATCTTATTTAAGGCACAAATTAGATCAGTTTTGAATAGGGAAAAAAGTGTGTGGATGTCTTTCCTTTCAAATGGAACATATTGGTGGAGGGTTTAGAAGTTGCAGTTGCAAAGGCTCAAAATCCTAGCTTGGAAGACATGAAAGTTAGGGAGGAGAGCTTTGACCGGACATGGGTTCAATCTGAGTGGCATTGAGCCAGTCTGCAGAAGCGTGTTTTTATCTAGCTTGGTTGCTCCGGCAACACTGGTTTAGCTTAGTTGGGTTAGAGCTTTAGACGAAGTTCCCCCCTTGTTAAAAAAAAAAAAACACACACACACACACACACACACAAAAATTTACCTAGAGTGCTGTTAGCATCATTTTTGGTGTTTTATAGAATTCCCTACACCTAGCATCTGATTCTCTTATAAAACTTTTATATCAGCTGCCTTCGCAGGCTACGAGTAGGAAAATTTAGGGTTGCTTCTTCATGCACGAGCCCAGTAGCTTCAATTACATGACTGTAGAAGGCAGGTGCACTTAAGCGCAATTGGCTGTTAAGGTTTTATTACGAGATCCTAACTCATAGTTACCTTGGCCAAAATTCAGTCCTGCTCATTGGGATCATTCCTGCCGATTGTAAAAACTATCAATTTCCCTCTTGACTTCCAGTTGCACTTCATAAATTGCTATGAAAATTTGGAGGCTTATACTTGAACCCGCCCATCCCAACCTGTGATCTTTTACAAGTTTGGAGTCTGGACAGTATATCTAGAAGTTCAAATAGGTCCTAGGCTTCTAGCTGTAAAATGAAACCCAATTTATTACAATCTGGCGTCTGGGAGTTTTTTAGTATGAGAACCCCAATCCAGACTGAACCTGACCTGCTTGTAATTTTATTCTTATATATGCATTATTGTTACTTAGAGCTTTCACATCCTAAGTGCAAAGAGCAAATTGCAAGTTTTCACTTACGTGAATTACTCACTGCTGTTCATCAACTTGATGAATCATTCATGGATTATAAACTTGAATTTCCTTTAAGAACAACATTATTATTACTATTTAGAACCTTCATATCCTAAATTTGATAGGTGCAAGGGCAAATTGCAAATATTTTCTTACGTGAATTACTCACTACTGATCATCAATTTGATTAATCGTGCATGGCTTGTAAATTTGAATTCCCGTAAGGAACCAAACCAACCACCCCACAGCCCTCTCTCTACCGCAGCCGTCGTGGCATACCTGGCTATTTTTATCTTGAAGTTTCTCTTATATTTCTTGAGAATGAGAGTCAATTTATATTTCTCTATGATCACATTGAATTCACTAACATTAGGACATTGTTATCAACAATTAAGCTATCCAAGGCATCAAATCGCTGACAACTTGATAGCCATTAACCAACCCTGATCTCTACCATTGGGATTGGTCTACCTTTCCTTGACCTAGGTCACTATGCTTGAACTGGATTATGTGTATTAGTCATGGTTTCAAATATTGTCTAATCTAATATATGTCGGCAATATCGTATAGGGTTTTGAGTTACACGATACAATTTTTAACACTTTAATATCAGTTGTTCCATTTGGGATTAATTGTTGTCAAACTGTTGCATAATTTAGAACAAAGAGAATCCCACATCATTTTAATGCTTGGATGATTTCACCACATTTGATTACAAACATGAGCATGGATTTGTAAAAATGATTACAAACTCAAAGTTCCATGGTGGACCTCCCGCTCAAAGTCAAAGCAGAACTCGTTTGATAGGGAACATGTTAGAGTTTCTTACCCGCCTGCACGTGAATACACGATATATCTGATCTGAAGATAGTCAATCTTTAGAATTTTATCCGAAAACTTCTTCTATTGCATTTATTGTAGATTAGTTTAGGTTTTAATGTATACTCTTATCTAAAATGCACTTAGGAAAGCACGTTTCTTTTTTTTTTTCTCTTTGAAGGGGTCACTAGCAGGATTCAAAGTCTCGGCCGAGTCGTTCTTGACTCGGTCGAGTCATCTCCGGAATAGCCATCGTTGATCCGAGAACAAAACGCGAGCCGATCTATGTGGAGAAAATATTCCCACTCGGGGCCGACTCGGCCGAGTCTCGATACGAATCGAGTTGACTCGGCCGAGTCGACTGAGTCATCTCCGAGTCAGTTTATAAAAAGAAAAAAGAAGAAAAAATCGAACCAAACATACCTGGATGTAGGGCTCGCTTGCCCGCCGCCGTCGTCGATCTCTCTTTCTCTCTCTGTCACCTCTCTCCCGATCTCTCTCCCTCTATCTCTTTTTCTCTCTCTTCCTCTCTTTGCTGATCTCTTTCTGTCTGGCCTCTCTCCCGATTTCTCTCTCCTGTCTCTCCCCCTCCCCTCCCCCTCTTTCCACTCTCTCAGAATAGCGGAGGGATGGAGGGAGAGAGATCAGAGAGGGGGAGAGATAGAGAGAGCCAGAGGGAGGGAGAGGGAGAGAGATCGGGTCCGATCTCTCTTTGTCTCTCATCTTTTTTTAAATTTTTGGTTTTTTGCATATTTACCCTTCAAATCTTTCATATTTCTAAATTTACTCTCTAAATCACCATATTTCTTAAAGTTATCCCCCTTCAAAATCATCATATTTTCCCTATTACCCCTGAAAAAGCTTGTTTTGGACATGTCATACATAAAAATTAATGTCTACATTTTTTTTAAAGATTTGTGGTGATTTTTTCAGAATATTTTGAGCTTTTTATGTAATGTTTTGCGCGTATTGCCCGAGACCGATTCGAGATGACACGACCGATACGTCTCAGTGCCCGTCGAGTCGGCGGCCGAGACCGCAACTTGAACCATGGTCGCTAGAGTTGAGCCTTATTGTTAGTGAGCTTCTGAAGACAATGAATTTTCACTTATGTTTATTTAGTGTGTGTATATATATATTTCTTTACAGTTGTCTGAATTTGATAGTTTCATTTTATGCCATAATTCCCTAGTTGCAAATTGTTTCCCCTTTCCGTTCTCTACCAAATACATATGTTTTTTTTCCTTGTATTGCTTCCATAAAACTTTATCTTATTCGGATCAACCTTTCCTCTTCTGACAATGACATGATGATGGTTACATGCATAAAGAAAGCAACAGGTGCTACTTCAAAGTATCGCAGAGTATGCACCATTATTTGGTTCCACCAGAATCACCATTGTAATTGTGATGGGTTATTGTTCCTTCTTGAACTGAATTTAGTGTGAGAATCTGGGTCATTTGTGGTGCCACTTTTGAGCCTGACTTCTGGTGGCATTTTCTTAGTCATATTTCTCATGTATGTACTACTTTGTGTCATCCAGGTTCCACACATTGTCAGATTTTGATGAGCGCAAACGTAGTTGTAGGAGAAAATTAGAGAGACATAACAGGAAGAGGCGGAGAAGACCTATTGACCTAGTAAGCATAGAGGAAAAAAAAAGGGACCTCAGGCAGACCTGTCAACAGAAGCTACTTATGATGAGGAACCAAAAGAAGGTATACCTGCTTTATTTTGAGCATTTGCTAGTTGGTTACAATTTATGATTGGTTCGTAAACCAGAAATGCAATCCTGATCTAGGATTCAGGCTCCTCGAAGCATTATTCAAACATAAAAGTTTCTAATCAATGCTAGCATGGTGGTGACATAGATATGGAAAGAAATGCTACATGTGGCATGTGAATGTCAATGAATCTTT
>JAVJIF010006955.1:0-148076 GCA_038442645.1 Agave tequilana | reverse complement strand
TTGGGCTGAATTTGGCCATATAAGTGCCAAATAGGTCCAAACCTTAGGAAAAACTTGGTTTTTAAGAGCTGAGAGTGTATTACAAAGTTTCTATATACAATTACTACAATTAACCTTATTTCTTATCATAATTAGGAAGTTTGACCAAAAGTCAAACTTCAGCCCTTATTGGCCGGAACTAGGCCTTATAAGCCCGAATAGGGTCTAAACAAAAGGAAAAACATGGTTTTTAAGAGCTGAGAGTGGTATTAGTTTCTATATACATTTACTACAAATTAACCTTTTTTCTAGTGTTAATCAGGAAGTTTGACCAAAAGTCAAATTTCAGTCCTGATTGGCCTGAAGTAAGCCGTATAATAGGCGATACAGCCTAAACAGGAGAAAATGAGGTTTTCAAGAGCTGGGAGTAGAATTGATAGTTTTTACGTATAATTACTGTAAATTAAACTAGTTTTCTATTCTTAACTTGAAATTTTTATAAAAAAGTTAAACTTTCAGCCACGATTGGCTTATCTAGGCCATGTAAGAGCTGAGTAGGGACTAAACGGGAGGAAAACTTGGCTTTCAGGGCTGCGAACGGTATTACATAGTTTCTATGTACAATTAATACTGTTAACTTTGTTCCTAGTGTTAAATGAAAAGTTTGACCAAAGGTAAGTTTTCCAGCCCCTATTGGCCTTAGCTAGGCCTTATAAAAGCCGAATAGGCTCAAAATGGGAGAAATGTGCTATTTTCAATAGCCGGGATTAGTATTACATAGCTTTTTTTGTATAATTACTACTATTAAACTTATTTCTCGTCTAATTAGAAGGTTTTAGCAAAATTTTCAGCCTCGATTGACCTGAACTAGGCTTATAAGAGCCGAATTAAGTCTCAAACGGGGAAAAAATAGATTTTCAAGAGCCAAGAGTAGTAATACATAGTTTTTTATGTATAATTACAACTAATTAAACTTATATCTAGTCTTAATAGGGAAGTTTTAGTAAAAGTCAAAACTTTTAGCTCCTAGTGGCCTGTACTAGGCCTTATAATAACCGAATAGCGACCAAACGGGAGGAAAACATGGTTTTCATGAGTCGTGAATGGTATTACATAGTTTTTATGTACAATTAGTTCTAATTAAATTTGTCTCTAGTGTTAACTCAAACTTCAGCTCCGATTGGCCTGAATTAGGCCTTATAAGAGCCGATTAGGGGCCAAATAGGGAGAAAATGAGGTTGTAAGAGTCACGAGTAGTATGACATAGTTTTTTTATGTTTAATTATTACTAATTAAACTTATTTCTAGTCTTAATTATGAAGTTTAACCAAAAGTCAAACCTTCAGCTCTTATTGGCCTGACTGAACCAGGCCTTATCTGAGCCGAATAAGGCCCTATCGGGAGAAACATGATTTTTCAATAGCTGAGAGTGGTATTACAAAGTTTCTATATACAATTATTACTAATTACCTTAATTCTAGTGTTATTGGGATGTTTGACAAAAGTCAAACTTTCAGCCCTGATGGCTGACTAGCTAATAAGAGTCGAATATGGCCTAAACGGGGAGAAAATAAGGTTTTCAAGAGCCGGGAGTAGTATGACATAGTTTTTATGTATACTAACTAAACTTGTTTTTAGTTGTAATTGGAAAGTTTGACTAAAAGTCAAATTTTCACGCCCAATTGGCCTAAGTTGGTCTTATAAGAGCCGAATATGGCGAAACCAGGGTGGAAACATGTCTTTCAAGAGCTTGGAGTGATATCACATAGTTTTTATGTATAACTATTACTAATTAAACTTGTTTCTATGCTTAATTATAAAGTTTAACTGAAAGTCAAATTTTTTAATCCCGATTGGCCTGAACTCGGCCATATAAGTGCCAAGTAGGGCCCAAACCGGAGGAAAATATGATTCTCAAGAGCTTAGAGCCGTATTCTATTATTTCTGTGTATAATTACAGCTAATTACACATTGTCGATTAGCCTGAAATCGGCCTTATAAGAGCCCAATAAGGCCCAAACGGGGAGAAAATGTTGTTTTCAAGAGCCGGGGTTTTCAAGAGCCCGGAGTAGTATTACATAGTTTTTTGTATAATTACTTTTAATTAACTTGTTTCTAGTCAAGAGTTGTATTACATAGTTCTATATAAGAGCTGAATATGGCCTAAGTAGGGAGAAAACGTGATTTTAAAGAGTCAGGAGTTTTGTTTACATAGTTCTATATACAATTACTACTACTTAAACTTGTTTCTAGTCTTAATCTGAAAGTTGATTAAAAGTCAAACTTTCCCGCCCCGATTGGTCTGAACTATTAATAAGAGCCGAATAAACCCAAACGAGGAGATAACGAGATTTTCAAGAGCCGGGAGTGGAATACATAGTTTCTATATACATTTACTATTAATTAACTTTGTTTTTAGTCTTAATTGTCAAGTTTGATCAAAAGTCAAATTTAGCCCTGATTAGCAGCCTCAATATGCCTTATAAGAGCCGAATAGGCCCAAATGGGAGAACCAAGGTTTTCAATAGCCGGGAGTAGAATTACATAATTTATGTATAGTTTTCTACAAATTAAACTTGTTTCCTGTCTTAATTAGAAAATAGATTAAAGTTAAACTTTCAGTCCCGATTGCCCTGAAACTCAGTTTTATAATAGTAGAATAGGGGCCAAATGGGGAGAAAACGTGATTTTTCAAGAGTCGGGAGTAGTATTACATAGATTTTATACACAATAACTTCTAATTAATCCTGTTTCAAGTCTTAATCTGAAAGTTGACCAAAAGTCATACTTCCAGCCCCGATTTGCCTGAATTAGGCCTAATCGAATAGGATCAACGGGAGAAAACATGTTTTCAAGAGCCTTGAGTGTATTTTCAAAGTTTTTATGTAAATTTACTACTAATTTAATGTGTTCTAGTCTTAATTAGGAAGTTTGACCAAAAGTAAACTTTCAGCCTTGATTGGCCTGAACTAGGCTTATAATAGCCGATTAGGGCCCAAAAGGTAGAAAACGAGGTTTTCAAGAGCTGAGAGTAGTAATACATAGTTTTTTATATATAATTACTACTAATTAAACTAGTTCTAGTCTTAATTTTGAGGAGTTTTACCAAAAGTCAAACTTTTAGCCCTGATTGGCCTGAAGTAGGCCTTATAAGAGCCGAATAGGGACCAAACGGGAGGAAAACATAATTTTCAAGGGTCGAGAATGGTATTACATAGTTCTAAGTACAATTTCTGTTGATTAAACTTTTTTTCTAGTGTAATCGGGAAGTTTGACCAGAACTGAAACTTTTTGCCTCTATTAGCCTGAAAGGGGCCTTATAAGAGCCTAATTATTCCAAACGGGGAGAAAATACAGTTTTCAAAAGTCAGGAGTAGTATATATAGTTTTTATGTATAATTACTAATAATTTATACTAGTTTCTAGTCTTAATTGAGAAGTTTAACCAGAAGTCAACGTTCAGTCCCGATTAGCCTGACAAGACCTTATAATGCCGATTAAGGCTCAAACGGGAAAAATGCGAATTCGTTTCAAGAGCTGAGAGTAATATACATAGTTTTTATGTATAATTACTATTAATTAAACTAGTTTCTAGTCTTAATTGAGAAGTTTTACCTAAGTCAAACTTTCAGCCCCGATTAACCTGAACTAGACCTATATAAGCTGAATAGGGCCTAAACGAGGGAAAATCATGATTTTCAAGGACTGAGAGTGGTATTGCATAGTTTCTACATACAATTATTACTAATTAACCTTGTTTCTAATATTAATTGAAAAGTTTGATCGAAAGTCAAACTTTCAGCCCTGATTAGCCTGAACTAATACTTATAAGAGCGAATAAGGTCCAACTAGGGAGACAATACAGTTTTCAAAGCCGGGAGTAGTAATACATAGTTTTTATGTATAATTACTACTATTAAACTAGTTTCTAGTCTTAATTGAGAAATTTGACTGAAAGTCAAACTTTCAGCCCATTAGCCGAACTAGCCTCATAAGAGCCGAACAGGGACCAAACGGAAGAAAACATGGTTTTCAAAGGCCGTGATGGGTGTTACATAGTTTTTTGGTACAATTACTACTAATTAGACTTGCTTTTATTCTTATTTTGGAAGTCTATCTAACTTTTATTAACCTGATTAGCCAGAACTAGGCCTTATAATTGCCAAATAGGGTCCAACTTAAGGAAACATGGTTTTCAAGTGGTGAGAGTGGTATTACAAAGTTTTTATATACAATTACTTATAGTGAACCTGTTTTCTAGTGTTAATTGGGAAGTTTGAGCTAAAATCAACTTTAGCTCAAACTTCAGCCCTGGTTAGCTTCCTTATAAGAGCCGAATAGGCTCAAACGGGTTTAAATGCAGTTTTCAAGAGCCCAGAGTAGTGTTACATTGTTTTTTGTATAATTACAACTAAGTAAACTTGTTTTAAGGCTTAACTAGGAAGTTTGACCAAAAGTTAAACCTTATAAGTGCATAATAGGGGCTAAACGGGAAGAAAATATGGTTTAAGTATTGAGAGTGGTATTACATAGTTTCTATATAGAATTAATACAAATTAATCTTTTTTTTAGTTTTAATTGGGAAGTTTGGCCAAAAGTTAAACTTTCAGCACTGATTGGCCCTGAACTAAGCTTTATATAAGCGAATTGGGTCCAAACAGGGAGATAATGCGGTTTTCAAGAGCCGTGGGTGGTATTATATACTGTTTATATACATTACTACTATTGAATCTGTTTTTAGTCTTAGTTGAGAAGTTTGACCAAATTCAAACTTTTCTCCCCGACTGGCCTTATTAGAACCTTATTAGAGACATAAGGGGAGAAATGAGGTTTCTAGTGCCGGGAGTATTATTACATAGTTTTTATGTATAACTACTACTAATTAAACTTTTTTGTATTCTTAATTTGGAAGTTTGACCAAAAGTCAAACTTTCATTCCTGATCGGCCTGAACTAGGCCATATCAGAGCCGAACAAGGCTCACATAGGAAGAAAACATGATTTCCAAGAGCACAGTGAATGAAATTACATAGTTTTTTATATTATTTACTACAAATTAACATGGTTTTCAAGTCAAACTTTAGTTCCGATTGGGTATGAATGCCTTATAAGATCCGAATATGGCCTAAATAGGGAGAAACTGAGGGTTTTAAATAGCCGGAGTAGAATACATAGTTTTATGTATAGTTACTACAAATTAAACTTGTTTCTATTTTTAATTAGGAAGTTTGATCAAAAGTCAAACTTTCTGCCTTGATTGCCATGAACTCGGCTTATAGAGCCGAATAGGACCCAAATAGAGAGAAAATATGGTTTTTTAAGAGCAAGAGTAGTATTACTAGATTCTATGAACTTCTAATTAACCTTATTTCTAGTCTTAATCTAGAATTTTTACCAAAAGTCATACTTTCAACCCCGATTTACCTGAACTATGCCTTTGAATAGCCGAATAGGGCCCAAACGGGAAATAAAAATGGTTTTCAAGAGCGTTGAGTAGTATTACATAGTTTTTATGTAAATTTACTATTAATTTATGTGTTTCTAGTATTAATTAGGAAGTTTGACTAAAAGTTAACTTTCATCAGCCCGATTGGCCTGAACTAGGCCTTGTAAGAGTCGAATAGAACCCAAAAAAGAGGAAGACAAGGTTTTCAAGAGCCTGAGTGGTATTATATTGTTTCTATATATAATTGCTACTAATTAACCTTGTTTCTCATCTTAGTTGGAAAGTTTGACCAAAAGTCAAACTTTCAGCCCTAATTGACTTGAACTAGGGCCTTATTAGAGTCGAATAGGACCCAATGGGAGGAAAATAAGGTTTTCAAGAGATGTGAGTGATATTACATTGTTTCTATGGACAACTACAGCTAGGTAACCTTGTTTCTAGTGTTAATTGGGAAGTTTGACCAAAAGTCAAATTTCAGTTAATTGGCGTGAACTTAAGAGACGAATAGGGCGTAACAGGGAGAAATTGCAGTTTTCAAGAGCTGATAATTGTACTACATAGTTTTAATTTTTTAATTACTTCTAATTAAACTTGTTTCTAGTTTTAGTTGGAGGTTTGATCAAAACTCAAACTTTCTGCCCCGATTGGCCTAAATAAGGCCTTATAAGGGCCGAATATGACTTAAACGGGAAGAAAACATGGTTTTAAAGAGCCAAGAGTAGTATTACATTTTTTTCTATATTCAATTACTACAAATTAAACTTGTTTTTAGTCTTAATCTGAAAGTTTAACTAAAGGTCAAACTTTTAACCACGATTGGCCTAAATTAGGCATTATAAAAGCCGAATAGGGCACAAAAGTGGAGAAAACATGGTTGTCAAGAGCCGGGAGTAGTATCGCATAGTTTTTATGTAAAATTACTACTAATTAAACTTATTTAAATCGGGAAGTTTGACCAAAAGTTAAACCTTTAGCACTGATTGGCCTGAACTACACATTATAAGGGCTGATTAGGGCCTCAAACTGGAGGAAAACATGGTTTTCAAGTGCTGGAAGTGGCATTTCATAGTTTTATGTACAATTACTGCTAATTAAACTTATTTCTAGTGGTAATTGAAAGTTTGACCAAAAGTCAAACCTTCAACCCCGATTGGCCTGAACTATACATTATAAGAGCTGATAGGGCCTAAACCAGAGGAAAACAATTTCTTTAAGTACTGAGAGTGGTATTACGTAGTTCTATGTATAATTACTGCTAATAAATGTTATTTCTAGTGTTAATTGAAAGTTTGACCAAAAGTCAAACTTTCAACCTGATTGGCCTGAGCTGGGCCTTATAAGAGCTGAATAAGGTCTAAACAGGGAGAAAATGAGATTTTCAAGAGCCAAAAAAAGTATTACATTGTTTTATATATAACCACTATAAATTAAACTTGTTTTTATTCTTAATCTGAAAGTTAACTAAAAGTCAAACTTTCAGCCCCTATTAGCCTGAACTCGGCCAAATAAGCGCAAAATATGGCCCAAACTAGAGACATGCTTTACTAGAGTTGAGAGTGGTATTACATAGTTTCTATGTATAATTACTGCAATTAACCGTGTTTCTAGTATTAATTGAAAAGTTAAACCAATATCAAACTTTAGCTCCGATTTGTTTGAACTCGACCATATAAGAGCCTATAGGGCCCAACAGGGAGAAATTGCGGTTTTCAAGATCTGAGAGTAGTATCTCATAGTTTTTATCTATTACTACTAGTTAAACTTGTTTCTAGTCTTAGTTAGAAAGTTTGATCAAAAATCAAACTTTCAGGCCTAATTAGCTTGAACTAAGCCTTATAAGATTTGAATATGGCCCAAATGGGGGAGAAAACATGGTTTAAAGAGCAAAAAGTTCTATTACATAATTTCTATGTATAACTACTACTACCTAACTTGTTTCTAGTCTTAATTTGGAAGTTTTAACCAAAATTCAAACTTTCAGCCACGATTCGCCTGAACTAATTGTTATATGAGCCGAATAGGATCCAAATGGGGAGTAGTATTACATAGTTTTTAGGTGTAATTACTACTAATTAAACTTATTTCTAGTCTTAAATGGAAAGTTTGGCCACAGTCAAACTTTCAGCCTTGATTGGCCCCAATTAGGCCTTATAAGAGCTGAATAGGGCCAAAAATAGGGGAAAACATGGATTTGAAGAGCCTGCAGTAGTATCACATAGTTTCTATGTATAATTACTACTAATTAAACTTGTTTCTATATTTAATTTGAAAGTTTGACCTAAAGTCAAACTTTCAGCCCCGATTGGGCTGAATTCGGCCATATAAGTGCCAATAGGGTCCAAACCCTAGGAAACTTGGTTTTCAAGAGCTGAGAGTGGTATTACAAAGTTTCTATATAAAATTACTACAATTAACCTTATTTCATATCATAATTAGGAAGTTTGACTAAAGTCAAACCTTCAGCCCTTATGGTCGGAATTAGGCCTTGTAAGAGCTAAATAGGGTCTAAAAAAAAGGAAAATTATGGTTTTCAAGAGCTGAGAATGGTATTAGTTTCTATATACATTTACTACTAATTAACCTTATGTTAATCAGGAAGTTTGACTAAAAGTCAAAATTTCACTCCCGATTGGCCTGAAGTAAGCCGTATAATAGGCGAATAAAGCCTAAACAGGGAGAAAATGAGGTTTTCAAGAGCTGGGAGTAGTATTAATAGTTTTTATATATAATTACTATAAATTAAACTTGTTTTCTGTTCTTAATTTATAAGTTTTACAAAAAAAAGTCAAACTTTCAGCCCCGATTGGCTTGTCTAGGCCATGTAAAAGCTGAGTAGGGACTAAACGGGAGGAAAACATGGCTTTCAAGGGCCGTGAATGGTAAATAATATAGTTTCTATGTACAATTAATACTGATTAACTTTGTTTCTAGTGTTAACTGGAAAGTTTGACCAAAAGGCAAGTTCTAGCCCCTATTGGCCTTAGCTGGGCCTTATAAAAGCCGAATAGGGCTCAAACTGGAGAAAATACGATTTTCAATAGCCTGGAATAGTATTACATATCTTTTTTGTATAATTACTACTAATTAAACTTATTTCTAGTCTTAATTAGAAAGTTTTAGCAAATGTCAAACCTTCAGTCCTTATTGCCTGAACTAGGCCTTATAAGAGCCGAGCCCAAACTGGAGGAAAACATGTTTTCAAGATCTGAGAGTGAGATTACAAAGTTTTTGTGTACAATTGCTACTAATTAACCTTAATGGAAATCTTAACCAATTGCCAAACTTTTAGCCTCGATTGGCCTGAACAAGGAGTTATAAGAGCCAAATAAGGGATAAACGGTGAGAAAATATGGTTTTTAAAGTCGAGAGTAGTAATACCTAAATTATATATATAATTACTAGTAAACAAACTTATTTTCAAGTCTTAATTGGTAAGTTTTTACCAAAAGTCAAACTTCAGCCCCAATTAGCCTAAGCTAGGCCTTATAAGAGCTGAATAAAGACAAAACGGGAGGAAAATTTGGTTTTCAAGGGCTGTGAATGGTATTATATACGTTATATGTACAATTACTACTAATTAACCATATTTCTTGTGTTAATTGAGAAGTTTGACCAAAAGTCAAACTTTCAGCTTCGATTGACCTGACTAGGCTTATAAGAGCCGAATTAAGTCTCAAGCGGGGAATAAACAAGATTTCAAGAGCCGGAGTAGTAATACATAGTTTTCATGCATAATTACAACTAATTAAACTTGTTTCTAGTTTTAATTGGGAAGTTTTAGCAAAAGTTAAACTTTTAGCTCCTATTGGCCTGTACTAGGCCTTATAAGAACCGAATAGGGACCAAACGGGAGGAAAATATGATTTTCAAGAGTCGTGAATGGTATTACATAGTTTCTATGTATAATTAGTGCTAATTAAATTTGTTTCTAGTGTTAACTCAAACTTTAGTCCGATTAGCCTGAATTAGGCCTTATAAGAGCCGATTAGGGGCCAAATAGGGAGAAAATAAGGTTTGCAAGAGCCAGGAGTAGTATGACATAGTTTTTAATGTTTAATTACTACTAATTAAACTTATCTCTAGTCTTAACAAGGAAGTTTAACTAAAATTCAAACCTTCAGCTCTTATTGGCCTGACTGAACCAGGCCTTATCTGAGCCGAATAAGGCCCTATCGGGAGAAAACATGATTTTTCAATAGCTGAGAGTGGTATTACAAAGTTTCTACATACTAATTACCTTAATTCTAGTGTTAATTGGGATTTTTGACCAAAAGTCAAACTTACAGCCCTGATTGGCCTGAACTAGGCCTAATAAGAGTCGAATATGGCCCAAACGGGGAGAAAATGAGATTTTCAAGAGCCGGGAGTAGTATGACATAGTTTTTATGTATAATTACTATAACTAAACTTGTTTTTAGTCGTAATTAGAAAGTTTGACCAAAAGTCAAATTTTCAGCCCCGAAAATGCCTGAATTAGGCCTTAATCGAATAGGATTCAAACGGGAAGAAAACATGTTTTCAAGAGCCTTGAGTGGTATTACATAGTTTTTATGTAAATTTACTACTAATTTAATGTGTTTCTAGTCTTAATTAGGAAGTTTGGCCAAAAGTAAAACTTTCAGCCCTGATTGGCCTGAGCTAGGCCTTATAAGAGCCGAATAAGGCCCAAATGGGAGGAAAATAAGGTTTTCAAGAGCTGTAAGTGTATTACATAGTTTATATGTACAAGTAATGCTAATTAACCTTATTTCTAGTGTTAATTAGAAAGTTTGATCTAAAGTCAAACTTTCAGCCCTAATTGACCTAAATTTGGCCCGACAAGAGCCAAATAGGGCCCAAATAGGGAGAAAATGCGGTTTTCAAGAGTCATGAGTTTATTACATAATTTTTATGTATAATTACTTGTAATTAAACTGGTTCACTCTTAATTGTGAAGTTTGATCAAAAGTCAAACTTTCAATACCGATTGGCCTGAACAAGGCCTTATAAGAGCCGAATATGGTCCAAATGAGAAGAAAATGTGGTTTTATAGGGCTGATAATAGTATTACATAATTTCTATGTTCAGTTACTACAGATTAAACTTGTTCTCATCTTAATCTGGAAGTATGACGAAAAATTAAATTTTAGCCCCGATTAGCCTGAACTAGGCATTGTAAGAGCAAAATAGGCCATAAACAGGGAGAAAGCATGATTTTCAAGTGCAGAGAATAGTATCACATATTTTTTATGTATAATTATTACTAATTAAACTTGTTTATATTCCTAATCGGGAAGTTTGACCAAAAGTCAAACCTTCAGCCCCAATTTACCTAAACTACACATTATAAGAACCAAATCGGGCCCAAATAAGAGGAAAACGTGGTTTCAAGAGCCGTGAGTGGTATTAAATAGTTCTATTGGAATTATGACTATTAACCTTGTTTCTAATGTTAATAATAAGAGTTTGACCAAAAGTCAAATTTTAACCCTGATTGGCCTGAAGTAGGCCTTATAAGAGCTGAATAGGGTCAAAACAGGGAGAAATTGAGGTTTTAAGAGCCGAAAGTAGTATTACAAAGTTTTATATAACCACTATAAATTAACTTTTTTCTATTCTTATTTGAAAGTTTGATCAAAAGTGAAACTTTCATCCCTGATTGGCGTTATAAGAATCGAAAAGGGACTAAACGGGAAGAAAACATGGTTTTCAAGGGCCGTGAATGGTATTACATAGTTTTTATGTACAATTACAACTAATTAACCTTGTTTTCAGTTTTAATTGGGAAGTTTGATCAATAGTCAAACTTTTAGCCCTGCTTGGCCTGAACTAGGTCATATAAGAGCCGAATGGGGACCAAAGAAAGGAAAACATAGTTTTCAAGGGCTGTGAATGGTATTACATAGTTTATATGTATAATTACGACTAATTAACCTTATTTCTAGTGTTAATTATGAACTTTCAGCCCTGTTTGGTCTAGACTAGACCTTATAATATAAGAGCCAAATAAGGTACAAATGGGGAAAACAAGGTTTCCAAGAGCAAGGAGAAGTAATACAAAGTTTTATATATAATTACTATTAATTAAACTTGGTTCTCGTCTTACTTGGGAAGTTCTACCAAAAGTCAAACTTTCAGCCCCAATTGGTCTGAACTAGGCTTTATAAGAGCCGATAGGGACCAAACAGGAGGAAAACATGATTTTCATGGGCCATGAATGGTATTACAAAGTTTCTATGTACAATTACTACTAATTAACTTTATTTCTAGTATTAATTAAAAAGTTTGACCAAGAGCCAAACTTTCAGCCCGATTAGCCTGAATTTGGCCTTATAAGAGCGATTAGGGCCCAAATGGGGAGAAAATGAGGTTTTCAAGAGCCGAGTGTAGTATGACATAGTTTTTATATATAATCACTACTAATTAAACTTGTTTTTGTCTTAATTATAAAGTTTGACCAAGTCAAAACTTCAGTTCTCATTAGCCTAAATTAGGCCTCATTAGAGCCGAATAGGGCCAAAACAGAAGAAAATAAGATTTTCAAGTGCTGAGAGTGGTATTACATAGTTTTTATGTACAATTAGTGCTAATTAACCTTTCTTCTAGTGTTAATTGAAAAGTTTGGCCAAAAGTCAAACTTTCAGTTCCTATTAGCCTCAACTAGGCCTTATAAGAGCCGAATAAAGCCCAAACAGGGAGAAAACGAGATTTTCAAGAGATAAGAGTAGGATAACATAGTTTTTATATATAATTACTACTAATTAAACTTATTTTTAAGTTTGACCAAAAGTCAAACTTTCATCCCGTTGGCCTGAATTAGGCCTTATAAGAGTTGAATAGGGACCAAACGGGAGGAAAACATGATTTTCAAGGGCCGTGAATAGTATTACATAGTTTCTATGTACGATTACTACTAATTAAACTTGTTTATAGTGTTAATTGAGAAATTTAATCAAAAGTCAAACTTTCAACCCCGATTGGCATAAAGTAGGCCTTATAAGAGCCGATTAGGGCCCAAACGGAGAGAAAATGAGGTTTTCAAGAGCTGAGAATAGTAATACATAGTTTTTATGTATAATTACTACTAATTAAACTAGTATCTAGTTTTAATTTTGAGAAGTTTAATCAAAAGTCAAACTTTCAGTCCCGATTAGCCTGAACAAAGACCTTATAATAGCCGATTAAGGCCCAAACCGGGAAAAAATGAGGTTTCAAGAGCTGAGAGTAGTAATACATAGTTTTTATGTATAATTACTATTAATTAAACTAGTTTTTAGTCTTAATTGAGTAGTTTTACCTAAAGTCAAACTTTCAGCCCCGATTAGCCTGAACTAGACTTTATATGAGCTGAATAGGGCCTAAACAAGAGAAAATCATATTACTACTAATTAAACTTGTTTCTAGTCTTGTTAGAAAGTTTGATCAAAAATCAAATTTTCAGGCCCGATTAGCCTGAACTAAGCCTTATAAGAGCCGAATATGGCCCAAATGAGGGAAAACATGGTTTAAAGAGCCAAGAGTTGTATTACATAATTTCTATGTACAATTACTACTACCTAAACTTGTTTCTAATCTTAATTTGGAAGTTTTAACCAAAAGTCAAACTTTCAGCCACGATTGGCCTGAACTAGTTATTGTATGAGCTGAATCGGACCCAAACGGGGAGTAGTATTACATAGTTTTTAGGTATAATTACTACTAATTAAACTTGTTTCTAGTCTTAATTGGAAAGTTTGGCCAAAGTCAATCTTTCAGCCTTGATTGGCCCTAACTAGGCCTCAAAAGAGCCGAATAGGGCCAAAAATAGGGAGAAGACATGGATTTCAAGAGCATGTAGTAGTATCACATAGTTTCTATGTATAACTACTACTAATTAAACTTGTTTCTATTTTTAATTTGAAAGTTTGACCAAACGTCAAACTTTCAGCCCCGATTGGGCTGAATTCGGCCATATAAGTGCCAAATCGGGTCCAAACTGTAGGAAAACATGGTTTTCAAGAGCTGAGAGTTGTATTATAAAGTTTCTATGTACAATTACTATAGAAAGTTTAACCAAAAGTCAAACCTTTAGCCCTTATTGACCAGAACCCTAGGCCTTATAAGAGTCGAATAGGGTCTAAATAAAGGAAAACATGGTTTTCCAGAGCTGAGAGAGGTATAACATAGTTTTTATGTACAATTACTACTAATTAACCTTGTTTCTAGTGTTAATCAGGAAGTTTGACCAAAAGTCAAAATTTCAGTCCTGATTGGCATGAAGTAAGTCATATAATAGGCAAATACAGTCTAAACGGGGAGAAAACAAGGTTTTCAAGGGCTGGGAGTAGTATTGATAGTTTTTATGTATAATACTGTTAATCAAACTTGTTTCTATTCTTAATTTGAAAGTTTGACAAAAAATCAAACTTTCAACCTCGATTTGCTTGTCTAGGCCATGTGAGAGCTGAGTAGGGACTAAACGGGAGGAAAACATGACTTTCAAGGGCCGTGAACGGTATTACATAGTTTCTATGTACAATTAATACTGATTAACTTTGTTTCTAGTGTAAATTGGGAAGTTTGACCAAAAGGCAAGTTTCAAACCCTATTGGCCTTAGCTAGGCCTTATAAGAGCCGAATAGGGTTTCAACTGGGAGAAAATGTGATTTTCAATAGCCAGGAGTAGTGTTACATAGCTTTTATTTATAATTATTACTAATTAAACTTATTTCTAGTCTTAATTAGAAAGTTTTAGCAAAAGTCAAACCTTCAGTCCTTATTGGCCTGAACTAGGCCTTATAAGAGCCGAGTAGGGCCCAAACTAGAGGAAAACATAGTTTTCAAGATCTGAGAGTGAGATTACATAGTTTTTGTGTATAATTGCTACTAATTAACCTTATTTCTAGTATTTATTGAAATCTTAACCAAAAGCCAAACTTTCAGCCTCGATTGGCCTGAACAAGGAGTTATAAGAGCCAAATAAGGCACAAACGGGGAAAATATGGTTTTTAAGAGCCAAGAGTAGTATACCTAAATTATATATATAATTACTAGTAAATAAACTTATTTTCAAGTCTTAATTGGTAAGTTTTTACCAAAAGTAAAACTTTTAACCCCGATTGGCCTGAGTTAGGATAAGAGCCGAATAGCGACAAAATGGGAGGAAACTATGGTTTTTCAAGGGCTTTGAATGATTTATATAGATTATATGTATAATTACTACTAATTAATCATGTTTCTTGTGTTAATTGAGAAGTTATATCAAAAGTCAAACTTTCTGTCCCGATTGACCTGAACTAGCTTATAAGAGTCGAATTAAGGTTAAAACAGGGAAAAAACAAGATTTTCAAGAGTCGGGAATAGTAATACATAGTTTTTATATATAATTACAATTAATTAAACTTCTTTCTAGTCTTAATTGGGAAGTTTTAGCAAAAGTCAAACTTTTAGCTCCTGTTAGCCTGTACTAGGCCTTATAAGAACCGAATATAGACCAAACGGGAAGAAACATGGTTTTCAAGAGTCGTGATTAGTATTACATAGAATCTATGTACAATTAGTACTAATTAACTTTGTTTCTAGTGTTAACTCAAACTTCAGCTCCGATTAGCCTGAATTATCCTTATAAGAGCCGATTAGGGGCCAAATGGGGAGAAAAAATGAGGTTTATAAGAGGCAGGAGCAGTATGACATAATTTTTTATGTTTAATTACTACTAATTAAACTTATTTCTAGTATTAATTAGGAAGTTTAACCAAAAGTCAAACCTTCAGCTCTTATTGGCCTGACTGAACCAGGCCTTATCTAAGCCGAATAAGGCCCTATCGGGAGAAAACGTGATTTTTTAATAGCTGAGAGTGGTATTACATAGTTTCTATATACAATTATTGCTAATTACCTTGATTCTAGTGTTAATTGGGAGGTTTAACCAAAAGTCAAACTTTTCAGCCCCGATTAGCCTGAATTAGGACTAATAAGAGCCGAATAAGGCCCAAACTGGGAGAAAACGAGGTTTTCAAGAGCCGGGAATAGTATGACATAGTTTTTATGTATAATTACTACTAACTAAATTTGTTTTTAGTCGTAATTAAAAAGTTTGACTAAAAGTCAAATTTTCAGCCTCGATTGGCCTGAATTAGGCCTTATAAGAGCCGAATAGGGCGAAAACGGGGGGAAACTTGTCTTTCAAGAGCTTGGAGTAGTATCACATAATTTTTATGTATAACTACTACTAATTAAACTTGTTTCTATGCTTAATTTTATAGTTTGATCGAAAGTCAAATTTTTAACCCCGATTGGCCTGAACTCGGCCATATAAGTACCAAGTAGGGCCCAAACAAGAGGAAAATATGATTTTCAAGAGCTGAGAGTCATATTACATTTTTCTGTGTATAATTACAACTAATTAACATTGTCGATTAGCCTAAACTCGGCTTTATAAGAGCCCAAAAGGGCCCAAATGGGGAGAAAATGTTGTTTTCAAGAGTCGGGGTTTTCAAGAGCCGGGAGTAGTGTTACATAGTTTTTTTGTATAATTACTACTAATTAAACTTGTTTCTAGTCTTAATTGGGAAGTTAGATAAAAGTAAAACTTTCAGCCCCGATTGGCCTGAATAGGCCTTATAAGAGCCGAATATGGCCTAAATAGGGAGAAAACGTGGTTTTAAAGAGCCAGGAGTTATAGTACATAGTTCTATGTACAATTACTGCTACTTAAACTTGTTTCTAGTCTTAATCTAAAAGTTTGACCAATAGTCAAACTTTTAGCCCCGACTGGCCTGAACTAGGTATTATAAGAGCCTAATAAACCCAAACGAGGAGATAACGAGATTTTCAAGAGCCGGGAGTGGAATTACATAGTTTCTATATACATTTACTATTAATTAACTTTGTTTCTAGTCTTAATTGGCAAGTTTGATTAAAAGTCAAATATGCCTTATAAGAGCCGAATAGGGCCCAAATGAGAGAACTGAGGTTTTCAATAGCCGAGAGTAGAATTACATAGTTTTATGTATAATTACTTAAAATTAAACTTGTTTCTAGTCTTAAGTAGAAAATTTAATTAAAAGTCAAACTTTCAGCCCCGATTGCCCTGAACTCAGCTTTATAAGCGCAGAATAAAGGCTAAACTGGCAGAAAACGTGATTTTTCAAGAGCCGAAAGTAGTATTACATAGATTCTATACACAATTACTGCTAATTAATGTTGTTTCAAGTCTTAATCTGAAAGTTTGACCAAAGTAAAACTTTCAGCCCTGATTGGCCTGAGCTAGGCCTGATAAGAGCCGAATAAGACCCCAATTGGGAGGAAAATAAGGTTTTAAGAGCCTTTGAGAAGTGTTACATAGTTTTTAGGTACAATTACTGCTAATTAACCTTATTTCTAGTGCTAATTGGGAAATTTGATCTAAAGTCAAACTTTCAACCCTAATTGGCTTGAAATAAGCCCTATAAGAGCCAAATAGGGCCTAAACGGGGAGAAAATGCAGTTTTCAAAAGTCGTGAGTTGTATTACATAATTTTATTGTATAATTACTACTAATTAAACTGGTTCTACTCTTAGTTGTGAAGTTTGATCAAAAGTCAAACTTTCAGCCCCGATTGCCTGAACAAGGCCTTATAAGAGCCGAATATATGTCAAACGAGGGGAAAATATGGTTTTAAAGAGCTGATAGTAGTATTACATAATTTCTATGTTCAATTACTATAAATTAAAGTTGTTTCTCATCTGAATCTGAAAGTTTGACCAAAAGTTAAATTTAGCCCTGATTGGCCTGAACTTGACATTGTAAGAGCCAAATAGGCCACAAACAGGGAGAAAGCATGATTTTCAAGAGCCGAGAATAGTATCACATATTTTTTATGTATAATTATTACTAATTAAACTTGTTTCTATTCCTTATCGGGAAGTTTGACCCAAAGTCAAACATTCAGTCCCAATTGGCCCGAACTATGTATTATAAGAACCAAATCGGGCCCAAGGAGAGAAAAACATGATTTTCAAGATCCGTGAGTGGTATTAATTAGTTTCTATATGTAATTATGACTAATTAACCTTGTTTCTAGTGTTAATTGAAAGTTTGATCAAAAGACAAACTTCTAACCCTGATTGGCCTGAATTAGGCCTTATAAAAGCTGAATAGGGTCAAAACAGGGAGAAGATAAGGTTTTAAGAGTCGAGAGTAGTATTACAAAGTTTTTATGTAACACTATAAATTAAACTTTTTTCTATTCTTATTTCAAAGTCTGATCAAAAGTGAAACTTTCAGCCCTGGTTGGCCTTATAAGAGTCGAAAAGGGACTAAATGGGAGGAAAACATGATTTTCAAGGGTCGTGAATGGTATTACATAGTTTTTATATACAATTACTACAAATTATCCTTGTTTTCAGTGTTAATTGGGAAGCTTGATCAAGAGTCAAACTTTCAACCTTGCTTGGCCTGAACTAGGTCTTATAATAGCCGAATAGGGACCAAAAGGAGGAAAACATAGTTTTTAGGGCAGTAAATGGTATTACATATTTATATGTACAATTATGACTAATTAACCTTAATTATAGTGTTAATTATGAAGTTTGACTAAAAGTCAAACTTCAGCCCTGTTTGGTCTGGACTAGACCTTATAATATTAGAGCCGAATAGGTACAAACAAGGAAAACAAGGTTTCCAAGAGCAAGGAGAAGTAATACATAGTTTTATATATAATTACTACTAATTAAACTTGTTTCTCGTCTTAATTGGGAAGTTTTACTAAAAGACAAACTTTCAGCCCCAATTGGCCTGAACTAGGCTTTATAAGAGCTGAATGGGACCAAACAGGAGGAAAACATGATTTTCAAGGGCCATGAATGGTATTACATAGTTTCTATGTTCAATTACTACTAATTAACTTTATTTCTAGTGTTAATTGAAAAGTTTGACCAAGAGTTAAAAACTTTCAGCCCCGATTGGCCTGAGTAAGCCTTATAAGGGTCGATTAGGGCCTAAACGGGGAGAAAACGAGGTTTTCAAATGCCAAGAGTAGTATGACATAGTTTTTATATAATTACCACTAATTAAACTTGTTTTTAGTCTTAATTATAAAGTTTGACCAAAAGTCAAACCTTCTGTCTTATTAGCCTGAACTAGGCCTTATTAGGGCCGAATGATCAAAACGGGAGAAAATAAGGTTTTCAAGTACTGAGAGTGGTATTACATAGTTTTTATGTTCAATTAGTACTAATTAACCTTATTTCAAGTGTTAATTGAAAAGTTGGCCAAAAGTCAAACTTTCAGCCTGAACTAGGCCTTATAAGAGCCGAATAAAGCCCACACAAGGAGAAAACGAGGTTTTCAAGAGCCGGGAGCAGAATGACATAGATTTTATGTATAATTACTACTAATTAAACTTATTTTAAGTTTGATCAAAAGTCAAACTTTCATCTCCGATTGGCCTGACTAGGCCTTATTAATAGCCGAATAGAGACCAAACGGGAGGAAAACATGATTTTCTAGGGCCGTGAATAGTATTACATAGTTTTTATGTTCAATTATTACTCATTAATCTTGTTTATAGTGTTAATTGGGAAGTTTGACTAAAAGTCAAACTTTGAGCCCCAATTGGCGTGAACTGGCCTTATAATAGCCGATTAGGCCCAAATGGGGAGAAAACGAGGTTGTCAAGAGCTGAGAGTAGTAATACATAGTTTTTATGTATAATTACTACTAATTAAACTACTTTCTAGTCTTAATTGAGAAGTTTTACTAAAAGTCAAGTTTTCAGCCCGATTGGCCTGAATAGACCTTATAAGAGCCGAATAGGGACCAAACGGGTGAAAACATGATTTTCAAGGGCCGAGAATGGTATTACATACTTGTATTTACAATTTCTATTGATTAATCTTTTTCTTGTGTTAATTGGGAAGTTTGACCAGACTGAGACTTTTAGCCCCTATTGGACTGAAAAGGGCCTTATAATAGCCTAATAGGGTCCAAACGTGGAGAAAGTATAGTTTGCAAAAATCACGAGTAGTAATACATAATTTTTATGTATAATTACTACTAATTATACTGGTTTCTAGTTTAATTGAGAAGTTTTACCAAAAGTGAAACTTTCAGTCCCGATTGGCCTGAACAAAAGCTTATAATAGTCGATTAAGGCTCAAACGGGGAGAAAACGAGGTTTCAAGAGCCTAGAGTAATAATACATAGTTTTTGTATAATTACTACTAATTAAACTAGTTTCTAGTCTTAATTGAGAAGTTTCACCTTGAGTCAAACTCTCAGCCCCAATTAGCCTGAACTAGACCTTATATGAGCCGAATAGGGCCCAAACGGGAGAAAACATGTTTTTCAAGGGTTGAGAGTGGTATTGTATAGTTTCTATATACAATTATTACTAATTAAATTAGTTTCTAGTCTTAATTGGAAGTTTACCAAAAATCAAACTTTCAGCCTCGATTGGCCTAAACTGCACCTTATAAGAGCCGAATAGTAACTAAACGGGAGGAAAATATGATTTTCAAGGGCTGTAAAAGGTATTACATAGTGCTATGTATAATTACTACTGATTTATGTGTAATTACTATTACTTAAACTTGTTTCTAGTCTTAATTGGGAAGTTTTGCCAAAAGTCAAACTTTCAGCCCTGATTGGCCTGAACCAGGTCTTAAACGGGGAGAAACCATGGTTTTCAGGATTCGGGAGTAGTTCACATAGTTTCTATGTATAAACAACTACAACTAACTAATTTGTTTCTATTTTTAATTTGTAAGTTTGACCAAAAGTCAAACTTTCAGCCCGGATTAACCAGACTAGGCCTTATAAGGGCCAAATAGGACACAAACAAGAGGAAAACGTGATTTACAAGAGCTGAAAGTGATATTACAGAGTCAAACTTTCAGTCTCGATTGGTCTGAGGCCTTATAAGAGCCGGATAAGGTCTAGACGGGGAGAAATGCACTTTTTAGAGCTGAGAGAAGTATTACATAATATTTATGCATAAATCCTACTAATTAAACTTGTTTTATAATCTTAATGAGGAAGTTTGACCAAAATTCAAACTTTAGCAGGACTTATAAAGAGCCGAATAGGGCCCAAAGAGGAGGAAAATATGGTTTTCAAGAGCTGAAAGTGGTATTATATAGTTTCTACATATAATTACTACTAATTAACCTTGTTTATAGTGTTATTTGGGAAGTTTGACCAAAAATCAAACTTTCAGCCTCGATTGGCCTGTCTTGACCTTATTTATAAGAGCTGATTAGGGCCCAAACGGGGAGAAAACGAGGTTTTCATGAGCCAAAACTGGTATGACATAGTTGTTATGTATAATTACTACTAATTAAACTTATTCTAATCTTAGTTTGGAAGTTTGACCGAAAGTCAAACTTCCAACGATGATTGGCTAGAACTAGGCCTTATAAGAGCCGAATAGGGCCCAAACAGGGAGAAAGAATGATTTTCAAGAGCCGGGAGTAGTATCACATTGTTTCTATATATAACAACTACTAATTAAACTTGTTTCTATTCTTAATTTGGAAGTTTGATCAGAAGTCAAACTTTCAGCCCCGATTAGCATAGACTAGGCTTTATGAGAGCCAAATAGGGACTTGATTTTCAAGGACCTTAAAGGGTATTACATAGTTTCTTTGTACAATTACTACTAATTAACTTTATTTTTAATACATATTAGGAGTTTGACCAAAAGTCAAACTTTCAGCTCGATTAGCCTGAACTGGGCCTTATAAGAGCCGAATAGGGTTCAAACAGGAGGAAAATACAGTTTTCAAGAGCTGAAAGTAGTATTATATAGTTTTTATGTATAATTACTACTGATTAAACTTGTTTCTAATCTTAATTAGAAAATTTAACGAAAATTCAAACCTTCAGCCCTTACTGGCCGGAACTAGGCCTTATAAGAGCCGAATAAGATCTAAACGGGATGAAAATATGGTTTTAAGAACTGAGAGTGGTGTTACATATTTTTTATGTACAGTTACTACTAATTAACCTTACTTACAGTGTTAATTGGAAAGCTTGACAAAAAGTCATACTTTCTGTCCCGATTGGCCTGAACAAGGCTTGTAAGAACCGAATAAGGCCCAAACCAGAGGAAAACATTGTCTTGAAGAGCTGTGAGTGATATTACATAGTTTCTATATATAATTACTTCTAATTAACCTTGTTTCTAGTGTTAATGAGAAGTTTGACCAAATGTCAAAACTTTCAGCCCCGATTGGTCTAAAGTAGTCTTTATAATAGCAGATTAGGGCCCTAATGGGTAGAAAATGTGATTTCAAGAGTCGGGAGTAGTATTACGTGGTTTTTATTTATAATTACTTAAATAAACTTGTTTTAAGTCTTAATTGGGAAGTTTAATAAAAAATCAAACTTTCAGCCTCGATTGTCTTGAACTAGGCCTTATTAGAGCCAAATATGGCCTATAAAGGGAGAAAACATGGCTTTAAAGAGCCAAGAGTAGTATTACATAGTTTCTACGCACAATACTACTAATGAAACTTGTTTCTAGTTTTAATCTGGAAGTTTGACCAACCAACCCCGTTTGGCCAGAATTAGTATTGTAAGAGCCGAATAGGGCCCAAACGAGAAGAAAACATGTTTTCAAGCACTGAGAGTAGTATCACATAGTTTTTTTATATAATTACTACTAATTAAACTTGTTTCTATTCTAAATTGAGAAGTTTAATTAAAATCAAATATTTAGCCCAGACTGGCCTGAACTAGGCATTATAAGAGCCGAATGGGCCCAAACGGGAGGAAACATGATTTTCAAGAGCCGTGAGTAGTATTACATAGTTTCTATATGCTATTTCTCCTAATTAATCTTGTTTCTAGTGCTAATTAGAAGTTTGATCAGAAGTCAAACTTTCAGCCCCGATTGGCCTGACTAGGCCTTATAAGAGCTGAATAAGACGGGGAGAAAATAAGGTTTTCTAGATCCGAGAGTAGTATTACATTGTTTTTATGTATAATGACTATAAATTAAACTTGTTTCTATTCTTAATTTGTAAGTTTAACCAAAAGTCAAACTTTCAGCCCATTGGCCTAAATTAGGCTTATAAGAGCCAAAAAGGGACCAAACGAGAGAAAAACATGGTTCTCAAGTGTTGTGAATGTTATTACATTGTTTCTATATATAATTACTACTAATTAAATTTTCTCTAGTGTTAATTGTGAATTTTGAACAAAAATCAAACTTTCAGCCCCGATTGGCCTGAATTAGGCCTTATAAGAGCCAGATAGGGTCCAAACAGGAAGAAAATGCAGTTTTCAAGAGCCGAGGGTTTTACGTAGCTTTTATGTATAATTACTACAAATTAAACTTGTTTCTAGTATTAATTAGGAAGTTCTATAAAAAGTCAAACTTTCAGCCTCGATTGGCCTAAAGTAGTCCTTATAAGAGCCGAATAGGGACCAAATGGGAGGAAACATGGTTTTCAAGGGCCGTGAAGGATATTACATAGTTTCTATGTACAATTATTGCTAACTAATCTTGTTTATAGTATTAATTAGGAAGTTTAATCAAAAAACAAACTTTTAGCCCATGTTACCCTAAACTAGGCCTAATAAGAGCCGAATAGGGCCAAAACGGGAGAAAATGTAATTTTTAAAGCCCAGAGTAATATTATATAGTTTTTATGTATAATTACTAATAATTAAACTTGTTTTACATCTTTATTAGTAATTTGGACCAAAAGTCAAACCTTAAGCCCTTATTGGCCTGAACTAGCCCTTCTTAGTGCAGAATTATGCCAAATGGGAAGAAAATATAGTTTCAAGTGCTGAGAATGGCATTATATAGTAGTTTCTATATACAATTATTACGAACAAACCTTATTTCTGTTTTAATTGGGAAGTTTGACCAAAAGTCAAACTTTCAGCTCCGATTGGTCTGAACTAGGCTTTATATAAGCCGAATAGGGTCCAAACAGGGAGAAAATAAGGTTTTTAAGAGCCGGGAGTATTATTTAATAGTCTCTATGTTTAAC
Source organism: Agave tequilana (assembly GCA_038442645.1). Lineage (NCBI taxonomy): Eukaryota > Viridiplantae > Streptophyta > Magnoliopsida > Asparagales > Asparagaceae > Agave > Agave tequilana. The sequence goes on along the minus strand of JAVJIF010006955.1, from coordinate 124,706 downwards.
TACTACTAATTAAACTTGTTTGTATTCTTAATTTTAAAGTTTTACTAAAAGTAAAACTTTCAGCCTCGATTGGCTTGAACTAGGTCTTATAAGAGCCGAATGGGACCAAGCGGGAGGAAAACATAGTTTCCAAGAGCCTTGAGTGAAATTACATAGTTTCTATGTATATTTACTACTAATTAACCTTGTTTCTAGCCTTAATTGGCAAGTTTGATTAAAAGTCAAACTTTTAACCCCGATTGGCCTAGAATTGTCTTATAAGAGCCGAATTGGGTCCAAACGGGGAGAAATCGAGGTTTCATGAGCCGTGAGTAGAATTACATAGTTTTCATGTGTAATTACTACTACTAGTTTCTAGTCTTAATTAGGAATTTTGATCAAAAGTCAAATTTTCAACCCCGATTGGCCTGAACTAGGCCTTATAAAGGCCGAATAGGGTCCAAACACGGAGATAAAACAGTTTTCAAGAGCCGAGAGTAGTATTACATGGTTTATATGTATAATTACTGCTAGTTAAACTTGTTCTAAATATTAATTGAGAAGTAAGACAAAAAGTCAAACCTTCAGCTCCATTTGGCCTGAAGTAGGCCTTATTAGAGACAATTAAGGCTCAAACGGGGAGAAAATGAAATTTTCAAGAGCTGAGAGTAGTAGCACATAGTTTTTATATATAATTAATACTAATTAAACTTGTTTCTAGTCTTAATTGAGAAGTTTTTTCAAAAGTCAAACTTTCAGCCCCGATAGGCCGAACTAGGCCTTCAATAAGAGCCGATTAAGGATCAAATTGGTGGAAAACATGGTTTACAAGGGCCATGAATGATATTACATAGTTCAATGTACAATTACTACTGATTAACTTGTTTCTAATGTTAGTTGGGTAGTTTTTAACCAAAATTCAAACTTTCAGCCCTGATTGGCCTAAACTAAACCTTATAAGAACCGAATTGGGACCAAACGGGAGGAAAACATGGTTTCCAAGGTCCGTGAATGGTATTACATAGTTCTATGTATAATTACTACTAATAGACCTTATTTCTAGTATTAATTCAAAGTTTGACCAAAAGTCAAACTTTCAACCCTGACTGGCCTGAACTGGGCCTTATTAGAGTTGAATAGGGCATAAATGGGAGAAAATGAGATTTTCAAGAGCCAAAAAAAGTATTAATAGTTTTATATATAACCACTATAAATTAAACTTGTTTTTATTCTTAATCTGAAAGTTGACCAAAAGTCAAACTTTCAGCCCGATTGGCCTGAACTCAGCCAAATAAGCACCAAATATGGCCCAAACCGGAGGAAAACATGGTTTACAAGAGCTGAGAGTGGTATTACATAGTTTCTATGTACAATTACTGCAATTAACCGTGTTTCTAGTATTAATTGAAAAGTTAAACTAAATATCAAACTTTTAGCTCCGATTGGTTTGAACTCGACCTTATAAGAGCTAATAGGGCCCAACGGGGAGAAATTGCGGTTTTCAAGATCTGGGAGTAGTATTTCATAGTTTTTATGTTTATTACTATTAATTAAACTTGTTTCTAGTCTTAGTTAGAAAGTTTAATCAAAAATCAAACTTTCAGACCCGATTAGCCTGTACTAAGCCGTACAATAGTCGAATATGGCCCAAATGGGGGAAAAACATGATTTAAAGAGCCAAGAGTTATATTACATAATTTTTATGTACAATTACTACTACCTAAACTTATTTTTAGTGTTAATTTGAAAGTTTTAACTAAAAGTTAAACTTTCAGCCACGATTGGCCTGAACTAGTTATTATATGAGCTGAATAGGACCCAAACGGGGAGTAGTATTACATAGTTTTTAGGTATAATTACTACTAATTAAACTTATTTCTAGTCTTAATTGGATAGTTTGGCCAAGTCAATCTTTCAGCCTTGATTGGCCCCAATTAGGCCTTATAAGAGCCGAATAGGGCCAAAAACAGAGAGAAAATATGGATTTCAAGAGCCTGCAGTAGTATCATATAGTTTCTATATATAATTACTACTAATTAAACTTGTTTCTATTTTAAATTTGAAAGTTTGACCAAAAGTCAAACTTTTAGCCCTGATTGGCCTGAATTAGGTATTATAAGAGCCGATAAAACACTAACGAGGAGATAACGAGATTTTCAAGAGCCGGGAGTGGAATTACATTGTTTCTACATACATTTACTGTATTAATTAACTTTGTTTCTAGTCTTAATTGACAAGTTTGATCAAAAGTCAAATTTCAGCCCGATTAGCCTCAAATATATGCCTTATAAGAGCCGAATAGGGCCCAAACGGGGAGAAACCGAGGTTTTCAATAGCCGGGAGTGGAATTACATAGTTTTATGTATAATTTCAACAAATTAAACTTGTTCTAGTCTTAATTAGAAAATTTAATTAAAAGTTAAACTTTCAGCCCCGATTGCCCTGAACTCGACTTTATAAGCGCAGAATAAGGGCCAAACGGGGAGAAAACGTGATTTTTCAAGAGCCGAGAGTAGAATTACATAGATTCTATACACAATAACTACTATTAATGCAATTTCAAGTCTTATTCTGAAAGTTTGACAACAAGGCATACTTTCAGCCCCGATTTACCTGATTAGGCTTAGTCGAATAGGGTTCAAACGGGGAAAAAACATATTTTCAAAAGCCTTGAGTGGTATTACATAGTTTTTATGTAAATTTACTACTAATTTTATGTGTTTCTAGTCTTAATTAGGAAGTTTGACCAAAAGTAAAACTTTCAGCCCTGTGAATGGCCTGAGGTAGGCCTTATAAGAGCCGAATAAGACCCTAAATGGGAGGAAAATAAAGTTTTCAAGAGCCGTGGAGTAGTATTACATAGTTTTTATGTACAGTTACTGCTAATTAATCTTATTTCTAGTGTTAATTGGGAAATTAGATCTAAAGTCAAACTTTCAGCCCTAATTGGCTTGAAATAGGCCCCTATAAGAGCCAAAGAGGGCCTAAACGGGGAGAAAATGCGGTTTTCAAGAGTCATGAGTTGTATTACATAATTTTTATCTATAATTACTAGTAATTAAACTGGTTCTACTCTTAATTGTGAAGTTTGATCAAAAGTCAAACTTTCAACACCGATTGGCCTGATCAAGGCCTTATAAGAGCCGAATATGGTCTAAACGAGAAGAAAATATGGTTTTAAAGAGCTGATAATAGTATTACATAATTTCTATGTTCAGTTACTACAAATTAAACTTGTTTTTCATCTTAATCTAGAAGTTTGACTAAAAGTTAAATTTTAGCCCCGATTGGCCTGAACTAGGCGTGGTTAGAGCCGAATAGGCCACAAAAAGGGAGAAAGCATGATTTTCAAGTGCCGAGAATAGTATCACATATTTTTTATGTATAATTATTACTAATTAAACTTGTTTCTATTCCTAATCGGGAAGTTTGACCAAAAATCAAACCTTCAGCCCCAATTTACCTAAACTACACATTATAAGAACCAAATCAGGCCCAAACAAGAGGAAAACATGGTTTTCTAGAGCCGTGAGTGGTATCAAATATTTTCTATATGGAATTATGACTAATTAACCTTGTTTCTAATGTAATTAAAAGTTTGACCAAATGTCAAACTTTTAACCCTATTAGCCTGAATTAGGCCTTATAAGAGCTGAATATGGTCAAAACAGGGAGAAAACGAGGGTTTTTAAGAGCCGAGAGTAATATTATAAAGTTTTATGTATAATCACTATAAATTAAACTTTTTTCTATTCTTAATTTGGAAGTTTGATCAAAAGTGAAACTTTTAGCCCTGATTAGCCTTATAAGAATCGAAAAGGGACTAAACGGGAAGAAAACATGATTTTCAAAGGCCATGAATGGTATTACATAGTTTTTATGTATAATTACTACTAACCTTATTTTCAGTGTTAATTAGAAAGTTTGATCAAGAGTCAAACTTTCAGCCCCGATTGGCCAGAATTAGGTCTTATAAGAGCCGAATAGGGAACAAAAGGGAGGAAAACATAGTTTTCAAGGGTTAAGAATGGTATTACATAGTTTATATGTACAATTACGACTTATTAACCTTATTTCTAGTTTTAATTGTGAACTTTCAGCCCTGTTGGTCTGAACTAGACCCTACAATATAAGAGCCGAATAAGGTACAAACGGAGAAAAACAAGGTTTCCAAGAGCAAGGAGAAGTAATACATAGTTTTATGTGTAATTACTACTAATTAAACTTGTTTCGCATCTTAATTGGGAGGTTTTACCAAAAGTCAAACTTTCAGCCCGAATAGGGACCAAACGGGAGGAAACATGGTTTTCAAGGACCATGAATGGTATTACATAGTTTCTATGTACAATTACTACTAATTAACTTATTTCTAGTGTTAATTGGAAAGTTTGACCAAGAGTCAAACTTTCAGCCCCGATGGCCTGAATTTGGCCTTATAAGAGCTGATTAGGGCCAAACGGGAAGAAAATGAGGTTTTCAAGAGCTGAGAGTAGTATGACATAGTTTTTATATATAATTACTACTAATTAAACTTGTTTTTAGTCTTAATTGTAAAGTTTGACCAAAAGTCAAACGTTCAGTTCTTATTAGCCTGAACTAGGCCTCATTAGAGCCGAATAGGATCACAACGGGAGAAAACAAGGTTTTCTAGTGTTAATTGGGAAGTTTGACCAAAAGTCAAACTTTTAGCCCCTATTAGCCTGAACTAGGCCTTATAAGACCCGAATAAAGCCCAAACAGGGAAAAAAATGAGGTTTTCAAGAGATGGGAGTAGACTAGCATAGTTTTTATGTATAATTACTACTAATTAAACTTATTTCTAAGTTTTACCAAAATTCAAACTTTTATCCCCGATTGGCCTGAACTAGGCCTTATAAGAGCCGAATAGGGACCAAACGGGAGGAAAACATAGTTTTCAAGGGCCGTGAATAGTATTACATAACTTATATGTACAATTACTACTAATTTACCTTTTTTATAGTGTTAATTGAGAAGTTTAATCAAAAGTTAAACTTTCAGCCCCGATTGGCGTGAACTAGGCCTTGCAATAGCCGATTAGGGCCCAAACGGGGAGAAAATGAGGTTTTCAAGACCTGAGAGTAGTAATACATAGTTTTATGTATAATTACTACTAATTAAACTAGTTCTAGTCTTAATTTTGAGAAGTTTTACCAAAAGTCAAACTTTTAGCCCTAATTGGTCTGAAGTAGGCCTTCTAAGGCCGAATAGGGACCAAACGGGAGGAAAATATGATTTCAAGGGCCGAAATGGTATTACATAGTTCTATGTACAATTTCTGTTGATTGAACTTTTTCTAGTTTTAATCGGGAAGTTTGACCTGACTAAAACTTTAGCCTCTACTGGCCTGAAAAGGTCCATATAAGAGCCTAAGAGGGTCCAAACGGGGAGAAAATACAGTTTTCAAAACTCAGGAGTAGTAATATATAGTTTTTATGTATAATTACAAATAATTATACTAGTTTCTAGTCTTAATTTAGAAGCTTTACCAAAAGTCAAACTTTCAGTCCCGATTAACCTGAACAAGACTTTATAATGGCCGATTAAGGCCCAAACGGGGAAAAAACGAGGTTTCAAGAGCCGAGAGGTAGTAATACATAGTTTTTATGTATAATTAATATTCACTAAACTAGTTTCTAGTTTTTATTGTGAAGTTTTACCTAAAGTCAAACTTTCAGCCCCGATTAGCCTGAACTAGACCTTATATGAGCTGAATAGGGCCGAAACGGGAGAAAATCATGATTTTCAAGGGCTGAGAGTGGTAGGTATTTCATAGTTTATGCATACAATTATTACTAATTAACCTTGTTTCTAATATTAATTGAAAAGTTTGATCAAAAGTCAAATCTTTCAGCCCTGATTAGCCTGAACTAATACTTATAAGAGCCGAATAAGGTCCAACCAGGGAGACAATACAGTTTTCAAAAGCCAGGAGTAGTAATACATAGTTTTTATGTATAATTACTACTAATTAAACTAGTTTCTAGTCTTAATTGAGAAGTTTGACTGAATGTCACACTTTCAGCCCCACCTGGCCTGAACTAGGCCTCATAAGAGTCGAATAGGGACCAAACGAAAGGAAAACATGATTTTCAATGGTCGTGAATTGTGTTACATAGTTTTTATGTACAATTACTACTAATTAGACTTTTTTTTATTCTTATTTGGAAGTCTGACCAAAATTCTAACTTTCTACCCGATTAGCCAAATAGGCTTATTATAATAGCCAAATAGGGTCCAAACTTAAGGAAAACATGGTTTTCAAGTGGTGAGAATGGTATTACATTGTTTTTATATATAATTAATTCTAATGAACTATGTTTCTAGTGTTAATTGGGAAGTTTGAGCTAAAATTAAACTTTCAGCCTTGGTTAGCCTAAACTAAGCCTTATTATAAGAGCCGAGTAGGGCTCAAAAGGGTGAAAATGCAGTTTGGTGTTACATAGTTTTTTATATAATTACTACTAAGTAAACTTGTTTTAAGGCTTAATTAGGAAGTTTGACCAAAACTAAAACCTTATAAGTGCATAGTAGGTCTCAAACGGGAAGAAAATATGGTTTAGGTATTGAGAGTGGTATTACATAGTTTCTATATAGAATTAATACAAATTAATCTTGTTTTAGTTTTAATTGGGAAGTTTGGCCAAAAGTCAAACTTTCAGCTCTGATTGGCCTGAACTAAGCTTTATATAAGCGAATTGGGTACAAACAGGGAGAGAATGCGATTTTCAAGAGCCGTGGGTGGTATTATATATAGTGTTTATATATAATTACTACTAATTAATCTTGTTTTAGTCTTAGTTGAGAAGCTTGACCAAAATTCAAACTTTTATCCCCGACTGGCCTTAACTAAGCCTTATTAGAACATATTAGAGACCATAAGGGGAGAAAATGAGGTTTTCTACAGCCGGGAGTATTATTACATAGTTTCTATGTATAGCTACTACTAATTAAACTTTTTTGTATTCTCAATTTGGAAGTTTGACCAAAAGTTTAACTTTCAGTCCTGATTAGCCTAACCTAGGCCATATCAGAGCCGAATAAGGCTCACACGGGAAGAAAACATTATTTTCAAGAGCAAGTGAGCGAAATTACATAGCTTTTATGTTATTTATTACAAATTAACATGGTCTTCAAGTCAAACTTTTAGTTCTGATTAGACTGAAATATGCCTTATAAGAGCCGAATAGGGCATAAACAGGGAGAAACAGAGGTTTTCAATAGCATGGAGTATAATTACATAGTTTTATGTATTACTACAAATTAAACTTGTTTCTATTCTTAATTAGGAAGCATGATAAAAAGTCAAACTTTCTGCTTCGATTGCCCTGAACTCGGCTTTATAAGAACCGAATAGGACCCAAACAGAGAGAAAACGTGATTTTTCAAGAGCCAAGAGTAGTATTACATAGATTCTATGAACTTCTAATTAACCTTATTCTAGTCTTAATCTAGAAGTTTGACCAAAGTCATACTTTCAGCCCCGATTTACTTGAACTATACCTTTGAAGCGATGAATAGGGCCCAAACGGTGAATAAATATGGTTTTCAAGAGCGTTGAGTAGTATTGCATAGTTTTTATGTAAATTTACTATTAATTTAATGTGTTTCTAGTATTAATTGGGAAGTTTGACCAAAAGTAAAACTTTCAGCCCGATTGGCCTGAACTAGGCCTTGTAAGAGCCGAATAGAACCCAAACAAAAGGAAGACAAGGTTTTCAAGAGCCATGAGTGGTATTATATTGTTTCTATGTATAATTGCAATTATAATTAACCTTGTTTCTCATCTTAGTTGGGAAGTTTGACCAACAGTCAAACTTTCAGTCCGATTGACTTGAACTAGGACCTTGTTAGAGTCGAATAGGACCCAAATAGGAGGAAAATAAGGTTTTCAAGAGATGTGAGTGGTATTACATTGTTTCTATGGACAACTACTGCTAAGTAACCTTGTTTCTAGTGTTGATTGGGAAGTTTGATCAAAAGTCAAATTTTCAGCTAATTAGCGTGAACTAGGCCTTATAAGAGCCGAATAAGGCGCAACTGGGAGAAAATGCAGTTTTCAAGAGCCGATAATTGTATTACAAAGTTTTAATGAATAATTACTACTAATTAAACTTGTTTCTAATCTTAGTTAGGAGGTTTGATCAAAACTCAAACTTTCTGCCCCGATTGGCCTGAACAAGGCCTTATATAAGGGCCGAATGACTTAAACGGGAAGAAAACATGGTTTTAAAGAGCCAAGAGTAGTATTACATACTTTCTATATTCAATTACTATAAATTAAACTTGTTTTTAAGTCTTAAACTGAAAGTTTGATCAAAGGTCAAACTTTTATCCCCGATTGACCTGAATTAGGCATTATAAAAGCCGAATAGGGCACAAAAGTGGAGGAAACATGGTTATCAAGAGCCGGAGTAGTATCGCATAGATTTTATGTAAAATTACTACTAATTAAACTTGTTTCTATTCTTAATCAGAAAGTTTGACCAAAAGTCAAACCTTTGGCCCTAATTGGCCTGAACTACATATTATATTAGGGCCCAAACCGGAGGAAAACATAATTTTCAAGTGCCGAGAGTGGTATTACATAGTTTTATATACAATTACTACTAGTTAACCATATTTCTAGTGTTAATTGAAAGTTTGACGAAAAGTCAAACCTTTACCCCGATTGACCTGAACTAAACGGGAGGAAAACATAGCTTTCGAGGGCCGTGAACGGTATTATATAGTTTCTATGTGCAATTAATACTGATTAACTTTGTTTCTAGTGTTAATTGGAAAGTTTGACCAAAAGGCAAGTTTCCAGCCCCTTATTGGCCTTAGTTAGGCCTATAAGAGCCCAATAGGGTTCAAACTGGGAGAAAATGCGATTTTCAATAGCCGAGAGTAGTCTTACATAGCTTTTATGTATAATTACTACAAATTAAACTTATTTCTAGTCTTAACTAGAATGTTTTAGAAAAAGTCAAATGTTCAGAGTCCTTATTCGCCTGAACTAGGCCTTATAGGAGCCGAGTAGGGCCCAAACTGAAGGAAAACATGATTTTCAAGATCTGATAGTGAGATTACTACTCTCGTCCCTTAAAAACCTCATTTCTCCTTTTTGGGGCCCCATTCGGCTCTTAATAAGGACTAGTTCAGACCTATCGAGGCTGAAAGTTTGACTTTTGGTCAAACTTCCCAGTTAATACTAGAAGTAAAGTTAATTATTAGAAATTGCTTATAGAATATATAATACCACTCATGGCTCTTAAAAGCCATGTTTTCCTCCAATTTGGGCGCTATTCGGCTCTTACAAAGCCTATTTTAAGCCAATGGGGCTGAAAGTTTGACTTTTCATCAAACTTCCTAACTGAGAATAGAACAAGTTTAATTAATGGTAATTATATATAAAACTATGTGATACTACTCCCGACATTTGAAAACATTATTTTCCCACTTTTTGGGCCCAATCGGCTCTCATAATGACTAGGATTATAGGCCAATCATGGCTAAAAGTTTGACTTTTTGTTAAACTTTCATATTAAGACTAGAAACAAGTTTAATTAGAAGTAATTACACGTAGAAACTTTTAATACAACTTCGGGCTCTTCAAAACCATGATTTCTCCCCATTTAGGCCACATTCGGCTCTTATAAGGTCTAGTCAGGCCATCGGGTGAAAGTTTGACTTTTGATCAAACTCCCAATTAACACTGGAAACAAGTTTAATTTGAAGTAATTAAATACAAAAACTATGTAATAATACTCCTGGATCTTGAAATAAAGCATTTTCTCCCTATTTGGGCCATATTCGGCTCTTATAAGGCCAGCTTTTATGTATAATTACTATTAACTAAACTTGTTTTTAGTCGTAATTAGAAAGTTTGACCAAAAGTCAAATTTTCAGCGCCGATTGGCCTAAGTTAGGTCTTATAAGAGCCGAATATGGCGAAACCAGGGGGGAACATGTCTTTCAAGAGCTTGGAGTAGTATCACATAGTTTTATGTATAACTACTACTAATTAAACTTGTTTCTATGCTTAATTATAAAGTTTGACCGAAAGTCAAATTTAACCCCGATTGGCCTGAAGTCGGCCATATAAGTGCCAAGTAGGGCCAAACGGAGGAAAATATGATTCTCAAGAGCTGAGAGTCGTATTACATTTGTTTCTGTGTATAATTACAGCTAATTAACATTGTCGATTAGCCTGAAATCGCCCTTATAAGAGCTCAATAGGGCCCAAACGGGGAGAAAATGTTGTTTTCAAGAGCCGGGGCTTTCAAGAGCCTGGAGTAGTATTACATAGTTTTTTCAGCGCCGATTGGCCTAAGTTAGGTCTTATAAGAGCCGAATATGGTGAAACCAGGGGGGGACATGTCTTTCAGGGGGACATGTCTTTCAAGAGCTTGGAGTAGTATCACATAGTTTTTATGTATAACTACTACTAATTAAACTTGTTTCTATGCTTAATTATAAAGTTTGACCGAAAGTCAAATTTTAACCCCGATTGGCCTGAAGTCGGCCATATAAGTGCCAAGTAGGGCCAAACCGGAGGAAAATATGATTCTCAAGAGCTGAGAGTCATATTACATTTGTTTCTGTATATAATTACAGCTAATTAACATTGTCGATTAGCCTGAAATCGGCCTTATAAGAGCTCAATAGGGCCCAAACGGGGAGAAAATGTTGTTTTCAAGAGCCGGGGCTTTCAAGAGCCTGGAGTAGTATTACATAGTTTTTTTGTATAATACTACTAATTAAACTTGTTTCTAGTCTTAATTGAGAAGTTTGATCAAAAGTCAAAATTTCCAGCCCCGATTGGCCTGAATAGGCCTTATAAGGGCTGAATATGGCCTAAATAGGGAGAAAACGTGGTTTTAAAGAGTCAGGAGTTGTATTACATAGTTAGGTACAATTACTACTACTTAAACTTGTTTCTAATCTTAATCTGAAAGTTTGATTACAAGTCAAACTTTTCGCCCCGATTGGCCTGAACTATTAATAAGAGCCGAATAAAACCCAAACGAGGAGATAACGAGATTTTCAAGAGCTGGGAGTGGAATTACATAGTTTCTATATACATTTACTATTAATTAACTTTGTTTTTAGTCTTAATTGTGAAGTTTGATCAAAAGTCAAATTTAGCCCTAATTTGCCTCAAATATGCCTTATAAGAGCCGAATAGGGCCCAAACGGGGAGAAACCGAGGTTTTCAATAGCCGGGAGTAGAATTACATAATTTTATGTATAGTTTCTACAAATTAAACTTGTTTCCTGTCTTAATTAGAAAATTAGATTTAAAGTTAAACTTTCAGTCCCGATTGCCCTGAACTCAGTTTTATAATAGTAAAATAGGGGCCAAATGGGGAGAAAACGTGATTTTTCAAGAGTCGGGAGTAGTATTACATAGATTTTATACACAATAACTGCTAATTAATGCTGTTTCAAGTCTTAATCTGAAAGTTTGACCAAAAGTCATACTTCCAGCCCCGATTTGCCTGAATTAGGCCTTAATCGAATAGGATCAAACGGGGAGAAAACAAGTTTTCAAGAGCCTTGAGTGGTATTACTTAGTTTTATGTAAATTTACTACTAATTTAATGTGTTTCTAGTCTTAATTAGGAAGTTTGACCAAAAGTAAAACTTTCAGCCTTGATTGGCCTGAATTAGGCCTTATAATAGCCGATTAGGGCCCAAACGGGGAGAAAACGAGGTTCTGAGAGTAGTAATACATAGTTTTTATATGTAATTAATACTAATTAAACTAGTTCTAGTCTTAATTTTGAGGAGTTTTACCAAAAGTCAAACTTTTAGCCCTGATTGGCCTGAAGTAGGCCTATAAGAGCCGAATAGGGACCAAACGGGAGGAAAACATGATTTTCAAGGGTCGAGAATGGTATTACATAGTTCAAAGTACAATTTCTGTTGATTAAACTTTTTTCTAGTGTTAATGGGAAGTTTGACCAGAACTGAAACTTTTTGCCTCTATTGGCCAGAAAAGGGCCTTATAAGAGCCTAATTACGTCCAAACGGGGAGAAAAATACAGTTTTCAAAAGTCAGGAGTAGTAATATATAGTTTTTATGTATAATTACTAATAATTATACTAGTTCTAGTCTTAATTGAGAAGTTTTACCAGAAGTCAAACGTTTAGTCCCGATTAGCCTGAACAAGGCCTTATAATGGCCGATTAAGGCTCAAACGGGGAAAAAATGAGGTTTCAAGAGCCGAGAGTAGTAATACATAGTTTTTATGTGTAATTACCATTAATTAAACTAGTTTCTAGTCTTTTTTGAGAAATTTTACTTAAAGTCAAACTTTCAGCCCCGATTAACCTGAACTAGACCTTATATGAGCTGAATAGGGCCTAAACGGGAGAAAATCATGATTTTCAACGACTGAGAGTGGTATTACATAGTTTCTACATACAATTATTACTAAAATTAACCTTGTTTCTAATATTAATTGAAAAGTTTGATCAAAAGTCAAACTTTCAGCCCTGATTAGCCTGAACTAATACTTATAAGAGCCGAATAAGGTCAAACTGGGGAGACAATACAGTTTTCAAAAGCCGGGAGTAGTAAAACATAGTTTTATGTATAATTACTACTAATTAAACTAGTTTCTAGTCTTAATTGAGAAGTTTGACTCAAAGTCAAACTTTCAGCCCCGATTGGCCTGAACTAGGCCTCATAAGAGCCGAACAGGGACCAAACGGAAAGAAAACATGGTTTTCAAAGGTCGTGAAGGGTGTTACATAGTTTTTTTGTACAATTACTACTAGTTAGACTTGCTTTTATTCTTATATTGGAAGTCTGACCAAAATTCTAACTTTCAACCCGATTAACCAGAACTAGGCCTTACAATAGCCAAATAGGGTCCAAACTTAAGGAAAACATGCTTTTCAAGTGGTGAGAGTGGTATTACAAAGTTTTTATATACCATTACTTCTAATGAACCATGTTTCTAGTGTTAATTGGGAAGTTTGAGCTAAAATCAAACTTTAGCTCAAACTTCAGCCCTGGTTAGCCTAAACTAAGCCTTATAAAGAGCCGAATAGGGCTCAAACGGGTGAAAATGTAGTTTTTAAGAGCCCATAGTAGTGTTACATAGTTTTTGTATAATTACTACTAAGTAAACTTATTTTAAGGCTTAACTAGAAAGTAAGTTAAACCTTAAAAGTGCATAATAGGGCCCAAACGGGATGAACATATGGTTTTAAGTATTGAGAGTGGTATTACATAGTTTCTATGTAGAATTAATATAAATTAATCTTGTTTTTAGTTTTAATTGGGAAGTTGGCCAAAAGTCAAACTTTCAGCACTGATTGGCCTGAACTAAGCTTTATATAAGCGAATTGGGTCCAAACAGGGAGAGAATGCGGTTTTCAAGAGCCGTGGGTGGTATTATATACTGTTTATATACAATTACTACTAATGAATCTTGTTTTTAGCCTTAGTTGAAAAGTTTGACCAAAATTCAAACTTTATCCCCGACTGGCCTTATTAGAACCTTATTAGAGACGATAAGGGGAGAAAATGAGGTTTTCTAGTGCCGGGAGTATTGTTACATAGTTTTTATGTATAACTACTACTAATTAAACTTTTTGTATTCTTAATTTGGAAGTTTGACCAAAAGTCAAACTTTCAGCCCTGATCGGCCTGAACTAGGCCATATCAGAGCCGAACAAGGCTCACACGGGAAGAAAACATGATTTCCAAGAGTAAGTGAACGAAATTACATGGTTTTTATATTATTTACTACAAATTAACATGGTTTTCAAGTCAAACTTTTAGTTCCGATTGGTCTGAAATATGCCTTATAAGATCTGAATAGGGCATAAATAGGGAGAAACTGAGGGTTTTAAAAAGCCGGGAGTAGAATACATAGTTTTATGTATAGTTACTACAAATTAAACTTGTTTTTATTCTTAATTAGGAAGTTTAATCAAAGTCAAACTTTCTGCCTTGATTGCCATGAACTCGGCTTTATAAGAGCCGAATAGGACCCAAACAGAGAGAAAACATGGTTTTTTAAGAGCTGAGAGTAGTATTACATAGATTCTGTGAACTTCTAATTAACCTTATTTCTAGTCTTAATCTAGAATTTTTACCAAAAGTCATACTTTCAACCCCGATTTACCTGAACTATGCCTTTGAAGAGCCGAATAGGGCCCAAACGGGGAATAAAATGGTTTTCAAGAGCGTTGAGTAGTATTACATAGTTTTTATGTAAATTTACAATGAATTTAATGTGTTTCTAGTATTAATTAGGAAGTTTGACTAAAAGTAAAACTTTCAGCCCCGATTGGCCTGAACCTAGGCCTTGTAAGAGTCGAATAGAACCCAAAAAAGAGGAAGACAAGGTTTTCAAGAGCCATGAGTGGTATTATATTGTTTCTATGTATAATTGCTACTAATTAACCGCCTACTTCAGATCAATCTAGGCTGAAAGTTTGACATTTTGTCAAACTTCTCAATTAACACTAAAAACATGGTTAATTAGCATATATATAAACTATGTAATACCACTCACAGGTCTTCAAGACAATGTTTTCCCTGGTTTGGGCCTTATTCAGTTCTTATAAGCCTAGTTCAGGTCAATCGAGCTGAAAGTATGACTTTTTGTCAAACTTTCAAATTAACACTGTAAATAAGGTTAATTAGTAGTAACTGTATATAAAAAAATATGTAACACCACTCTCAGTTCTTGAAAACCATGTTTTCCTCCCGTTTAGGCCTTATTCGGCTCTTATAAGGCCTAGTTCCGGCCAGTAAGGGCTGAAAGTTTGACTTTTGGTTAAATTTCCTAATTATGATTAGAAATAGTTTAATTAGTAGTAATTATACATAAAAACTATGTAATACTACTTTCGGCTCTTGAAATCTGTATATTCTTCCTGTTTGAACCATATTCGGCTCTTATAAGGCCCAATTCAGGCTAATCGGAGCTGAAAGTTTGACTTTTGGTCAAACTCCTAATAAGTATTAAAAATAAAGTTAATTAGTAGTAATTGTACAAAGAAACTATGTAATACCATTTAAGGCCCTTGAAAATAAAGTCCCTATTTGGCTCTCATAAGGCCTAGTCTAGGCTAATCGGGGCTGAAAGTTTGACTTCTGATTAAATTTCCAAATTAAGAATAGAAACAACTTAAATTAGTAGTTGATATATATAGAAACAATGTGATACTACTCCCGGCTCTTGAAAATCATGTTTTCTCCCTGTTTGGGCCCTATTCAGCTTTATAAGGCCAAGTTCCAACCAATCATCGGTGGAGTTCGACTTTCAGTCAAACTTCCTAACTAACACTAGAACAAGTTTAATTAGTAATAATTATACATAACAACTATGTCATACCACTTCCGGCTCTTGAAAACCTCGTTTTCTCCCCGTTTGGGCCCTAATCAGCTCTTATATATAAGACCAAGTTAGGTCAATCGAGGCTGAAGTTTGATTTTTGATTAAACTTCTCAAATAACACTAGAACAAGGTTAATTAGTAGTAATTGTACGTAGAAACTATATAATTCCACTCTCAGCTCTTGAAAACCATGTTTTCCTCCTCTTGGGCCCTATTCGGCTCTTATAAGTCCTGCTGAAGTTTGGATTTTGGTCAAACTTCCTCATTAAGACTATAAAAAAGTTTAATTAGTAATATTTATGCATAAATATTATGTAATACTGCTCTCAGCTCTTGAAAAGTGCATTTTCTCCCCATCTAGACCTTATCAGGCTCTTATAAGGCCTAGTTCAGGCCAATCGAGACTGAAAGTTTGACTCTTTACCAAACTTCCCTAGTAACACTAGAAACAATGTTAATTAACAGTAATTATTCAGAAAAAACTATGTAATAATACTCCCGGCTCTTGAAACTATGTTTTTCCCGCGTTTGGGCCCTATCGGCTCTTAGGCGACCTAGTTCAGGCCAATCAGGGTTGAAAGTTTGACTTTTGGTCAAACTTCTGAATTAATTCTAGAAACAAGATTAATTAGTAGTAATTGTACATAGAAACCATATTTTCCTCCCATTTGGGCCCTATTCGAATAAGGCCTAGTTTAGGCTAATAAGGGTTGGAGTTTGTTTTTAGGTCAAAACTTCTCAATTAAGATTAGAAATAATATTAATTAGAAGTAAATATATATAAAAATTATGTAGTACCATTCATGGCCCCTTAAAAATCATGTTTCCGCCTGTTTGGTCCTTATTCGACTCTTATAATGCCTAGTTCAAGCCAATCGTGGCTGAAAGTTTGACTTTTCGTCAAACTTTCAAATTATGACTAAAAACAAGTTTAATTAGGAGTAATTGTATATGAAAACTATGTGATACTACTCTGGCTCTTGAACACTATATTTTCTTTCCGTTTGAACCCTATTCGGCTCTTATAAGGCCTAATTTAGGATAATTAGAGCTGAAAATTTAACTTTTATCAAACATTCAAATTAATACTACAAACAAGGTTAATTAGTAGCAATTATACATAGAAGCTATGCAGTACCACTTTCAGCTATTGAAAATCAAGTTTTTCTCCTTTGGGCTCTATTCGGCTCTACTAAGGCCTAGTTCAGGTCAATCGGCGCTGAAAATTTGACTTTTGGTCAAACTTTCAAATTAAGTACAAAAACAAGTTTAATTAGTAATAGTTATACACATAAACTATGTAATACTACTCCCGACTCTTGAAATTCACGTTTTCTCACTGTTTGGGCCCTTTTGGCTATTAAAGTCCTTATTCAGGCTAATCGAGGTTGAAAGTTTGATTTTTGATTAAAAAAAAAATCCAATTAAGAGTAGAAATAAGCTTAATTAGTAGTAATTATGCATAAAAACTAAGTAATACTACTCTCCGCTCTTGAAAACCACGTTTTCTCCATGTTTGGGCCCTATTATCTCTTATAAGGCCTCAAACATCGAGCTGAAAGTTTGACTTTATGTAAAACTTCCCAATCAATACTAGAAATAACTTAATTAGCAGTAAATATTTATAGAAACTATATAATATCACTCATGACTCTTAAAAACCATGTTTTCTTCCAGTTTGGGCCTTATTTGGCTCTTATATGGCCCAGTTCAAGCTAATTAGAACTGAAAGTTTGACTTTTAGTTAAACTTCCCAATTAAAAGTAGAAACAAGGTAAATTTGTATCAATTATACATAGAAACTATGTAATATCACTCTCAACTCTTGAAAACCATATTTTCTTCCCATTTGGGCCCTATTCTACTCTTAAATAAAGCCTAGTCAGGCTATAGGGGCTGAAGGTGTGAGTTTTCGTAAAACTTTCAAATTAAGACTAGAAACAAGTATAATTAGTAGTAATCACATATATAAACTATATAAAATTACTCTCGGCTCTTAAAAATCTCGTAACTCTTTGTTTAGGCCCTATTCGACTCTTATAAGGCTCTGTTCAGAGCAATCAGAGCTGAAAGTTTAATTTTTGATTAAATTTCAAATTAAGAATAGAAACAAATTTAATTATTAGTACTTATACAAAGAAACTATGTGATACTACTCCCAGCTCTAGAAAACTAATTTTTTCTCCCGTTTGTGCATTCGGCTCTTATAATTCCTACTTCAGGCCAATCAGGGCTAAAATTTTAACTGACTTTTGGTTTAACTTCCAAATTCAGAATAGAACAAGGTTAAATTATATTAATTGTACATAAAAACTATATAATACCACTATCAGCTCTTGAAACCATATTTTCTTCCCATTCGGACCCTATACTGTACTTATAAGGCCTAGTTCAGGCCAATAAGGGCTTAAAGTTTGACTTTGGTCAAACTTCCTAATTAAAACTTAAAACAATTTTAATTAGTAGTATAGTGCCCAAATGGGAAACCGCCTTTTCTCCCGTTTGGGCCCTATTCAGCTCTTACAAGTCCTAGTTTAAGCTATCAAGGGCTGAAAGTTTAATTTTTGGTCAAAACTACCCAGTTAATACTAGAAACAAGGTTAATTTACAGTAATTGTACATGGAAACTATGTAATATCAATCTCAGCACTTGAAAATTATGTTTTCCTATTATGTGGCCCTATTTGGCTTTTATAAGGCCTAGTTCTGGCTAATCGGGCTGAAAGTTTGACTTTGGTCAAACTTACAAATTAATAATAGAGACAAATTATTTAGTTGTAGTTTATACATAGAAACTATGTGAACTACTCCCGAATCTTGAAAACTATGGTTTCTCCCCGTTTGGGCCCTATACGGCTCTTATAAGACCTGGTTCAGGCCAATCGGGGCTGAAAGTTTGACTTTGATAAAACTTCCCAATTAAGACTAGAAACAAGTTTAAGTAGTAGTAATTACACATAAAAACTATGTAATACGACTTCCGACTCTTGAAAACCTCATTTCTCCCTATTTGGGCCTTGTTCAGCTCTTATATGGCGGCCTAGGCTAATCGGAGATGCAAGTTTGACTTTAGGTATGTAATCCAATTAACGCTAGAAAAAAAATAAATTAGTAGTAATTGTACATAGAAACTTCGTAATACCACTCTAAGCTCTTGAAAATCATATTTTCTTCTGGTTTGGGCATATTCGACTCTATAAGGCCTAGTTTAGGCCAATAAGGGCTGAAAGTTTGACTTTTGGACAAACTTCCCAATTATGACTTGAAATAAGTTTATTTAGTAATAATTATACATAAAAACTATGTAATACTACTCCTGACTTTTGAAAACTGTATTTTCTCTCTGATTGGACCCATTAGGCTCTTATAAGGCCTAATTCTGGCCAATAAGAGCTGAAAATTTTAATTTTAGTCAAGCTTCTCAATTAACACTAGAAATAATCAGTAGTAATTGTACATAGCACTATATTAACCTTTTACGGCCCTTGAAAACTATATTTTTCTCCCGTTTAATCACTATTGCTCTTATACGGTGTAGTCTAGGCCAATTGAGGCTGAAAGTTTGATTTTTAGTAAAACTTTCCAATTAAGACTAGAAATTAGTTTAATTAGTAATAATTATACATAAAAAAAACTATGTACTACTGCTAGTGACTCTTAAAAACCTCATTTTCTCCCTGTTTGGGTCCTAATCGGCTATTATAATGCCTAGTTTAGGCCAATCAGGACTGAAAGTTTGACTTTTGGTCAAACTTTCTCATTAACACTAGAACAAGGTTTAATTAGTAGTAATTATACATAAAAACTATGTAACACCATTCACAACCTTTGAAAACCATGTTTTTTCTCCCGTTTGGCCATATTCGACTCTTATGAGGCCCAGTTCAGGCCAATCAGGGCAGAAAGTTTGACTTTTAGTAAAACTTCTCAATAAGAAAAGAAACAAGTTTAATTAGTAGTAATTATACATAAAAACTATGTATTACTACTTTTGGCTTTTGAAAACTGTATTTTCTTCTCGGTTGGACGTGATTCGGCTCTATAAGGACTAGTTCAGGCTAATCAGAGCTGAAAGTTTGACTTTTGGTCAAACTTTCCAATTTAATATTAGAAACAAGGTTAATTAGTAATAATTATATATAGAAACTATATAATACCGCTCTCAGCCCTTGAAAACCATGTTTTCTCCCGTCTGGGCCCTATTCGGCTTATATAAGGTCTAGTTCAGGCAAATCGGGGCTGAAAGTTTGACTTTAGGTAAAACTTCTCAATTAAGATTAGAAACTAGTTTAATAAGTAGTAATTATACATAAAACTATGTATTATTACTCTCGGCACTTGAACATCGTTTTCTCCGTTGGGTCTTAATCGGCCATTATAAGTCTTGTTTAGGCCAATCAGGACTGAAAGTTTCACTTTTGGAAAAACTTCCCAATTAAGACTAGGAACTAGTATAATTAATAGTAGTTATACGTAAAAACTATGTATTACTACTCCTGATTTTTGAAAACTATATTTTCTCCACGTTTGGACCGTATTTGGCTCTTATAAGGCCCTTTTCAGGCCAATAGAGACTAAAAAAAGTTTTAGTTCTGGTCAAACTTCCCAATTAGCACTAGCAAAAAGGTTAATCAATAGAAATTGTACATAGAACTATGTAATACCATTCTCGGCCCTTGAAAATCATGTTTTCCTCCCGTTTGGTCCCTATTCGAATCTTATAAGGCATACTTCAAGCCAATCGGGATTGAAAGCTTGACTTTTAATAAAACTTCTCAATTAAGACTAGAAACTAGTTTATTAGTAGTAAATTATACATAAAAACTATGCATTACTACTCTCGGCTCTTGAAAACCTCATTTTCTCCCTGTTTGGGCCCTAATCGGCTATTATAAGGCCTAGTCACGCCAATCAGGGCTCAAAATTTGACTTATGGTCAAACTTCCCAATTAACACTATAAACAAGATTAAAGAGTAGTAATTGTATATAGAAACTATGTAATACTATTCACTGCCTATGAAAACCATGTTTTCCTCCCGTTTGGTCTCTATTCAGCACTTATAAGGCCTAGTTCAGGCAATTTGGAGATGAAAGTTTGACTTTTGGTCAAACTTAGAAATAAGTTTAATTAGTAGTAATTATACATAAAACTATGTTATTCTACTCCCGGCTCTTGAAAACCACGTTTTCTCCTGTTGGGCTTTGTACGGCTCTTATAAGGCCTTGTTCAGGCTGATAGGGGCTGAAAGTTTGATTTTTGGACTTTCTAATTAACACAAGAAATAAGGTTAATTAATACTAATTGTACATAAAATTATGTAATACCACTCTCAGCACTTGAAAACCTTGTTTTCTCCGTTTTGGTCCTATTCGGCTCTAATAAGGCCAAGTTTAGGCTAATAAGACTGAAGGTTTGAGTTTGGTCAACTTTATAATTAAGACTAAAAAAACAAGTTTACTTAATGATAATATACTAAAAAACTATGTCATACTACCTCGGCTCTTGAAAACCTCGTTTTCTCCCCGTTTGGGCCCTAATCGGTACTTATAAGGCTTACTCAGGCCAATCGGGGCTGAAAGTTTAGCTCTGGTCAAACTTTTCAATAACACTAGAAACAAAGTTAATTAGTAGTAATTGTACATAGAAACTATGTAATTCCATTCATGGCCCTTGAAAACCATGTTTTCCTCCTGGTTGGTCCCTATTCGGCTCTTAAAGCCTAGTTCAGGCTATCGGGGCTGAAAGTTTGACTTTTGGTAAAACTTTCCATTACTAGTAATTATATATAAAACTATGAATTACTTCTCCTTGCCCTTGAAAACTATGTTTTCCTCCTTTGGTCCTCATTCGGCTCTATATTATAAGGTCTAGTCCAGACCAAACAAGGCTGAAAGTTTGAATTTTCGTCAAACTTCACAATTAACACTAGAAATAAGATTAATTAGTTATAATTGTATATAAAAACTATGTAATATCATTCACGACCCTTGAAAATTTTGTTTCCTCCCGTTTAGTCCCTTTTCTACTCTTATAAGGCCAATCAGGGCTGAAAGTTCACTTTTGATCAAACTTTCAAATTAAGAATAGAAAAAAGTTTAATTTATAGTGGTTATAAATAAAAACTTAATAATACTACACTCGGCTCTTAAAAACCTCGTCTTCTCCCTATTTCGACCCTATTCAGTTTTATAAGGCCTAGTTCAGGCCAATCAGGGCTAAAAGTTTGTCTTTGGTCAAACTTTCAATTAACACTAGAAATAAGGTAATAGTCGTAATTGCATAAAGAAACTAATTAATACCACTTATGGCTATTGAAAACTATGTTTTTCTCTCGTGGGGCCCGATTTGGTTCTTATAATGCGCAGTTCAGGCCAACTAGGGCTGAAGATTTGACTTTTGGTCAAACTTCTCGATTAGGAATAGAAACAAGTTTAATTAGTAATAATTATACATAAAAAATATGTGAAACTATTCTCGGCTCTTGAAAATCATGCTTTCTCCCTGTTTGTGGCCTATTGGCTCTTCCAATACCTAGTTCAGGCCAATCGGGCTAAAATTTAATTTTGGTCAAACTTCCAGATTAAGATGAGAAACAACTTTAATTTGTAGTAATTGAACACAGAAATTATGCAATACTGTTATCAGCTTTAAAACCACATTTCCTCTCGTTGGGCTATATTCGGCTCTTATAAGGCCTTGTTCAGGCCAATCGGGGCTGAAAGTTTGACTTTTGATTAAACTTCATAATTATGAGTAAAACCAGTTTAATAGTAGTAATTATATATAAAAAATATGTAATATAACTCACGACTTTTGAAAACCGCATTTTCTCCCCGTTTGGGCTCTATTTGGCTCTTATAGGGCCTATTTCAAGCCAATTACGGCTGAAAGTTTGACTTTAGATCAAACTTCCCAATTATCACTAGAAATACGGTTAATTAGCAGTAATTAAACATAAAAACTATGTAATACTACTCACGGCTTTTGAAAACCTTATTTTCCTCTCATTTGGGGTCTTATTCGGCTCTTATAAGGCCTAGCTTAGGCTAATCTGGGCTGAAAGTTGGGCCCTATTTGGCTCTTATAGGTCCTATTTCAAGCCAATACGGCTGAAAGTTTAACTTTAGATCAAACTTCCCAATTATCACTAGAAACAAGGTTAATTAGCAGTTATTATACATAAAAACTATGTAATACTACTCACGGCTCTTGAAAACCTTATTTCCTCTCATTTGGGGTCTTATTCGGCTCTTATAAGGCCTAGCTTAGGCAAATCTTGGCTGAAAGTTGGGCCCTATTTGGCTCTTATAGGTCCTATTTCAAGCTAATTACGGCTGAAAGTTTGACTTTAGATCAAACTTCCCAATATCACTAGAAATAAGGTTAATTAGCAGTAATTAAACATAAAAACTATGTAATACTACTCACGGCTCTTGAAAATCTTATTTTCCTCTCATTTAGGGTATTATTCGGCTCTTATAAGGCCTAACTCAGGCTAATCTGGGCTGAAAGTTTTACTTTTGATCAAACTTCCAATTAAGACTAGAAACACATAAAATTAGTAGCAAATTTACAAAAAAAGTATGTAATACCATTCAAGCTCTTGAAAACATGTTTTCTCCCCGTTTGTAGCTCTTGAAAATCATATTTCCTCTATTGGGCCATATTTGGCTCTTATAAGGCCTAATTTTAGCTAATCTGGGCTGAAAGTTTGACTTTTGGTCAAACTAACAAATTAAGAATAGAAACAAATTAATTAGTGTAGTTTATACATAGAAACTATGTGAACTACTCCCGAATCCTGAAAACCATGGTTTCTCTCCGTTTGGGCCCTATAATGGCTCTTATAAGACCTGGTTCAGGCCAATCGGGGCTGAAAGTTTAACTTTTGGTAAAACTTCCCAATTAAGACTAGAAACAAGTTTATTAGTAGTAATTACACATAAAAACTATGTAATACTACTCCGACTCTTGAAAACCTCATTTCTCCCTGTTGGGCCTTATTCGGCTCTTATATGGCGGCCTAGGCTAATCGGAGATACAAGTTTGACTCTATCTATGTCAGTAATCCCAATTAACGCTAGAAATAAAATAAATTAGTAGTACTTGTACATAGAAACCATGTAATACCACTCTAAGCTCTTGAAATTCATGTTTTCTTCCGATTTGGGCCATATCGGCTCTAAAAGGCCTAGTCAGGCCAATAAGGGCTGAAAGTTTGATTTTTGTTCAAACTTTCTATTTAAGTCTAGAAATAAGTTTATTTAGTAATAATTATGCATAAAAACTATATAAAACTACTCCTGACTTTTGAAAACTGTATTTTCTCTCTGATTGGACCTATTAGGCTCTTATAAGGCCTTTCAGGCCAATATGAGCTGAAAGTTTCAATTTTAGTCAAACTTCTCAATTAATACTAGAAATAAGCTTAAGCAGTAGTAATTGTACATAGCACTATGTAATACCTTTTACGGCCCTTGAAAATCATATTTTCCTCCCATTTAGTCACTATTCGGCTCTTATAAGGTGCAGTTTAGGCCAAAATCGAGGCTGAAAGTTTGATTTTTGCTAAAACTTTCCAATTAAGACTAGAACTAGTTTAATTAGTAATAATTATACCTAAAAACTATGTGCTACGGCTAATGACTCTTGAAAGCCTCATTTTCTCCCCGTTTAGGTCCTAATCAACTATTTATTATAATGCCTAGTTTAGGCCAATCGGGACTGAAAGTTTGACTTTTGGTCAAAGTTTCTCATTAACACTAGAAACAAGGTTAATTTAGTAGTAATTGTACATAAAAACTATGTAACAACATTCACGGCCTTTGAAAACTATGTTTCCACCCGTTTGGTCCCTATTCGGCTCATATGAGGCCCAATTCAGGCCAATCGATGCTGAAAGTTTGACTTTTAGTCAAATTCTCAATTAAGACTGGAAGCTAGTTTAATTAGTAGTAATTATACATAAAAACTACGTACAACTACTTCCGGCTTTTGAAAACTGTATTTTCTCCCCAGTTTGACCTTATTAGGCTCTTATAAGGACTAGTTCAGGCTACTCAGGGCTTAAAGTTTTTCTTTTGGTCAAACTTCCAATTTAAATTAGAAACAAGGTTAATTAGTAATAATTGTATATAGAAACTATACAATATCACTCTCAGCCCTTGAAAACCATGTTTTCTCCCGTTTGGGCCCTATTCGGCTCATACAAGGTCTAGTTCAGGCTAATCGGGGCAAAAGTTTGACTCTAGGTAAAACTTCTCAATTAAAACTAGAAACTAGTATAATAGTAGTAATTATACATAAAACTATGTATTACTACTCCTGACTTTGAAAACTGTATTTTCTCTTATAAGGCCCTTTTCAGGCCAATAGGGGCTAAAATTTCAGTTCTGGTCAAACTTTCCCAATTAACACTAGAAAAAAGGTTAATCAATAGAAATTGTAGAACTATGTAATACCATTCTCGGCCCTTAAAAAATCATGTTTTCCTCCCGTTGGTCCCTATTCGACTCTGTAAGGCCTACTTCAGGCCAATTAGTGCTGAAAGCTTGACTTTAGTAAAATTCTCAATTAAGACTAGAAACTAGTTTAATTAGTTACTATTATTATATATAAAACGATGTATTACTACTCTGGCTCTAGAAAAGCTCGTTTTCTCCCCGTTTGGTCCCTAACGGCTATTATAAGGCCTAGTTCACGCCAATCGGCTCAAAGTTTGACTTTTAGTCAAACTTCCCAATTAACACTATAAACAAGATTAATGAGTAGTAATTGTACATAGAAACTATGTAATACTATTCACGGCCCTTGAAAACCATATTTCCTCCCGTTTGGTCTCTATTCGGCTCTTATAAGGCCCAGTTCAGGCCAATCGGAGATTAAAGTTTGACTTTTGGTTAAACTTAGAAATAAGTTTAATTAGTAGTAATTATTCATAAAAACTATGTCATTCTACTCCCGGCTCTTGAAAACCTCATCTTCTCCCTGTTCGGGCTTTGTTCGGCTCTTATAAGGCCTAGTTCAGGCTGATAGGGGCTGAAAGTTTGACTTTTAGTTAAACTTCCAATTAACACTAGAAATAAGGTTAATTAGTATTAATTGTACATAAAAACTATGTAATACCACTCTCAGCACTTGAAAACCTTGTTTTCTCTCGTTTTTGTCCTATTCTGCTCTAATAAGGCGTAGTTCAGGCTAATAAGACTGAAGGTTTGACTTTTAGTTAAACTTATAATTAAGACTAAAAACAAGTTTAATTAGTGGTAATTATACATAAAAACTATGTCATACTACTCTCGGCTCTTAAAAAACCTCGTTTTCTCCCCGTTTGGGCCCTTATCGGCTCTTATAAGGCTTACTCAGGCCAATCGGGGGTGAAAGTTAAACTCTTGGTCAACTTTTTAATTAACACAAGAAACAAAGTTAATTCTAGTAATTATATATAGAAACTATGCAATACCATTCATGACCCTTGAAAACCATGTTTTCCTTCTGTTTGGTCCTTATTCGGTCTTTATAAAGCCTAGTTCAGGCCAAATCGGAGCTAAAAGTTTGACTTTAGTAAAACTTCCCAATTAAGATGAGAAACAAGTTTAATTAGTAGTAATTATATATAAACTATGTACTACTTCTCTTGCTCTTAGAAACATTGTTTTTCCCTGTTTGTACCTTATTCGGCGCTAATATTATAAGGTCTAGTCCAGACCGAACATCGCTGAATGTTTGACTTTTAGTCAAACTTCACAATTAACACTAGAAATAAGGTTAATTAGTCATAATTGTACATATAAACTATGTAATATCATTCACAGCCCTTGAAAACTATGTTTTCCTCCCATTTGGTCCCTATTCGGCTCTTAAACACCTAGTTCAGGCCAAGCAGGGCTAAAAGTTTGACTCTTGATTAAACTTCCCAATTAACACTGAAAACAAGGTTAATTAGTAGTATTGTATATAAAAACTATGTACTCTTGATTAAACTCCCAATTAACACTGAAAACAAGGTTAATTAGTAGTAATGTATATAAAAACTATGTAATACCATTCATGATAAAACTATTCCTCCCGTTTAGTCCCTTTTCGACTCTTATAAGACCAATTCGGGCATGAAAGTTTCACTTTTGATCAAACTTTCAAATTATGAATAGAAAAATGTTTAATTTATAGGTGTTATACATAAAAACTTTGTAATACTACTCTCGGCTCTAAAAAACTCGTCTTCTTCCTGTTTTGACCATATTCAGCTCTTATAAAGGCCTAGTTCAGGCCAACAAGGTTAAAAGTTTGTCATTTGGTCAAACTTTCAATTAACACTAGAAACAAGGTAATTAGTCGTAATTGCATTAGAAACTAAATAATACCACTCATGCTCTTGAAAACCATATTTTCTCTCGTTAGGGCCCGATTTGGTCTTTTTAATACGTAGTTCAGGCCAATTAGGGCTGAAGGTTTAACTTTTGGTCAAACTTCTGATTAGGAATAGAAACAAGTTTAATTAGTAGTAATTATACATAAAAAATATGTGATATTATTCTCGGCTCTTGAAAATCATGCTTTTCCCTGTGTGGGCTATTTGGCTCTTACAATGCATAGTTCAGGCCAATCGGGGCTAAAATTTAACTTTTGGTCAAACTTCCCGATTAAGTTGAGAAACAACTTTAATTATAGTAATTGACCAGAAATTATGTAATACTACTATCAGCTCTTTAAAACCATATTTTCCCCTTGTTTGGGCTATATTCGGCTCTTATAAAGCCTTGTTCAGGCCAATCGGGGTTGAAAATTTGACTTTGATCAAACTTCACAATTAAGAGTAGAACCAGTTTAATTAGTAGTAATTATACATAAAAATTATATAATACAACTCATGACTCTTGAAAATCGCATTTTCTTCCCGTTTGGGCCTATTTTGGCTCTTTAGGGCCTATTTTAAGCCAATTAGGGCTGAAAGTTGATTTTAGATCAAACTTCCCAATTAACACTAGAAATAAGGTTAATTAGCAGTAATTATATACATAAAAACTATGTAATACTACTCACGGCCCTTGAAAACCTTGTTTTCCTCCATTTGGGGTCTTATTCGACTCTTATAAGGCCTAGCTCAGGCCAATCATGGCTGAATGTTTTACTTTTGGTCAAACTTCCTAATTAAGACTATAACATATAAAATTAGTAGTAAATTTACATAAAAACTATGTAATACCATTCAAGGCTCTTGGAAAACATGTTTTCTCCCCGTTTGAACCCTATTCGACAAAGGCCCAATTCAGGTAAAATCGGGCTGAAAGTATGACTTTGGGTCAAACTTTCAGATTAAGACTGAAACACCATTAATTAGCAGTAATTGTGTATAGAATCTGTGTAATACTACTTTCGGCTCTTGAAAAATCACGTTTTTCCCCTTTGGCCCTTATTCTGCGCTTATAAAGCCGAGTTTAGGGCAATCTGGGTTGAAAGTTTGACTTTTAATCAAATTTTCTACTTAAGAATAGAAACAAGTTTAATTTTAAGAAATTATACATAAAACTATGTAGTTCTACCCCGGCTATTGAAAACCTCGGTTTCTCCCCATTTGGGTCCTATTTGGCTCATATAAGGCATATTTGACTTTTGATCAAAATTGCCAATTAAGACTAGAAACAAAGTTAATCAATAGTAAATGTACATAGAAACTATGTAATTCCACTCCTGGGCCTTGAACATCTCGTTATCTCCTCCTTGGGTTTTATTCGGCCTTTACAATACCTAGTTCAGGCCATGGGGCTGAAAATTTGACTTTGGTCAAACTTCCATATTAAAACTAGAAACAAGTTTAAGTAATAGTAATTGTATATGTAATACAACTCCTAGCTCTCTAAAACCACGTTTTCTCCCTATTTAGGCCATATTCGCCTCTTGTAAGGCCTATTCAGGCCAATCGGGGCTGAAAGTTTGACTTTTGATCTAACTTCCTAATTAAGACTAGAGAAACAAGTTTAATTAGTAGTAATATAAAAAAAAACTATGTAATATACTCCCGGCTCTAAAAAACCCGACCCTTGAAAACAACATTTTCTCCCGTTTGGGCCCTATTGGACTCTTATACGGCCGAGTTCAGGCTAATCAACAATGTTAATTAGCTATAATGTACACAGAAATAATGTAATACGACTCTCAGCTATTGAGAATCATATTTTCCTCTGGTTTTTGCCCTACTTGGCACTTATATGGCCGAGTTCAGGCCAATCAAGGTTAAATATTTGACTTTCAGTCAAACTTTAAAATTAAGCATAGAAACAAGTTTAATTAGTAGTAGTTATATATAGAAACTATGTGATACTACTCCAAGCTTTTGAAAGACATGTCCCCCCGTTTTCGCCCTATTCGGCTCTTAGAAGGCCTAATTCTGGCGACTGAAAATTTGACTTTGGGTCAAACTTTCCAATTACAACTAGAAACAAGTTTAGTTAATAGTAATTATAATAAAAAACTATGTCATACTACCCGGCTCTTGAAAACCTCGTTTTCTCCCCGTTTGGGCCTTGTTCGGCTCTTATTAGGCCTAGTTCAAACCAATCGGGGCTCAAAGTTTGACTTTTGGTCAAACTTCTCAATTAACACTAGAATCAAGGTAATTAGTAATAATTGTATATAGAAACTATGTAATACCACTCTCAGCTATTGAAAAATCATGTTTTCTCCCAATAGGGCCTTTTCGGCTCAGATAAGGCCTGGTTCAGTCAGGCCAATAGGAGCTGAAGGTTTGACTTTTGGTTAAACTTCCTAATTAAGACTAGAAATAAGTTTAATTAGTAGTAATTAAACATAAAAAACTATGTCATACTACTCCTGGCTATTGCAAACCTTATTTTCTCCCCATTTGGCCCCTAATCGGCTCTTATAAGGCCAAATTTAGGTCAATCGGAGCTGAAGTTTGAGTTAACACTAGAAACAAAGTTAATTAGTACTAATTATACATAGAAACTATGTAATACCATTCACGACTCTTGAAAATAATTTTTTCTTCCTGTATGGTCCCTATTCGGTTCTTATAAGGCCTAGTACAGGCCAATAGGAGCTAAAAGTTTGACTTTGCTAAAACTTCCCAATTAAGACTAAAAATAAGTTTAAGTAGTTGTCATATATATAACAACTATGTATTACTACTCCCGGCTCCTGAAAATCTTATTTTTCCCCGTTTGAGCCTTAATTCGGCTCTTATAGCCTAGTTCAGGTTAATCGGGGCTGAAAGTTTGACTTTTGGTTAAACTTCTCAATTAACACAAGAAACATGGTTAATTAGTAGTAATTGTACATATAGTCTATATAATACCATTCAAAGCCCTTGAAAATCATAATTTCCTCCCGTTTTCCCCTATTCAGCTCTATATAAGGCCCAGCTCAGGCCAATCGGGGCTGAAAGTTTAACTTTTAATAAAAACTTACCAATTAAGACTTGAAAATAAGGTTTATTTACTAGTAATTATACATATAATTTAGGTGTTACTACTCTTAGCTCTTAAAAAACATATTTTCTCCTAGTTTGTGCCTTATTCGGCTCTTATAACTCCTTGTTCAGGCCAATCGAGGCTGAAAGTTTACCTTTTAGTCAAGATTTCTAATAAAACTAGAATAAAGGTTAATTGGTAGCAATTGTACACAAAAACTAAGTAATCTCACTCTCAGATCTTGAAAAACAATGTTTTCCTCAGTTTGGGCCTACTCGGCTCTTATAATGCCTAGTTTAGGGCCAAAAGGACTAAAGGTTTGACTTTGTTTAAAACATTCTAATTAAGACCAGAAATAAGTTTAAGTAGTCGTAATATACATAAAGCTATGTAATACTACCCGGCTATTGAAAATCGCATTTTCTCCCAGTTTGAACCCTATTCGGCTCTTATAAGGCCTAGCTAACGCCAATAGGGGCTGAAATATGCTTTGGTCAAACTTCCAATTAACACTAGAAACAAAGTTAATCAGTATTAATTGTGCATAGAAACTATATAATACCGTTCACGGCCCTTGAAAGTCATGTTTTCCTCCCATTTAGTCCCTACTCAGCTCTTACATGGCCCTAGACAAGCCAATCGGGGCTGAAAGTTTAACTTTTGTCAAACTTTTAAATTAAGAATAGAAAACAAGTTTGATTTATAGTATTATACATAAAAACTATCAGTACTACTCCTAGCTCTTATAATGTGTGAAGGCCAATCGGGCTGAAGCTTTGACTTTTGATCAAATTTCAATTAACACTAGAAATAAGGTTAATTAGCTGTAATTGTACATAAAACTATGTAATACCACTCTCAGCATTTAAAAACATGTTTTCCTCTGATTTGGGTCCTAATCAGCTCTTATAATGTGTATTTCAAGCCAATCAGGGTTAAAGGTTTGACTTTTGGTCTAACTTTCGATTAAGAATAGAAACAAGTTTAATTAGTAGTAATTTTATATAAAATTTTGCGATACTACTCTCGGCTCTTGAAAATCATGTTTTCTCCACTTTTTTACCCTATTCGGCTTTTATAATGCATAATTCAGACTAATTTAGGCTAAAAGTTTGACCATTGGTCAAACTTTTAGATTAAGACTAAAAACAAATTTAATTTATAGTAATTGAACATAGAGAGTATGTAATACTACTCTTGGCTCTTTAAAACAAAATTTTCTTCCTGTTTAAGTCATATTCGGCCCTTACAAGGCCTTATTCAGGCCAATCGGAGCAGAAAGTTTGAGTTTCGATCAAACCTTCCATCTAAGACTAGAAACAAGTTTAATTAGTAGTAATTATACATTAAATGTAATACAATTATCGACTCTTGAAAACTGAATTTTCTCCCTGTTGCCCTATTCGGCTCTTATAAGGCCTAGCTCACGCGAATTTGCTGAAAATTTGACTTTTGGTCAAACTTCCAATTAACACTAGAGACAAGATTAATTAGCAGTAGTTGTCCATAGAAACATGTAATACCAGTCACATCTCTTTAAAACCATATTTTTGTTCCATTTGGGTCCTATTCGACTCTGATAAGGCCCTAGTTCAAGCCAATTAAGACTGAAAGTTTGACTTTTGGTTAAACTTCCCAACTAAGACGAAAATAAGGTTAATTAGTAGCGATTATACATAAAAACTATATAATCCCATTCATGGCTCTTGAAAACCTTGTCTTCCTCTCTTTGGGTTCTATTCGACTCTTACAAGGCCTAGTTCAGGCTAATCGGGCTGAAAGTTTTACTTTTGGTCAAACTTCCTAATTAATACTAGAAACACATTAAATAATAGTAAATTTACATAAAAACTATATAATACTACTCAACGCTCTTGAAAACCATATTTATTCCCCGTTTGGGCCCTATTCGGCTCTTCAAAGGCAGGTAAATCGGGTTGAAAGTATGACTTTTGGTCAGACTTCTATATTAAGGTTAGAAATAAGGTTAATTAGAAGTCCATAGAATCTATGTAATACTACTCTCGGCTCTTGAAAATCCACGTTTTCTCTCTGTTTGGGCCCTATTTGGCTCTTATAAAGCCGAGTTTCAGGGCAATCGAGGCAGAAAGTTTGACTTTTGATCAAACTTCCTAATTAAGAATAGAAATAAGTTTAATTTGTAGTAACTATGCATAAAACTATGTAATTCTACTCCCGGCTATTGAAAACCTCAATTTCTCCCTGTTTAGGCCCTATTCGGCTCTTATAAGGCATATTTCAGACAAATCAGAACTAAAAGTTTGACTTGAAAACCATATTAATTTGTAATAAATGTACATAAAATTATGTAATTTTGCTCACTTGCTCTTGAAAATCATCTTTTCTTCCCGTGTGAGCGTTGTTCGGCTCTGTTATGGCCTGGTTCAGGCCAATTAGGGCTGAAAGTTTGACTTTTGGTCAAACTTCTCAATTAACACTAGAATCAAGGTAATTAGTAATAATTGTATATAGAAACTATGTAATACCACTCTCAACTATTGAAAAATCATGTTTTCTCCTGATAGGGCCTTTTCGGCTTAGATAAGACCTGGTTCAGTCAGGCCAATAAGAGCTGAAGGTTTGACTTTTGGTTAAACTTCCTAATTAAGACTAGAAATAAGTTTAATTAGTAATAATTAAACATAACAAACTATGTCATACTACTCCTGGCCCTTGCAAACCTCATTTTCTCCCCATTTGGCCCCTAATCGGCTCTTATAAGGCGAAATTCAGGCCAATCGGAGCTGAAGTTTGAGTAACACTAGAAACAAAATTAATACTAATTGTACATAGAAACTATGTAATACCATTCACGACTCTTGAAAACTATGTTTTCCTCCCGTATAATCCTTATTCGGTTCTTATAAGGCCTAGTACAGACAATAGGAGCTAAAAGTTTGACTTTTGCTAAAACTTCCCAATTAAGACTAGAAACAAGTTTAATTAGTTGTAATTATATATAAAAACTATGTATTACTACTCCCAGCTCTTGAAAATCTTGTTTTTCCCGTTTGAGCCTTAATTCGGCTCTTATAAGCCTAGTTCAGGTCAATCGGGACTAAAAGTTTGACTTTTGGTCAAACTTCTCAATTAACACAAGAAACATGGTTAATTAGTAGTAATTGTACATATAATCTATATAATACCATTCAAAGCCCTTGAAAATCATAATTTCCTCCCGTTTTTCCCTATTCGGCTCTTATAAGGCCCTAGCTTAGGCCAATCGGGGTTGAAAGTTTGACTTTTGGTAAAAACTTACCAATTAAGACTTGAAAATAAGTTTATTTACTAGTAATTTATATAAAATTTAGGTATTACTACTATTCTCGTCTCTTAAAAACCATATTTTCTCCCCGTTTATGCCTTATTCGGCTCTTATATAACTCCTTGTTCAGACAAATCGAGGCTGAAAGTTTGGCTTTTGGTCAAGATTTCCAATAAATACTAGAAATAAGGTTAATTAGTCGCAATTATACACAAAAACTATGTAATCTCAATCTCAGATCTTGAAAATCATGTTTTCCTCCAGTTTGGGCCCATTCGGCTATTATAAGGCCTAGTTCAGGCCAATAAGGATAGAAGTTTGACTTTTGCTAAAACTTTCTAATTAAGATTAGAGATAAGTTTAATTAGTAGTAATTATACATAAAAGCTATGTAATACTACTCCCGGCTATTGAAAATCGCATTTTCTCCCAATTAAGGCCTAGCCAAGGCCAATAGAGGCTGAAAACTTGCTTTTTGGTCAAATTTCCCAATTAACACTAGAAACAAATTTAATCAGTATTAAATATACATAGAAATTATGTAATACCGTTCACGGCCCTTGAAAGTCATGTTTTCCTCCGTTTAGTCCCTACTCAGCTCTTACATGGCCTAGACAAGCCAATCGGGACTGAAAATCTGACTTTTTATCAAACTTTCAAATTAAGAATAGAAAACGAGTTTAATTTATAGTAATTATATATAAATACTATCAATATTACTCTCAGCTCTTGAAAATGTCGTTTTCTCCCCGTTTAGGTTGTATTCGTCTATTATACGGCTTACTTCGGGCCAATAAGGACTGAAATTTTGATTTTTGGTCAAACTTTCTGATTAACACTAGCAACAAGGTTAATTAGCAGTAATTGTGCATAGAAACTATGTTAACCACTCTCAGCTCTTGAAAACCATATTTTTCCTTTTGTTTAGACCCTATTCGGCTCTTATAAGGCCTAATTCCGGCCAATAAGGGCTGAAGGTTTGACTTTTGGTCAAACTTCCTAATTATGATAAGAAATAAGGATAATTGTAGTAATTGTACATAGAAACTTTGTAATACCACTCTCAGCTCCTGAAAACAATGTTTTCCTAGGGTTTGGATCCTATTTGGTACGTATATGGCCGAATTCAGCCCAACCGGGGCTAAAAGTTTGACTTTGGTCAAACTTTCAAATTAAAAATAGAAACGAGTTTAATTAGTAGTAGTTATATATAGAAACTATGTGATACTACTGCAGGCTCTTGAAATCCATGTTTTCTCCCTATTTTTTATTCGACTCTTATAAGGCCTGGTTGGGGCTAATCAAGGCAGAAAGTTTGACTTTGGCTAAACTTTTTAATTAAGACTAGAAAAGAGTTTAACTAGTAGTAATTATCCCTAAAAACTATATAATACTACTCCCTGTTTGGGTCCTATTCAGCTCATATAATAACTAGTTCAGGCCAATCGTGGCTGAAAGTTTGACTTTTAGTTAAAAATTTCAAATTAAGACTAGGTAGCAGTAATTGTATATAGAAATTATGTAATAACAACTCTTGGCTCTTTAAACCATGTTTACTCCCCATTTGGGCCATATTAGGCTCTTATAAGGCTTAGTTCAGGCTAATCGGGCCTGAAAGTTTGATTTTTTATCAAACTTTCCAACTAAGACTAGAAACAAACTTAATTAGTAGTAATAAACATAAAAACTATGAAATATTACTCCCAGATCTGAAAACTGCAATTTCTCCCCGTTGGGCCCTATTAGCTCTTATAAGGTCGAGTTCAAACCAATCGGAGTTAAAAGTTTGATATTTGGTTTAACTTTTCAATTAATACTAGAAACACGGTTAATTACAGTAATTCTACAAAGAAACTACATAATACCACTCTCAGCTCATGTAAACCATATTTTTCCTCCAGTTTGGACCATATTTTGCGCTTATTTGCCGAGTTCAGGTCAATCGGGGCTGAAAGTTTGACTTTTGGTCAACTTTCAGATTAAGAATAAAAACAAGTTTAATTTATAGTGGCTATATATAAAACTATGTAATACTTTTTGCCTCTTGAAAACGTCGTTTTCTCCTCGTCTAGGCCCTATTCAGCTTTTATAAGGCCCAGTTCAGGTCAATCAGGGTTGAAAGTTTGACCAAAAGCTTTCAATTAACACAAGAAATAAGGTTTATTAGCAGTAATGGTACATAACTATGTAATACCACTTTCAGCACTTGAAGACCATATTTTCCTCCGGTTTAGGCCCTATTCAGCTCTTATAATGTGAGTTCAGGC
This sequence comes from Agave tequilana, assembly GCA_038442645.1. Classification (NCBI taxonomy): domain Eukaryota; kingdom Viridiplantae; phylum Streptophyta; class Magnoliopsida; order Asparagales; family Asparagaceae; genus Agave; species Agave tequilana. The sequence goes on along the minus strand of JAVJIF010006955.1, from coordinate 89,378 downwards.
CAATCGGGGCTGAAGGTTTGACTTTTGGTCAAACTTTCAATTAACACTAGAAATAAAGTTAATTAGCAGTAATTGTATATAAAACTATGTAATACCATCATCTACACTTGAAAACCATGTTTTCCTCCAGTTTAGGCCCTAATCAGCGCTTAAAATGTGTAGTTCAGGCCAATCAGGGCTAAAGGTTTGACTTTTGGTCAAACTTCCCGATTAAGAATAGAAACAAGTTTAATTAGAAGTAATTTTACATAAAAACTATGTGATACCACTCCCGGCTCTTGAAAATCATGTTTTCTCCACATTTGTGCCCTATTCGGCTTTTATAATGCCTAATTAAGGCCAATCGGGGCTAAAAGTTTGGCCTTTGGTTAAACTTTCAGATTATGACTAAAAATAAGTTTAATTTGTAGTAATTGAACATAGAAAGTATGTAATACTACTCTTGACTCTTTGAAACCATGTTTTCCTTCCGTTTAAGTCATATTCGTCCCTTATAAGGCCTTGTTCAGGCCAATTGGGCAGAAAGTTTGAGTTTTGATCAAACCTCCCAACTAAGACTAGAAACAAGTTTAATTAGTAGTAATTATACATTAAAACTATGCAATACGATTATCGGCTCTTGAAAACTGCATTTTCTCCCTGGTGCGCCCTATTCGGCTCTTATAAGGCCTAGTTCACGCAAATTAGCTGAAAATTTGACTTTTGATCAAACTTCCCAATCAACACTAGAAACAAGATTAATTAGCAGTAGTTGTCCATAGAAACAATGTAATACCACTCACATCTCTTGAAAACCATATTTTCCTCCCATTTGGGTCCTATTCGACTCTAATAAGGCCATAGTTTAAGCCAATTGGGGTGAAAGTTTGACTTTTGGTCAAACTTCCCAACTAAGATGAGAAACAAGGTTAATTAATAGTAATTATACAAAGAAACTATATTATTTCATGGCTCTTGAAAACCTTGTCTTCCTCTCGTTTGGGTTCTATTCGGCTCTTACAAAGCCTAGTTCTGGCCAATCGGGGCTGAAAGTTTTACTTTTGGTCAAAATTCCTAATTAATACTAGAAACACATTAAATTAATAGTAAATTTACATAAAAATTATGTATTACTACTCAACGTTCTTGAAAACCATATTTATTCCTCATTTGGGCCCTATTCGGCTCTTTAAAGGCATAGTTCAGGTAAATCGGGTTAAAAGTATGACTTTTAGTCAAATTTCTAGATTAAGACTAGAAATAAGGTTAATTAGAAGTTCATAGAATTCATGTAATACTACTCTCGGCTCTTGAAAAATCACGTTTTCTCTCTGTTTGGGCCCTATTCGGCTCTTATAAAGCCGAGTACAGGGCAATCGAGACAGAAAGTTTGACTTTTGATTAAACTTCCTAATTAAGAATAAAAACAAGTTTAATTTGTAGTAACTATACATAAAACTATGTAATTCTACTCCCGGCTATTGAAAACCTCGATTTCTCCCTATTTATGCCCTATTTGGCTCTTATAAGGCATATTTCAGACCAATCTGAAGAAAAAGTTTGACTTGAAAATCATGTTAATTTGTAGTAAATGTACATAAAAAAACTATGTAATTTTGCTCATTTGCTCTTGAAAACCATGTTTTCTTCCCGTGTGAGCCTTGTTCGGCTCTGGTATGGCGTAGTTTAGGCCAATCAGGGCTGAAAATTTGACTTTTGGCCAAAATTTCCAATTAAAACTAAAAACAAGATTAATTTGTATTAATTCTACATAGAAACTATGTAATACCACTCTCAACTCTTGAAACCATATTTTCATCCCTATTGGGCCCTAATATATACTTATAAGGTTTGACTTTTGGTCAAACTTCCTATTTAAGCCTTAAAATAAGTTTACTTAGTAGTAATTATACAAAAAAACTATGTAACACTACTCCCGGCTCTTAAAAACTGCATTTTCACCCGTTTAAGCCCTATTCGGCTCTTATACGGCTTAGTTTAGGCTAACCTGGTCTTAAAGTTTGATTTTAGCTCAAACTTCCCAATTAACACTAGAAACATGATTCACTAGCAGTAATTGTACATAAAACCTATGTAATACCACTATCACCACTTGAAAATCATGTTTTCCTTAAGTTTGGACTCTATTTGGCTATTATAAGGCCTACTTCGGGCCAATCGGGGCTAAAAGTTTGACTTTTGGTAAAACTTCTCAAATTAAGACTAGAAACTGTTTAATTAGTAGTAATTATACATAAAAACTATATATTACTACTCTCAGCTCTTGAAAATCTCGTTTTCTCCCCGTTTGGGCTATAATCAGCTATTTATAAGGCTTAGTTCACACTAATCGGGGCTGAAAGTTTGACTTTCAGTCAAACTTCTCAATTAACACTATAAAGAAGGTTAATTAGTAGTAATTATACATAGAAACTATGTAATACTATTCATGGCCTTGAAAACCATGTTTTACTCCCGTTTGGTCCCTATTCGACTCTTATAGGGCCTAGTTCAGGCTAATCGGGGATGAAAGTTTGACTTTTGGTAAAACTTTCAAATTAAGAATACAAACAAGTTTAATTAATAGTAGTTAAACATAGAAACTATTTAATAATACTCCCGACTCTTGAAAACCTTATTTTCTCCCCGTTTGGACCCTATTCGGCTTATATAAAGCCTAGTTCCGACCAATCGGAGCTGAAAAGTTCCCAATTAAAACTAGAAATAAGGTTAGTTTGTAATAATTGTACATAGAAACTATATAATGCCACTCTCAGTACTTGAAACTATATTTTCTTCCCATTTGGAATATTCTGCACTAAGAAGGGCTAGTTCAGGCCAATAAGGGGGTTTGACTTTTGGTCCAACTTACTAATAAAGATTTAAAACAAGTTTAATTATTAGTAATTATATATAAAAACTATATAATACTACACTGGGCTTATGAAAATCAAATTTTCTCCCGTTTAGCCCTATTCGGCTCTTATTAGGACTAATTGAGGCTAACATGGGCTGAAAGTTTGTTTTTTTGGTTAAACTTCCTAATTAACACTGTAAACAAGGTTAGTTAGCAATAATTGTTTATAGAAACTACTAAATACCACTCTCAACTCTTGAAAATCATGTTTCCTACTATTTGGGCCCTATTTAGCTCTTATAAGGCCTAGTTCTGACCAATCGGGGCTAAAAGTTTGACTTTTAGTCAAACTTCTAAATTAAGAATAGAAACAAGTTTAATTAGTAGTAGTTACACATAGAAACTATGTGATACTACTCTCGGCTATTGAAAATCATGTTTTCTCTCCTTTTGGTCCCTGTTTGGCTCTATAAGTCATGGTTCAGGCCAATAGGGATTGAAAGTTTGAGTTTCGGTAAAACTTTCCAATTATGGTTAGAAATAAATTTAATTAACAGAAATTAAATATAAAAACAATATAATACAACTCCTGGCTCTTGAAAAGCTCATTTTCACCCCGTTTGGGTCTTATTCAGCTCTTATAAGGCGTAGTTCAGCCGACCAGGGCTAAAACTTTGACTTTGGTCAAACTAATAGTAATTGTTATAAAAAACTATAAAATACCACTCTCAGATCTTTAAAAGCATGTTTTCTCCCATTTGGGCCCTATTAGGATTTTATAAGACCTAGTTCAGGCCAATAAGAGCTGAAGGTTTGACTTTTAGTCAAACTTCCTAAACAACACTAAAAAAAGGTTTATTTAATAGTAATTATATATAAAAAATATGTAATACTCCTGTTGGCTCTTGAAAACTTCATTTTCTACCCCATTTGGACCATATTTGCTCTTATAAGGCCTACTTCAGGTCAATCGGGGTTGGAAGTTTGAATTTTGGTCAAACTTCCCAATTAATAGCAGAATGAAGATTAATCAGTAGTAATTGTACATGAAAACTGTGTAATACCATTCACGGCCCTTGAAAATCACGATTTCCTCCCATCTGTCCCTCTTCGGCTCTTATAAGGCCTATTTCAGACCAATCCGGGCTGAAAGTTTAAATTTGGTCAACCTTTCAAATTAAAAATAGAAACAATTTTAATTTATAGTAATTATACATAAAACTATGTAATACTACTCTTGTATTTTAAAAAGCTCATTTCTCCTTTTTGGGCCCTATTCAGCTCTTAATAAGGCCTAGTTCAAACCTATCCATGATGAAAGTTTGACTTTTGATCAAACTTCCCAATTAATACTAGAAATAAAGTTAGTTATTAGAAATTGCTTATAGAATATATATAATACCACTAATGGCTCTTAAAAGCCATGTTTTTCTCCCATTTGGCCCTATTCGGCTCTTACAAGGCCTAGTTTAAGTCAACCGGGGCTGAAAGTTTAACTTTTAGTCAAACTTCTCAATTAAGAATAGAACAAGTTTAATTAATGGTAATTATACATAAAACTACGCGATACTACTCCAGACTTTTGAAAACCTTATTTTCTCACTATTTGGGCCCAATTCGGCTCTTATAATGCCTAGGATTAGGCCAATCAGGGCTAAAAGTTTGACTTTTTGTCAAACTTCCATATTAAGACTAGAAACAAGTTTAATTAAAAGCAATTACAAGTAGAAACTTATTAATACTACTCCGGGCTCTTTAAAACCACGATTTCTCCGGGCTCTTTAAAACCACGATTTATCCTCATTTAAGCCATATTCAGCTCTTATAAGGTCTAGTTCAGGCCATCGGGGTGAAAGGTTGACTTTTGATCAAACTTCCTAATAAACACTGGAAAAAAATTTAATTTAAAGTAATTATACATAAAAAAACTATGTAATACTACTCTCGGATCTTGAAAATAGAATTTTCTCCCTATTTGGGCCATATTCGGCTCTTATAAGGCCTAATTTAACCATTCAAGGCTGAGTTCAGGCCAATCGGGACTGAAAGTTTGACTTTAGTTCAACTTTCAGATTAAGAATAAAAACAAGTTTAATTTATAGTGGTTATATATAAAACTATGTAATACTTTTTTTGGCTCTTGAAAATCTCGTTTTCTCCCTGTTTAGGCCCTATTCAGCTCTTTTAAGGTCCAGTTCAGGCAATCAGGGTTGAAAACACTAGAAATAAGGTTTATTAGCAGTAATTCTACTCCGGCTATTAAAAACCTCGATTTCTCCCTATTTTAGCCTATTCGGCTCTTATAAGGCATACTTCAGACCAATCGGAACAAAAGTTTGACTTGAAAACCATGTTAATTTGTAGTAAATGTACGAAAAAAAAACTATGTAATTTTATTCACTTGCTCTTGAAAACCATGTTTTCTTCCCGCTGAGCCTTGTTCTGCTCTGATATGGCGTAGTTTAGGCCAATCAGGGCTGAAAGTTTGACTTTTGACCAAATTTTCTAATTAAAACTAGAAACAAGATTAATTTGAATTAATTCTACATAGAAACTATGTAATACCACTCTCAACTCTTGAAACCATATTTTCATCCCTATTGGGCCCTAATATGCACTTATAAGGTTTGACTTTTGGTCAAACTTCCTATTTAAGCCTTAAAACAAGTTTTCTTAGTAGTAATTATACAAAAAACTATATAACACTACTCTCGACTCTTAAAAACTGCATTTTTACCCGTTTGAGCCCTATTCAGCTCTTATAAGGCTCAGTTTAGGCTAACCAGGTCTTAAAGTTTGATTTTAGCTCAAACTTCCCAATTAACACTAGAAACATGATTCACTAGCAGTAATTGTACATAAAAAACTATGTATATATCACCACTTGAAAATTATGTTTTCCTTAAGTTTGGACTCTATTTTGCTATTATAAGGCCTACTTCAGGCCAATCGGGGCTAAAAGTTTGACTTTTGGTAAAACTTCTTAAAATTAAGACTAGAAACTGTTTAATTAGTAGTAATTATACATAAAAACTATGTATTACTACTCTCAGCTCTTGAAAACCTCATTTTCTCCCCGTTTAGGTTCAATAAGCTATTATAAGGCTTAGTTCACGCCAATCGGGGCTGAAAGTTTGACTTTTAATCAAACTTCTCAAATAACACTATAAATAAGGTTAATTAGTAGTAATTGTATATAGAAACTATGTAATACTATTCACGGACCTTGAAAACAATGTTTCCTCCCGTTTGGTCCTATTCAGCTCTTATAAGGCCTAATTCAGGCCAATCGGGGATGAAAGTTTGACTTTTAGTCAAACTTAGAAATAAGTTTATTAGTAGTAATTATACATAAAAACTATGTTATTCTACTCCCATCTCTTGAAAACCTCATTTTCTCCCTGTTTGGACTTTATTCGGCTCTTATAAGACCTAGTTCAGACTAATAGAGGCTGAAAGTTTGACTTTTGGTCAAACTTTTCAATTAACACTAGAAATAAGGTTAATTAGTACTAATTATACATAAAAACTATGTAATGCCACTCAGCACTTGAAAACCTTGTTTTCTCCCGTTTGAGTCCTATTGGCTCTAATGAGGTAGGCCTAGTTCAGGCTAATAAAAACTGAAGGTTTACTTTTGGTCAAACTTTATAATTAAGACTAAAAACAAGTTTAACTAGTAGTAATTATACATAAAAACAATGTCATACTACTTTTGGCTCTTGAAAACCTCATTTTCTCCCCATTTGGGCCCTAATCGCCTTTTATAAGGCCTAATTCAGGCCAATCGGGGCTGAAAGTTTGACTCTTGGTCAAACTTTTCAATTAACACTAGAAACAAAGTTAGCAGTAATTATACATAGAGAAACTATGTAATACCATTCATGGCCTTAGAAAATCATGTTTTCCTCCCGGTTGGTCCCTATTCGGCTCTTATAAAGCCTAGTTCAAACCAATCGGGGCTAAAAGTTTGACTTTTAGTAAAACTTTCCTATTAAAACGAGAAACAAGTTTAATTAGTAGTAATTATACATAAAATTATATATTACTTCTCCTGGCTCTTGAAAACCTTATTTTCCCGGTTTGTACCTTATTCGGCTCTTATATTATAAGGTCTAGTCCAGACCAAATAGGGCTGAAAGTTTGACTTTTTGCCAAATTTCACAATTAACACTAGAAATAAGGTTAATTAATGGTAATTGTACACATAAACTATGTAATACCATTCACAGCCCTTGAAAACTATGTTTTCCGCCCTTTTGGTCCCTATTCGGCTCTTATAAGACCTAGTTCTGGCCAATCAGGGCTGAAAGTTTAAATCTTGATTAAACTTCCCAATTAACGCTGAAAACAAGGTTAATTAGTAGTAATTGTACATAAAAACTATGTAATTATCATTCATGGCCCTTGAAAACCATGTTTTCTTTCCGTTTTGTCTCTTTTCGATTCTTATAAGGCAATCAGGGCTGAAAGTTGTACTTTTGATCAAACTTCCAAATTAAGAATAGAAAAAAGTTAATTTATAGTGGTTATCATAAAAACTTTGTAATACTACTCTCGGCTCTTAAATACCTCGTTTTCTCCCTGTTTTGGCCCTATTCAGCTGTTATAAGGCCAGTTCAGGCCAATAAGGGCTTAATGTTCGATTTTTGGTCAAACTTCCTAATTAAAACTTAAAACAATTTTAATTAGTAGTATAGGGCCCAAATGGCAAACCGCCTTTTCACCCATTTGGGTCCTATTCGGCTCTTATAAGGCCTAGTTTAGGCTATCAAGGCTTAAAGTTTAATTTTTGGTCAAACTTCCCAATTAACACTAGAAACAAGGTATCGCAGTAATTATACATGGAAACTATTTAATATCACTCTTAACTCTTGAAAATCATGTTTTCCTCTTGTTTGGGCCCTAGTTGGCTCTTATAGGCCTTCTTCTGGCTAATCGGGGCTGAAAGTTTGACTTTTGGTCAAACTTACAAATTAATTAGTTGTAGTTTATACGTAAAAACTATGTGAACTACTCCCGAATCCTAAAAACCATGGTTTCTCCCCGTTTACACCCTATACGGCTCTTATAAGACCTGGTTCAGGCCAATCGGGGTTGAAAGTTTAACTTTTGGTAAAACCTCCCAATTAAGACTAGAAACAAGTTTAATTAGTAGTAATTACACATAAAAACTATGTAATACTACTGACTCCTGAAAACCTCATTTCTCCCTGTTTTGACCTTGTTCGGCTCTTATATGGCAGCCTAGGCCAATCGGAGATGCAAGTTTGACTTTAGGTCAGTAATCCCAATTAACGCTAGGAATAAAATAAATTAGTAGTAATTGTACATAGAAACTATGTAATACCACTTTAAGCTCTTGAAAATCATGTTTTCTTCCAGCCCTTAAGGCCTAGTTCAGGCCAATAAGGGCTGAAAGTTTGACTTTTGGTCAAACTTTCCAATTAAGATTAGAAATAAGTTATTTAGTAATAATTATACATAAAAACTACATAATACTACTCCTGACTTTTGAAAACTGTATTTTCTCTCCGATTAGACCCATTAGACTCTTATAAGGCCTAATTCAGGCCAAATGGAGCTGAAAGTTTCGATTATAGTCAAACTTCTCAATTAACACAAGAAATAAGGTTAATCAGTAGTAATTGTACATAGCACTATGTAATACCTTTTACGGCCCTTGAAAACCATATTTTCCTCCAATTTAGTCACTATTCGGTTCTTATAAGGTGTAGTTTAGGCCATTCGAGGCTGAAAGTTTGATTTTTAGTAAAACTTTTCAATTAAGACTAGAAACTAGTTTAATTAGTAATAATTATACATAAAAACTATGTGCTACTGCTAATGACTCTTGAAAACCTCGTTTTCTCCCTGTTGGGGCCCTAATCGGCTATTATAATCCCTAGTTTAGATTGACTTTTGGTCAAACTTTCTCATTAACACTAAAAATAAGGTTAATTAGTAGTAATTGTACATAAAACTATGTAACACCATTCACGGCCTTTGAAAATCATATTTTCCTCCCATTTGGTCCCTATTTGGCTCTTATGAGGCCCAGTTCAGGCCAAACGGGGATGAAAGTTTGACTTTTAGTCAAACTTCTCAATTAAGACTAGAAACTAGTTTAATTAGTTGTAATTATACATAAAAACTATGTATTACTACTTTCGGCTTTTGAAAACTGTATTTTCTCCCCAGTTGGACCTTATTAGGATCTTATAAGGACTAGTTCAAGCTAATAAGGGCTGAAAGTTTGACTTTTGGTAAAATTTTCCAATTTAATATTAGAAACAAGGTTAATTTGTAATAATTGTATATAGAAACTATACAATACCACTCTCAGCCCTTGAAAACTATGTTTTCTCCTGTTTGGGCCCTATTCGGCTCATATAAGGTCTAGTTCAGGCTAATCGGGGCTGAAAGTTTGACTCTAGGTAAAACTTCTCAATTAAGACTAGAAACTAGTTAATTAGTAATAATTATAAATGAAAATTATATATTATTACTCTCGGCTCTTGAAAACTCGTTTTCTCCCCGTTTGGGCTTTAATCGGCCATTATAAGGTCTTGTTCAGGCCAATCGGGACTAAAAGTTTCACTTTTAGTAAAACTTCTCAATTAAGACTAGAAACTAGTATAATTACTAGCAATTATACATAAAAACTATGTATTACTACTTCTGACTTTTGAAAACTGTATTTTCTCCCCGTTTGGACCCTATTAGGCTCTTATAAGGCCCTTTTCAGGCCAATAGGGGCTAAAAGTTTTAGTTCTGGTCAAACTTCCCAATTAACACTAGAAAAAAGGTTAATCAATATAAATTGTACATAGAACTATGTAATACTATTCTGGGCCCATGAAAATCATGTTTTCCTCCCGTTTCGTCCCTATTCGGCTCTTATAAGGCCTACTTCAGGCCAATCAGGGCTGGAAACTTGACTTGTAGTAGAACTTCTCAATTAAGACTAGAAACTAGTTTAATTAGTAGTAATTATACATAAAAACTATGTATTACTACTCTCGGCTCTTTAAAACCTCATTTTCTCCCCGTTTGGGCCCTAATCGGCTATTATAAGGCTTAGTTCACGCCAATCGGGTCTCAAAGTTTAACTTTTGGTCAAACTTCCCAATTAACACTATAAACAAGATTAATTAGTTCTAATTGAACATAGAAACTATGTAATTCATGGCCCTTGAAAACCATGTTTTCTTCCCGTTTGGTCTCTATTTGGCTCTTATAAGGCCTAGTTCAGGCCAATCGAAGATGAAAGTTTGACTTTTGGTCAAACATAGAAATAAGTTTAGTTAGTAGTAATTATACATAAAAACTATGTCATTTTACTCCCGGCGTTGTGCCTTGCCTCTGTGAGAGGTTGTATTCGGTTTGAGAGAGGAGTTGTGTACTCCCAATTGTATTTGCCCAAATCCTCAGTGGAGGTTCCCTGTGTGGGAAGTCCTGTGTGGACGAGTTAGTGGAAATCCTTCTGTGTGAAGGCGGGGACGTAGAGATATATGCTCGAACCTCTAAATAATCTCGGTATTTGCGATTGATCCACTTTCTCTAACTCTCTCTTATTTTGTGCCTTGCATTGATTCATATTGTCATATCACTCATATATGCTTTGTTGTGTTTGTTTGTGTGCCTCATTTGAACAACCATGAGAGCTCCATATAGTACCTCAACTCTTATTCAGAGGAATCAAGAGGAGTTAGTCCAGAGCCCTTCACCGGGAATTCGGCTACACTCGTTGGTTACACTAAGTGTGTTGCAATTAGTTTTTAATTTTCACACTATTGTTAATAAATTAGCCGTACACCTATTCACCCCCATCTAGGTGTACTTTCAATAATACTATGTAATACCTTTTACGGCCCTTGAGAACCATATTTTCCTCCCGTTTAGTCACTATTTGGCTCTTATAAGGTGTAGTTTAGGCCATTCGAGACTGAAAGTTTGATTTTTGGTAAAACTTTTCAATTAAGACTAGAAACTAGTTTAATTAGTAATAATTATACATAAAAACTATGTGCTACTGCTAATGACTCTTGAAAACCTTGTTTTCTCCCTGTTTAGTCCTAATCGTCTATTATAATGCCTAGTTTAGAAGCCAATCGGGTCAAACTTTCTCATTAACACTAGAAACAAGGTTAATTAGTAGTAATTGTACATAAAAACTATGTAACAACATTCACGGCCTTTGAAAACCATGTTTTCCTCCCGTTTGATTCTTATTCGGCTCTTATGAGGCCCAGTTCAGGCCAATCGGGGCTGAAAGTTTGACTTTAGTCAAACTTCTCAATTAAGAATAAAAACTAGTTTAATTAGTTGTAATTATACATAAAAACTATGTATTACTACTTTCAGCTTTTGAAAACTGTATTTTCTCCCCGGTTGGACCTTATTAGGCTCTTATAAGGACTAGTTCAAGCGAATAAGGGCTGAAAGTTTGACTTTTGGTCAAACTTTCCAATTTAATATTAGAAACAAGGTTAATTAGTAATAATTGTATATAGAAACTATACAATACCACTCTCAGCCCTTGAAAACTATGTTTTCTCCCGTTTGGGCTTTATTCGGCTCATATAAGTCTAGTTCAGGCTAATCGGGGCTAAAACTTTGACTCCAGGTAAAACTTCTCAATTAGGACTAGAAACTAGTTTAATTAGTAGTAATTATACATAAAAATTATGTATTATTACTCTCGGCTCTTGAAACCTCGTTTTCACCCCGTTTGGCCCTTAATCGGCCATTATAAGGTCTTGTTCAGGCCAATCGGGACCGAAAGTTTCACTTTTAGTAAAACTTCTTAATTACGACTAGAAATTAGTATAATTAGTAGTAATTATACATAAAAATTATATATTACTACTTCTGACTTTTGATAACTGTATTTTCTCCCAGTTTGGACCCTATTAGGCTCTTATAAGGCCCTTTTCAGGCCAATTAACACTAGAAAAAAGGTTAATTAATAGAAATTGTACATAGAACTATGTAATACCATTCTCGGCCAAATCATGTTTTCCTCCCGTTTCGTCCCTATTCGGCTCTTATAAGGCCTACTTCAGGCCAATCGGGGCTGAAAACCTGACTTTTAGTAAAGCGTCTCAATTAAGACCAGAAACTATTTTAATTAGTAGTAAGTATACATAAAAACTATGTATTACTACTCTCGGCTCTTGAAAACCTCATTTTCTCCCCGTATTGGCCCTAATCGTCTATTATAAGGCCTAGTTCACGCCAATCGGGCTCAAAGTTTAACTTTTGGTCAACTTCCCAATTAACACTATAAACAAGATTAATTAGTTCTAATTGTACATAGAAACTATTTAATACTATTCACGGCCCTTGAAAACCATGTTTTCCTCCCGTTTGATCTCTATTTGACTCTTATAAGGCCTAGTTCAGGCCAATCGGAGATGAAAATTTGACTTTGGTCAAGCATAGAAATAAGTTTATTAGTAGTAATTATACATAAAAACTGCTACTCCAGCTTTTGAAAACCTGGTTTTCTCCCTGCTTGGGCTTTGTTCGGCTGTTGAAAGGCCTAGTTCAGGCTGATAAGGGCTGAAAGTTTGACTTTTGATCTAACTTTCTAATTAACACAAGAAATAAGGTTAATTAGTACTAATTGTACATAAAAACTTTGTAATACCACTCTCAGCACTTGAAAACCCTGTTTTCTCTGGTTTTGGTCCTGTTCGGCTCTAATAAGGCCTAGTTCAAGCTAATAAGACTGAAGGTTTGACTTTTAGTCAAACTTTATAATTAAGACTAAAAACAAGTTAACTAGTGGTAATTATATATAAAAACAGTCATACTACTCTCGTCTCTTGAAAACCTCATTTTCTCCCCGTTTGGGCCTTAATCGGCCCTTATAAGGCTTACTCAGGCCAATCGGGACTGAAAAGTTTAACCTTGGTCAAACTTTTCATTAACACTAGAAACAAAGTTAATTAGTAGTAATTGTACATAGAAACTATGTAATACCATTCATGGCCCTTGAAAATCATGTTTTCCTCCCGTTTGGTCCCTATTCGGCACTTCTAAAGCCTAATTCTGGCCAATCGGGGCTGAAAGTTTGACTTATGATAAAACTACCCAATTAAGCGAGAAACAAGTTTAATTAGTAGTAATTATACATAAAACTATGTATTACTTCTCCTTGCTCTTGGAAACCTTGTTTTTCACTGTTTGTAGCTTATTCGGCTCTAATATTATAAGGTCTAGTCCAGACCAAACGGGCTGAAAGTTTGACCTTTAGTCAAACTTCACAATTAACACTAGAATAAGGTTAATTAGTCATAATTGTACATATAAACTATGTAATACCATTCACAGCCCTTGAAAACAATGTTTTCCTCCCTTTTGGTCCCTATTCGGCTCTTATAAGACCTAGTTCAGGCCAAGTAGGGCTGAAAGTTTGACTCTTGATCAAACTTCCCAATTAACACTGAAAACAAGGTTAATTAGTAGTAACTGTATATAAAAACTATGTAATACCATTCACGACCCTTGAAAACCATGTTTTCCTCCGCTTTAGCCCCTTTTCGACTCTTATAAGGCCAATCAGGGCTGAAAGTTTCACTTTTGATTAAACTTTCAAATTATGAATAGAAAAAATTTTAATTTATAGTGGTTATACATAAAAACTTTTCAATACTACTCTCGGCTCTTAAAAACCTCATCTTCTCCCTGTTTTGACCATATTTAGCTCTTATAAGGCCTAGTTCAGGACAATAAGGATTAAAAGTTTGTCTCAAATTTTAATTAACACTAGAAATAAGGTTAATTAGTCGTAATTGCATATAGAAACTATTTAATACCACTCACGGCTCTTGAAAATCATGTTTTTCTCTCGTTGGGGCCCGATTTGGTTCTTATAATGCGTAGTTCAGGCCAATTGGGGCTGAAGGTTTGACTTTTGGTCAAACTTCCCGATTAGGAATAGAAACAAATTTAATTAGAAATAATTATACATAAAAAATATGTGACACTATTCTCGGCTCTTGAAAACCATGCTTTCTCCCTGTTTGTGGCCTATTTGGCTCTTACAATGCCTAGTCAGGCCAATCGGGGCTAAAATTTAACTTTTGGTCAAACTTCTTGATTAAGATGAGAAACAACTTTAATTTGTAGTAATTGAACATACAAATTATGTATTACTACTATCAGCTATTTAAAACCATATTTCCCCTCGTTTGGGTTATATTCGGCTCTTATAAAGCATGTTCAGGCCAATCGGGGCTGAAAATTTAACTTTTGATCAAACCTCACAATTATGAGTAGAACCAGTTTAATTTACCACTCACATCTCTTGAAAACCTTGTTTTCCTCCCATTTGGGTCCTATTCGACTCTAATAAGGCCCTAGTTCAAGCCAATCGGGGCAAGAAGTTTGACTTTTGGTCAAACTTTCCAACTAAAACAAGAAACAAGGTTAATTAGTAGCAATTATACATAGAAACTATAAAATACCACTCATGGCTCTTGAAAACCTGGTCTTCCTCTCGTTTGGGTTCTACTCGGCTCTTACAAGGCCTAGTTCAAGCCAATCGGGGCTAAAAATTTAACTTTTGGTCAAACATCCCAATTAATACTAGAAATACATTAAATTAATAGTAAATTTGCATAAAAACCATGTGATACTGCTCAACGCTCTTGAAAACCATATTTATTCCCCGTTTGGGCCCTATTCGGCTCTTCAAAGGCATAGTTCAGGTAAATCGGTTGATACTATACTTTTGGTCAAACTTCTAGATTAAGACTAGAAATAAGGTTAATTAGAAGTTCATAGAATCTATGTAATACTACTCTCGGCTCTTGAAAATCCACGTTTTCTCTCTGTTTGGGCCCTATTCGGCTCTTATAAAGCCGAGTTCAGCGCAATCGAGGCAGAAAGTTTAACTTTTGATCAAACTTCCTAATTAAGAATAGAAACAAGTTTAATTTATAGTAACTATACATAAAACCATATAATTCTACTCCCGGCTATTGAAAACCTCGGTTTCTCCCTGTTTATGCCCTATTCGGCCCTTATAAGGCATAATTCAGACCAATCGGAACTAAAAGTTTGACTTGAAAACCATGTTAATTTGTAGTAAATGTACATAAAAACTATATAATTTCGCTCACTTGCTCTTGAAAACCATGTTTTCTTCCCGTGTGAACCTTGTTCGGCTCTGATATGACCTAGTTCAGGCCAATCAGGGCTGAAAGTTTGACTTTTGGTCAAACTTCAAATTTAAGAATACAAAAAAGTTTAATTAGTAGTAGTTATTATACATAGAAACTATGTAATAATACTCCAGGCTCTAAAAAACCTCATTTTTTCCCCCTTATGGTCTCTAATAGGTTCTAATAAGGCCTAATTAAGGCTAATCAGGGATAAAAATTTGAATTTTGGTCAAACTTCTCAATTAAGACTAAAAACAAGATAAATTAGTAGTAATTGTACATAAACACTATATAATACCACCCACGGCTCCTAAAAACCGCATTCTCTCCCTGTTTGGACCGTATTCGCTTATATAAAGCTTAGTTCAGGCGAATCAGAGCTGAAAGTTTGACTATTGGCCAAACTTTCAAATTAAAACTAGAAACAAGATTAATATGCATAAATACAATATAAAAACTATGTAATACCACTCTCAACACATGAAACCATATTTTCTTCCGTTTGGGCCCTAATATGCACGTATAAGATTTGACTTTTGGTCAAAATTCCTAATTATGCTTTAAAACAAGTTTACTTAGTAGAAATTATACAAAAAACTATGTAACACTACTCCGGGCTCTTGAAAACTGTATTTTCACTTGTTTGAGCCCTATTCGGCTCTTATGAGGCTTAGTTTAGGCTAACCAGGGCTGAAAGTTTAATTTTAGCTCAAACTTCCCAATTAACACAAGAAACATGGTTAATTAGTTGTAATTATATATAAAAACTATGTATTACAACTCCTGGCTCTTGAAAATCTTGTTTTTTCCCTGTTTGAGCCTTAATTCGGCTCTTATAAGCCTAGTTCAAGTCAATCGGGGCTGAAAGTTTGACTTTGGGTCAAACTTCTCAATTAACACAAGAAACATGGTTAATTGGTAATAATTGTACATATAATCTATATAAAGCCATTCAAAGCCCTTGAAAACCATAATTTCCTCCCGTTTGGTCCCTATTCAGCTCTTATAAGGCCTAGCTCAGGCCAATCGGGGCTGAAAGTTTGACTTTTGTTAAAAACTTACCAATTAAGACTTGAAAATAAGTTTATTTACTAGTAATTATATATATAATTTAGGTATTACTACTATCGGCTCTTAAAAACCATATTTTCTTCCCGTTTGTACCTTATTCGGCTCTTATAACTTCTTGTTCAGGCCAATCGAGGCTGAAAGTTTGGCTTTTGGTCAAGATTTCTAATAAATACTAGAAATAAGGTTATTATGTAGTAATTGTATACGAAAAATATGTAATCTCACTCTTAGCTCTTGAAAATCATTTTTTCCTCCAGTTTGGGCCCTATTCGGCTCTTATAAGGCCTAGTTCAGATCAATAAGGACTGGAGGTTTGACTTTTGCTAAAACATTCTAATTAAGACTAGACGAGAAACAAGGTTAATTAGTAGCGATTATACATAAAACTATATAATACCACTCATGGCTCTTGAAAACCTTGTCTTCCTCTCGTTTGAGTTCTACTCGGCTCTAAAAAGGCCTAGTTCAGGCTAATCGGGACTGAAAATTTTTCTTTTAGTCAAACATCCCAATTAATTTAAGAAATACATTAAATTAATAGTAAATTTATATAAAAACTATGTAATACTACTCAACACTCTTGAAAACCATATTTATTCCCCGTTTGGGCCCTATTTGGCTCTTCAAAGGCATAATTCAGGTAAATCGGGTTGAAAGTATGACTTTTGGTCAAACTTCTAAATTAAGACTAAAAATAAGGTTAATTAGAAGTTCATAGAATCTACGTAATACTACTCTCGGCTCCTAAAAAACCACGTTTTCTCTCTGTTTGGGCCCTATTCTGCTCTTATAAAGCCGAGTTCAGGGCAATCGAGGCAGAAAGTTTAACTTTTGATCAAACTTCCTAATTAAGAATAGAAACAAGTTTAATTTGTAGTAACTATACATAAAACCATGTAATTCTACTCCCGACTATTGAAAACCTCGGTTTCTCCCTGCTTATGCCCTATTCGGCTCTTATAAGGCATATTTCAGACCAATCAGAACTAAAAGTTTGACTTGAAAATCATGTTAATTTGTAGTAAATGTACATAAAAACTATGTAATTTCGCTCATTTTCTCTTGAAAACCATGTTTTCTTCCCGTGTGAGCCTTGTTTGGCTCTGATATGACCTAGTTCAGGCCTCAGGGCTGAAAGTTTGACTTTGGTCAAACTTCCAAATTAAGAATCCAAAAAAGTTTAATTAGTAGTATTTATACATAGAAACTATGTAATAATACTTCCGGCTCTAAAAAACCTCATTTTCTCTGCTTATGGTCTCTAATAGGTTCTAATAAGACCTAGTTAAGGCCAATCGGGGATAAAAATTTTAATCTTGGTCAAACTTCTCAATTAAGACTAAAAACAAGATAAATTAGTTGTAATTGTACATAAACACTATAATATAATACCACCCACGGCTCTTGAAAATCGCATTCTCTCCCTATTTGTTTGGACCCTATTCGCTTATATAAAGCTTAGTTCAAGCGAATTAGAGCTGAAAGTTTGACTTTTGGCCAAACTTCCCTATTAAAATTAGAAACAAGATTAATTTGCTTAAATTCTACATAAAAACTATGTAATACCACTCTCAACACATGAAACCATATTTTCTTCCCGTTTGGGCCCTAATATGTACTTATAAGATTTAACTTTAGGTCAAACTTCCTAATTAAGTCTTAAAACAAGTTTATTTAGTAGTAATTATAAAAAAGCTATGTAACACTACTCCGGGCTCTTGAAAATTGTATTTTCACCTTTTTGAGCCTTATTCGGCTCTTATAAGGCTTAGTTTAGGCTAACCAGGGCTGAAAGTTCAATTTTAGCTCAAACTTCCCAATTAACCCAAGAAACATGGTTAATTAGTTATAATTATATATAAAAACTATGTATTACAACTTTCGGCTCTTGAAATCTTATTTTTTTCCCCATTTGAGCCTTAATTCGGCTCTTATAAGCCTAGTTCAGATCAATTGAGGCTGAAAGTTTGACTTTTGGTCAAACTTCTCAATTAATATAAGAAACATGATTAATTGGTAGTAATTGTACATATAATCTATATAAAACCATTCAAAGCCCTTGAAAACCATAATTTCCTCCCGTTTTGTCCTTATTCAGCTCTTATAAGGCCTAGCTCAGGCCAATCGGAGCTGAAAGTTTGACTTTTAGTAAAAACTTACCAATTAAGACTTGAAAATAAGTTTATTTACTAGTAATTAAATATATAATTTAGGTATTACTACATCGGCTCTTAAAAACCATATTTTCTCCCCGTTTGTGCCTTATTCGGCTCTTATAAATTCTTGTTCAGGCCAATCGAGGCTGAAAATTTGGCTTTTGGTTAAGATTTCGAATAATACTAGAAACAAGGTTAATTAGTAGTAATTATATACGAAAACTATGTAATCTCACTCTTAGCTCTTGAAAATCATTTTTTCCTCCAGTTTGGGCCCTACACTCGGCTCTTATAAGGCCTACTTCAGACCAATAAAAATTGAAGGTTTGACTTTTGCAAAAACTTTTTAATCAAGACTAGATGAGAAAAAAGGTTAATTAGTAGCAATAATACATAAAAACTATATAACTCATGGCTCTTGAAAACCTTGTCTTCCTCTCGTTTGGGTTCTACTCGGCTCTTACAAGGCCTTGTTCAAGCCAATTGAATGTTTTACTTTTGGTCAAACATCCCAATTAATACTAGAAATACATTAAATTAATAGTAAATTTACATAAAAACTATGTAATACTACTCAACGCTCTTGAAAACCATATTTATTTCCCGTTTGGGCCCTACTCGGCTCTTTAAAGGCATAGTTCAGGTAAATCGGGTTGAAAGTATGACTTTGGTCAAACTTCTAGATTAAGACTAAAAATAAGGTTAATTAGAAGTTCGTAGAATCTATATAATACTACTCTCGGCTCTTGAAAAATCACGTTTTCCCTCTGTTTGGGCCCTATTCGGCTCTTACAAAGCCGAGTTCAGGGCAATCGAGACAGAAAGTTTAACTTTTGATCAAACTTCCTAATTAAGAATAGAAACAAGTTTAATTTATAGTAACTATCCATAAAACCATATAATTCTACTCCCGGCTATTGAAAACCTCAGTTTCTCCCTGTTTGTGCCCCGTTCGGCTCTTATAAGGCATATTTCAGACCAATCGGAACTAAAAGTTTGACTTGAAAACCATGTTAATTTGTAGTAAATATATATAAAAAATATGTAATTTCGCTCACTTGCTCTTAAAAATCATGTTTTCTTCCCGTGTGAGCCTTGTTCAGTTCTGATATGACCTAGTTCAGGCTAATCGACCGAAAGTTTGACTTTTGGTCAAACTTCCAAATTAAGAATACAAAAAAGTTTAATTATTAGTAGTTATAAATAGAAACTATGTAATAATACTCCCGGCTCTAGAAAACCTCATTTTTCCCCTTATGGTCTCTAATAGGTTAAGGCCAGTCGGGGATAAAAGTTTGAATTTTTGTCAAACTTTTCAATTCAGACTAAAAACAAGATTAATTAGTAGTAATTGTACATAAACACTATATAATACCACCCACGGCCCCTGAAAATTGCATTCTCTCCCTGTTTGGACCGTATTCGCTTATATAAAGCTTAGTTCAGGTCAATCAGAGCTGAAAGTTTGACTTTTGGTCAAACTTTCCAATTAAAACTAGAAACAAGATAATTTATATAAATTTTTCATAGAAACTATGTAACACCACTCTCAACACATGAAACCATATTTCTTCCCGTTTGGGCCCTAATATGCACTTATAAGATTTGACTTTTGGTCAAACTTCCTAATTAAGCCTTAAAACATGTTTACTTAGTAGTAATTATACAAAAAACTATGTAACACTACTCCGGGCTCTTGAAAACTGTATTTTCACCTGTTTGAGCCTTATTCGGCTCTTATAATTTAGGCTAACCAGGGCTGAAAGTTTGATTTTAGCTCAAACTTCTCAATTAACACTAGAAACATGGTTAATAAGTTGCAATTATACATAAAAACTATGTATTACAACTCCCGGCTCTTGAAAATCTTATTTTTTTCCTTTTTTGAGCCTTAATTCGGCTCTTACAAGTAGCTCAGGTCAATCGGGGCTGAAAGTTTGACTTTTGGTTAAACTTCTCAATTAACACAAGAAACATGGTTAATTAGTAGTAATTGTACATATAATCTATATAAAAACCATTCAAAGCGCTTGAAAACCTTAATTTCCTCCCGTTTTATCCCTATTCAGCTCTTATAAGGCCTAGCTCAGACCAATTAGGGCTGAAAGTTTGACTTTTGATAAAAACTTACCAATTAAGACTTGAAAATAAGTTTGTTTACTAGTAATTATATATATAATTTAGGTATTACTACTATCGGCTATTAAAAACCATATTTTCTCTAAGTTTGTGCCTTATTCGGCTCTTATAACTTCTTGTTCAGGCCAATCGAGGGTGAAAGTTTGGCTTTGGTCAAGATTTCCAATAAATACTAGAAACAAGGTTAATTAGTAGTAATTGTATACGAAAACTATGTAATCTCACTCTCAGCTCTTAAAAATCATTTTTTCGTCTAGTTTGGGCCCTACTTTGCTCTTATAAGGCCTAGTTCAGACCAATAAGGACTGAAGGTTTGACTTTTGCTAAAACTTTCTAATTAAGACTAGACAAGAAACAAGGTTAATTAGTAGCAATTATACATAGAAACTATATAATACCACTCATGGCTCTTGAAAACCTTGTCTTCCTCTCGTTTGGGTTTTGCTCGGCTCTTACAAGGCCTAGTTCAGGCCAATCTGGGCTGAAAGTTTTACTTTTGGTCAAACATCCCAATTAATACTAGAAATACATTAAATTAATAGTAAATTTATATAAAAACTATGTAATACTACTTAACGCTCTTGAAAACCATATTTATTCCCCGTTTGGGCCCTATTCGGCTCTTCAAAGGCATAGTTCAGGTAAATCGGGTTGAAAGTATGACTTTTTGTCAAACTTCTAGATTAAGACGAGAAATAAGGTTAATTAGAAATTCATAGAATCTATGTAATACTTTCTTGAAAGCCACATTTTCTCTCTGTTTGGGCCCTATTCGGCTCTTATAAAGTCGAGTTCAGGGCAATCGAGGAAGTTTAACTTTTGATCAAACTTCTTAATTAAGAATAGAAACAAGTTTAATTTGTAGTAACTACACATAGAAACTATGTAATAATACTCCCGACTCTAGAAAACCTCATTTTCTCCCCTTATGGTCTCTAATAGGTTCTAATAAGGCCTAGTTAAGACCAGTCGGGGTTAAAAGTTTGAATTTTGATCAAACTTCTCACTTAAGACTAAAAACAAGATTAATTAGTAGTAATTGTACATAAACACTATATAATACCACCCACGGCTCCTGAAAATCGCATTCTCTCCCTGTTTGGATCCTATTCGCTTATATAAAGCTTAGTTCAGCCTAATCAGAGTTGAAAGTTTGACTTTTGGCCAAACTTCCCAATTAAAACTAGAAACAAGATTAATTTGTATAAATTCTACATAGAAACTATGTAATACCACTCTCAACACATGAAACAATATTTTCTTCCCATTTGGACCCTAATATGCACTTATAAGATTTGACTTTTGGTCGAACTTCCTAATTAAGCCTTAAAACAAGTTTACTTGGTAGTAATTATATAAAAAAATTATGTAACACTACTCTGGGCTCTTGAAAACTGCATTTTCATCTGTTTGAGCCCTATTCGGCTCTTATAAGGCTTAGTTTAGGCTAACCAGGGCTGAAAATTTGATTTTAGCTCAAACTTCCCAATTAACACTAGAAACATGGTGAATTAGTTATAATTATATATAAAAACTATGTATTACAACTCTCGGCTCTTGAAAATCATGTTTTTTCCCCACTTGAGCCTTAATTCGGCTCTTATAAGCCTAGTTTAGGTCAATCGAG
This sequence comes from Agave tequilana, assembly GCA_038442645.1. Lineage (NCBI taxonomy): Eukaryota > Viridiplantae > Streptophyta > Magnoliopsida > Asparagales > Asparagaceae > Agave > Agave tequilana. The sequence continues at coordinate 67,373 of JAVJIF010006955.1, read as the reverse complement.
GCTGAAAGTTTGACTTTAGGTCAAACTTCTCAACTAACACAAGAAAATTGGTTAATTCGTAGTAATTGTACATATAATCTATATAAAACCATTCAAAGCCCTGAAAACCTTAATTTCCTCCCCTTTTGTCCTTATACAGCTCTTATAAAGCCTAGATCAGGCCAATCGGGGCTGAAAGTTTGACTTTTGGTAAAAACTTACCAATTAAGACTTGAAAATAAGTTTATTTACTAGTAAATATATATATAATTTAGGTATTACTACTATCGGCTCTTAAAAACCATATTTTCTCCCCATTTGTGCCTTATTGGGCACTTATAACTTCTTGTTCAGGCCAATCGAGGCTGAAAGTTTGGCTTTTGGTCAAGATTTCTAATAATACTAGAAACAAGGTTAATTATTAGTAATTATATACAAAAACTATGTAATCTCACACTCAGCTCTTGAAAATCATTTTTTCCTCCAGTTTGGGCCCTCTACTCGGCTCTTATAAGACCTAATTCAGACCAATAAGGACTGAAGGTTTGACTTTTGATAAAACTTTCTAATTAAGACTAGACGAGAAACAAGGTAATTAGTAGCAATTATACATAGAAACTATATAATACCACTCATGGCTCTTGAAAACTTTGTCTTCCTCTCGTTTGGGTTCTACTCGGCTTTTATAAGGCCTAATTCAGGCCAATCGGGGCTGAAAGTTTTACTTTTGGTCAAACATCCCAATTAATACTAGAAATACATTAAATTAATATTAAATTTACATAAAACTATGTAATACTACACAATACTCTTGAAAACCATATTTATTCCCCGTTTGGACCCTATTCGGCTCTTTAAAGGCATAGTTCAGGTAAATCGACTTTGGTCAAACTTTTAGATTAAAACTAAAAATAAGGATAATTAGAAGTTCATAGAATCTATGTAATACTACTCTCGGCTCTTGAATAACCACGTTTTCTCTCTGTTTGGGCACTATTCGGCTCTTATAAAGTCGAGTACAGGACAATCGAGGCAGAAAGTTTAACTTTTGATCAAACTTCCTAATTAAGAATAGAAACAAGTTTAATTTGTAGTAACTATACATAAAACCATGTAATTCTACTCCCGGCTATTGAAAGCCTCAGCTTCTCCCTGTCTGTGCCCTATTCGGCTCTAATAAGGCATATTTCAGACTAATCGGAACTAAAAGTTTGACTTGAAAACTCTGTTAATTTGTAGTAATGTACATAAAAACTATGTAATTTCGCTCACTTCTCTTGAAAACCATGTTTTCTTCCTGTGTGAGCCTTGTTCGGCTCTGATATGACCTAATTCAGTCCTTATTGAATACAAAAAAGTTTAATTAGTAGTAGTTATACATAGAAACTATATAATAATACTCTCGGCTCTAGAAAACCTCATTTTCTCCCCTTATGGTCTCTAATAAGTTCTAATAAGGCCTAGTTAATGCCAGTCGGGGATAAAAGTTTGAATTTTCGTAAAACTTCTCAATTAAGACGAAAAAATAAGATTAATTAGTAGTAATTATACATAAACACTATATAATACCACCCACGGCTCCTGAAAACCGCATTCTCTCCCTGTTTGGACCCTATTCGCTTATATAAAACTTAGTTCAGGTCAATCAGAGCTGAAAGTTTGACTTTTGGCCAAACTTCCTAATTAAAACTAGAAACAAGATTAATTTGTATAAATTCTACATAGAAACTATGTAATACTACTCTCAACACATGAAACCATATTTTCTTCCCGTTTGGGCCCTATGCACTTATAAGATTTGACTTTTGGTCAAACTTCCTAATTAAGCCTTAAAACAAGTTTACTTAGTAGTAATTATACAAAAAACTATGTAACGCTACTCTGGGCTCTTGAAAACTTCATTTTCACCTGTTTGAGCCCTATTCAACTCTTATAAGGCTTAGTTTAGGCTAACCAGGGCTGAAAGTTTGATTTTAGCTCAAACATCCCAATTAACACTAGAAACATGGTTAATTAGTTGTAATTATATAGAAAAACTATGTATTACAACTCCCGGCTCTTGAAAATCTTAGTTTTCCCTGTTTGAGCCTTATTCGGCTCTTATAAGCCTAGTTCAGGTCAATCGGGGCTGAAAGTTTGAATTTTGGTCAAACTTCTCAGTTAACACAAGAAACATGGTTAATAAATAGTAATTTTACATATAATCTATATAAAACCATTCAAAGCCCTTGAAAACCATAATTTCCTCCCGTTTTGTCCTTATTCAGCTCTTATAAGGCCTAACTCAGGCCAATCAGGGCTAAAAGTTTGACTTTTGGTAAAAACTTACCAATTAAGACTTGAAAATAAGTTTATTTACTAGTAATTATATATATAATTTAGGTATTACTACTATCGGCTCTTAAAAACCATATTTTCTCCCTGTTTGTACTTTATTTGGCTCTTATAACTTCTTGTTCTGGCCAATCGAGGCTGAAAGTTTGGCTTTTGGTCAAGATTTCTAATAAATACTAGAAATAAGGTTAATTAGTAGTAATTGGATACGAAAACTATGTAACCTTACTCTCAGCTCTTGAAAATAATTTTTTCCTCCAGTTTTGGCCCTACTCGGCTTTTATAAGGCCTAATTCAGACCAATAAGGACTAGTAATTATACATAAAAACTATATATTACCCTCTCGGCTCTTAAAAACCTCGTTTTCTCTCCGTTTAGGCCTTAATCGGCTATTAAAGGCCTAGTTCACGCCAATCGGGGCTCAAAGTTTGACTTTTAGTCAAACTTCCCAATTAACACTATAAACAAGATTAATTAGTAGTAATTATACATAGAAACTATGTAATACTATTCACGACCCTTGAAAACCATGTTTTCATTCCGTTTGGTCTCTATTTGGCTCTTATAAGGCCTAGTTCAGGCCAATCGGAGATGAAAGTTTGACTTTTGGTCAAACATAGAAATAAGTTTAATTAGTAGTAATTATACATAAAAACTATGTCATTCTACACCTGGCTCTTGAAAACCTCATTTTATCCCTATTTGGGCTTTGTTCGGCTCTTATTAGGCCTAGTTCAGGCTTATAGGGGCTGAAAGTTTGACTTTTGGTCAAACTTTCCAATTAACACTAGAAATAAGGTTAATTAGTACTAATTGTACATAAAAACTATGTAATACCACTCTCAGCACTTGAAAACCTTATTTTCTCCTATTTTGGTCCTATTCGGCTCTAATAAGACCTAGTTCATGCTAATAAGACTGAAGGTTTAACTTTTGGTCAAACTTTATAATTAAGACTAAAAACAAATTTAATTGGTGGTAATTATACATAAAAACTATGTCATACTACTCTCGGCTCTTGAAAACCTTGTTTTCTCTCCGTTTAGTCCCTAATCGGCTCTTATAAGGCTTACTCAGGCCAATCGGGGCTGAAAGTTTAACTCTTGGTCAAACTTTTCAATTAACACTAGAAACAATGTTAATTAGTAGTAATTGTACATAGAAACTATGTAACACCATTCATGGCCCTTGAAAATCATGTTTTCCTCCCGTTTGGTCCCTATTCAAATTTATAAAGCCAAGTTCAGGCCAATCGGGGCTGAAAGTTTGACTTATGGTAAAACTACCCAATTAAGACGAGAAACAATTTTAATTAGTAGTAATTATACATAAAACTGTGTATTACTTCTCCATCCTCTTGGAAACCTTGTTTTTCCCTGTTTGTACCTTATTCGGCTCTAATCCTTATAAGGTCTAGTCCAAACCAAACAGGGCTGAAAGTTTGACTTTTAGTCAAACTTCTCAATAATACAAGAAATAAGGTTAATTAGTACTAATTATACATAAAAACTATGTAATATCACTCTCAGCACTTGAAAACCTTGTTTTCTCCCTTTTTGGTCCTATTCAGCTCTAATAAGGCCTAGTTCAGGCTAATAAGACTGAAAGTTTGACTTTTAGTCAAACTTTATAATTAAGACTAAAAACAGGTTTAATTAGTGGTAATTATACATAAAAACTATGTCATACTACTCTCGGCTCTTGAAAATCTCATTTTCTCCCCGTTTGGGCCAATCGGCTCTTATAAGGCTTACTCAGGCCAATCGGGGCTGAAAGTTTAACTCTTGGTCAAAATTTTCAATTAACACTAGAAACAAAGTTAATTAGTAGTGATTGTATATAGAAACTATGTAATACCATTCATGGCCCATGAAAATCATGTTTTCCTCCCATTTGCTCCCTATTCGGCTCTTATAAAGCCTAATTCAGGCCAACCGGGGCTGAAAGTTTGACTTTTGGTAAAACTTCCCAATTAAGACAAGAAACAAGTTTAATTAATAGTAATTATATATAAAACTATCTTCCCAATTAAGACAAGAAATAAGTTTAATTAATAGTAATTATATATAAAACTATGAATTACTTCTCCTTGCTCTTGGAAACCTCATTTTTCCCTGTTTGTACCTTATTCAGCTCTAATATTATAAGGTCTAGTCGGGACCAAATAAGGCTGAAAGTTTGACTTTTAGTCAAACTTCACAATTAACACTAGAAATAAGGTTAATTAGTCGTAATTGTACATATAAACTATGTAATACCCATTCACAGCCCTTGAAAACTATGTTTTCCTCCCTTTTGGTCCCTATTCGGCTCTTATAACACATAGTTCATGCCAAACTTGGTTGAAAGTTTGACTCTTGATCAAACTTCCTAATTAACACTGAAAATAAGGTTAATTAGTAGTAATTGTATATAAAAACTATGTAATATCATTCATGACCCTTGAAAACTATGTGTTCCTCCCGTTTAGTCCTTTTTCGACTCTTATAAGGCCAATCAGGGCTGAAAGTTTCACTTTTAATCAAACTTTCAAACTAAGAATAGAAAAAGTTTAATTTATAGTGGTTATACATAAAAACTTTGTAATACTACTCTCGGCTCTTAAAAATCTCGTCTTCTCCCTGTTTTAACCCTATTCAGCTCTTATAAGGCCTAGTTCAGGCCTATCAGGGTTAAAAGTTTGTCTTTTGGTCAAACTTTCAATTAACACTAGAAACAAAGTCAATTAGTCGTAATTGCATATAGAAACTAATTAATACCACTCACGGCTCTTGAAAATCATATTTTCTCTTGTTGGGGCCCAATTTGGTTCTTATAATGCGTAGTTCAGGCCAAATTGGGTTGAAGGTTTGACTTATGGTCAAACTTCTCGATTAGGAATAGAAACAAGTCTAATTAGTAATAATTATACATAAAAAATATGTGATACTATTCTAGGCTCTTGAAAATCATGCTTTCTCCCTGTTTGTGGCCTATTTGGCTCTTACAATGCCTAGTTCAGGCAAATCGGGGCTAAAATGAGAAACAACTTTAATTTGTAGTAATTGAACTATAAATTATGTAATACTACTATCAGCTCTTTAAAACCATATTTTCCCCTCGTCTGGGGCTAAATTCGGCACTTATAAGGCCTTGATCAGGCCAATCGGGGCTGAAAGTTTGACTTTTGATCAAACTTCATAATTAAGAGTAGAACCAGTTTAATTAGTAGTAATTATACATAAAAATTATGTAATACAACTCACGACTCTTGAAAATTGCATTTTCTCCCCGTTTGGGCCCTAATTGGCTCTTATAGGGCCTATTTTCAAGCCAATTAGGGCCGAAAGTTTGACTTTAAATCAAACTTCCCAATTAACACTAGAAACAAGGTTAATTAGCAGTAATTGTATATAAAAAACTATGTAATACTACTCACGGCTCTTGAAAACCTTATTTTACTCCTATTTGGGGTCTTTTTCGGCTCTTATAAGGCCTAGCTCAGGCCAATCATGGCTGAAAGTTTTACTTTTGGTCAAACTTCCTAATTAAGACTAGAAACATAAAAAATTAGTAGTACATTTATATAAAAACTATGTAATACCACTCAAGACCCTTGAAAATATGTTTTCTCCCCGTTTGAACCCTATTTGACTAAGGCCAAATTCAGGTAAATCGGGGCAGAAAGTATGACTTTTGGTCAAACTTTCAGATTAAGACTTGAAACAACATTAATTAGCAGTAATTGTGTATGGAATCTGTGTAATACCACTCCAGGCTCTTCAAAAATCACGTTTTTTCTCCGTTTGGCCCTTATTCTGCGCTTATAAAGCCGAGTTCAGGGCAATTGGAGTTGAAAGTTTGACTTTTAATCAAATTTTGTACTTAAGACTAGAAACAAGTTTAATTTTAAGTAATTAAACATAAAACTATGTAATTCTACTCTCCGCCTATTGAAAACCTCGGTTTCTCCCCGTTTGGGCCCTATTCGGCTCTTATAAGGCATATTTGACTTTTGATCAAACTTGCCAATTAAGACTAGAAACAAAGTTAATTAATAGTAAATGTACATAGAAACTATGTAATTTCACTCCCGGCTCTTGAAAATCTCGTTATCTCCTTATTTGAGTTTTATTCGGCTCTTATAATACCTAGTCAGGCCAATCGGGCTGAAAGTTTGACTTTTGATCAAACCTCCAGATTAAAACTAAAAACAAGTTTAAGTAGTAGTAATTGTACGTAGAACTATGTAATACAACTCCTAGCTCTCTAAAATCACGTTTTCTCCCTATTTAGGCCATATTCGGCTCTTTTAACGCCTATTCAGGTCAATTGGGGCTGAAAGTTTGACTTTTGATCTAACTTCCCAATTAAGACTAGAAACAAGTTTAATTAATAGCAATTATACAAAAAACTATGTGATACTACTCCCGGCTCTTGAAAACCTCGACCCTTGAAAACAATATTTTCTCCCCATTTGGGCCCTATTGGACTCTTATAAGGCCGAGTTTGGGCTAATCGACAATGTTAATTAGCTGTAATTGTACACAGAAATAATGTAATACGACTCTCAACTCTTGAAAATTATATTTTCCTCTAGTTTAGGCCCTTCTTGGCACTTATATGGCCGAGTTCAGGCCAATCGGGGTTACAAATTCTTTCGGTCAAACTTCAAAATTAAGCATAGAAACAAGTTTAATTAGTAGTAGTTATACATAGAAACTATGTGATACTACTCCAATCTCTTGAAAGACATGTTTTCCCCCGTTCTCGCTTTATTCGGCTCTTATAAGGCCTAATTCAGGCCAATCGGGGCTGAAAATTTGACTTTGTGTCAAACTTTCCAATTACGACTAGAAACAAGTTTAGTTAGTAGTAATTATACATAAAAACAATGTAATACTACTCCCGGCTCTTGAAAACCTCGTTTTCTCCTCGTTTGGGCCTTATTCGGCTCTTATTAGGCCCGTTCAAGCCCATCGGGCTGAAAGTTTGACTTTTGTTCAAACTTCTCAATTAATACTAGAATCAAGGTAAATAATAATAATTGTATATAGAAACTATGTAATACCACTCTCAGCTATTGAAAAATCATGTTTTCCTCCCGATAGGGCCTTTTTCAGCTCAGATAAGGCCTGGTTCAGACTAGAAATAAATTTAATTAGTAGTAATTAAACATAAAAAACTATGTCATACTACTCTTGGCTCTTGCAAACCTCATTTTCTCCCTATTTGGCCCCTAATCGGCTCTTATAAGGCCAAATTCAGGCCAATCGGAGCTGAAGTTTGAGTTAACACTAGAAACAAAGTTAATTAGTACTAATTGTACATAGAAACTATGTAATACCATTCATGACTCTTGAAAATCATATTTTCTCCCCGTATGGTCCCTATTCGGTTCTTATAAGGCCTAATACCGGCCAATAGGAGCTAAAAGTTTAACTTTTGCTAAAACTTCCCAATTAAGACTGGAAACAAGTTTAATTAGTTGTAATTATATATAAAAAACTATGTATTACTACTCACGGCACTTGAAAATAGTGTTTTTTCTCTGTTTGAGCCTTAATTCGGCTCTTATAAGCCTAGTTCAGGTCAATCGGGGTTGAAAATTTGACTTTTGATCAAACTTCTCAATTAACACAAGAAATATGGTTAATTAGTAGTAATTGTACATATAATCTATATAATACCAATCAAAGCCCTTGAAAACCATAATTTCCTCCCGTTTTGTCCCTATTCGGCTCTTATAAGGCCTAACTCAGGCTAATCTGGGCTGAAAGTTTAACTTTTGGTAAAAACTTACTAATTAAGACTTAAAAATAAGTTATTTACAAGTAATTATATATATAATTTAGGTATTACTATTCTGGCTCTTAAAAACCATATTTTCTCCCCGTTTGTGCCTTATTCGGCTCTTATAACACCTTATTCAGGCCAATCGAGGCTGAAATAAGGTTAATTAGTAGTAATTGTGCACAAAAACTATGTAATCTCACTCTCAGATCTTGAAAACCATGTTTCCCTCCAGTTTGGGCCCTACTCGGCTCTTATAAGGCCTAGTTTACGCCAATAAGGACTGAAGGTTTGACTTTTGCTAAAACTTTCTAATTAAGACCAGAAATAAGTTTAATTGTAGTAATTATACGTAAAAGCTATGTAATACTACTCCCGGATATTATAAATCGCATTTTCTCCCCGTTTGAACCTTTTTCTGCTCTTATAAGGCCTAAGTAAGGCCAATAGGGGCTGAAACTTGCCTTTTGGTCAAACTTCCCAATTAACACTAGAAACAAAGTTAATCAGTATTAATTGTACATAGAAACTATATAATACCGTTCACGGCCCTTGAAAGTCATGTTTTCCTCCCGTTTAGTCCCTAATCAGCTCTTATGATTATAATAATAATCGATACTATTATTGTTATTGTTATATAATTGAGTTATTCTAATTTTCAACTGTACAAGAATTCCACATATAACTGATACACCTGAAACTGGAATACTACAGACAGACCACATTTGACTCGGATAACTCCAACCCGGTTTTTTATAACATGAACTAATTAAATAGGGCGAATTGGATACATGGCCTAGACAAGCCAATCGGGGCTGAAAGTTTGACTTTTTGTCAAATTTTCAAAATAAGAATAGAAAACAAGTTTGATTTAGAGTATTATACATAAAAACTATCAATACTACTCCCAGCGCTTGAAAACCTCGTTTTCTCCCGTTTAGACTGTATTCGCCTATTATACGGCTTACTTCAGGCCAATCGGGACTGAAAATTTGACTTTTGGTCAAACTTCCTGATTAACATTAGAAATAAGGTTAATTAGTAGTAATTGTACATGGAAACTATGTTTACCACTCTCAGCTCTTGAAAATCATGTTTTTCCTTTTATTTAGACCCTATTCAGCTCTTATAAGGCCTAGTTCCGGCCAATAAGGGCTGAAGGTTTGACTTTTGGTCAAACTTCTTGATTAGAATAAAAAATAAGGTTAATTGTAGTAATTGTACATAGAAACTTTATAATACTACTCTCAGCTCTTGAAAACCATGTTTTCCTAGGGTTTGGACCCTATTTGGCACTTATATAGCCGAATTCAGCCTAATCGGGCAGAAAGTTTGACTTTTTGTCAAACTTTCAAATTAAAAATAAAAACAAGTTTAATTAGTAGTAGTTATACATAGAAACACTATGTGATACTACTGCAGGCTCTTGAAATTCATGTTTTCTCCCTGTTTTTGGCCCTATTCGGCTCTTATAAGGCCTAATTGGGGATAATTAAGGCTGAAAGTTTGACTTTGGCCAAACTTTTCAATTAAGACTAGAAACAAGTTTAATTAGTAGTAATTATACCTAAAAACTATGTAATATTACTCCCCGTTTTGGTCAGATTCAGCTCATATAATAACTAGTTCCGGCCAATCGTGGCTGAAAATTTGACTTTTGGTTAAAACTTCCAATTAAGACTAGAAACAATTTTAGGTAGTAGTAATTGTACATAGAAATTATGTAATATAACTCTTGGCTCTTTAAACCATGTTTCTCCCCATTTGGGCCATATGCGGCTCTTATAAGGCTTAGTTCAGGCTAATCGGGCCTGAAAGTTTGATTTTTGATCAAACTTTCTAACTAAGAGTAGAAACAAGTTTAATTAGAAGTAATAAACATAAAAACTATGAAATACTACTCCCAGATCTTGAAAACCGTAATTTCTCCCCGTTGGGCCCTATTAGCTCTTATAAGGTCGAGTTCAAACCAATCGGAGCTAAAAGTTTGATATTCGGTTTAACTTTTCAATTAATACTAGAAACAAGGTTAATTACAGTAATTGTACATAGAAACTACGCAATACCACTCTCAGCTTTTGTAAACCATGTTTTCCTCCAGTTTGGGCCATATTTGGCGCTTATTTGGCCGACTTCAGGCCAATCGGGGCTGAAAGTTTGACTTTATGTCAACTTTCAGATTAAGATAAAAACAAGTTTAATTTAAAGTGGTTATATATAAAACTATGTACTACTTTTTTTGGCTCTTGAAAATCTCGTTTTCTCCCCGTTTAGGCCCTATTCAGCTCTTATAAGGCCCAGTTCAGGCCAATAAGGGTTGAAAGCTTGACCACTTTCAGTTAACAATAGAAATAAGGTTTATTAATAGTAATTGTAGATAAAACTATGTAATTCCACTCTCAACACTTGAAGACCATGTTTTCCTCTAGTTTAGGCTCTATTCAGCTCTTATAATGTGCAGTTCAGGCTAATCGGGGCTGAAGGTTTGACTTTTGGTCAAACTTTCAATTAACACTAGAAATAAGGTTAATTAGCAGTAATTATACATAAAACTATGTAATACCACTCTCAGCACTTCAAAACCATGTTTTCCTCTAGTTTGGGCCCTAATCAGCTCTTATAATGTGTAGTTTCAGGCCAATCAGGGCTAAAGGTTTGATTTTGGTCAAACTTCCCGATTAAGAGTAGAAACAAGTTTAATTAGTTATGCGATATGACTCCCGGTTCTTAAAAATCATGTTTTCTCCACACTTGTGCCCTATTCTGCTTTTATAATGCCCTAATTAAGGCCAATCGGGGCTAAAAGATTGACCTTTGGTCAAACTTTCAGATTAAGACTAAAAACAAGTTTAATTTGTAGGAATTGAATATAGAAAGTATGTAATAGTACTCTGGCTCTTTAAAACCATGTTTTCTTCCCGTTTAAGTCATATTCGGTCCTTCCTTATACGGCCTTATTCAGGCCAATCGGGGCAGAAAGTTTAAGTTTTGATCAAACCTCCCAACTAAGACTAGAAATAAGTTTAATTAGTAGTACTTATACATTAAAACTATGTAATACAATTATCGGTTCTTGAAGACTGCATTTTCTCCCTATTGCGCTTTATTCGGCTCTTATATGGCCTAGTTCACGCCAATTAGCTGAAAATTTGACTTTTGGTCAAACTTCCCAATCAACACTAGAAACAAGGTTAATTAGCAGTAGTTGTCGATAGAAACAATGTAATACCATTCACATCTCTTGAAAACCTTGTTTTCCTCCCATTTGGGTCCTAATCGAATCTAGTAAGGCCCTAGTTCAAGCCAATCAGAGCTGAAAGTTTTACTTTTGGTCAAACTTCCCAACTAAGATGAGAAATAAGGTTAATTAGTAGCAATTATACATAGAAACTATATAATACCACTCATGGCTCTTGAAAACCTTGTCTTCCTCTCATTTGGTTTCATTCGGCTCTTACAAGGCCTAGTTCAGGCCAATCGGGGATGAAAGTTTTACTTTTAGTCAAACTTCCCAATTAATACTAGAAACACATTAAATTAATAGTAAATTTACATAAAAACTATGCAATATTACTCAACGCTCTTGAAAACCATATTTATTCCCCGTTTGGGCCCTATTCGGCTCTTTAAAGGCATAGTTTAGGTAAATCGGGTTGAAAGTTTGACTTTTGGTCCAACTTCTAGATTAAGACTAGAAATAAGGTTAATTAGAAGTTCATAGAATCTATATAATACTACCCTCGGCTCTTGAAAAACCACGTTTTCTCTCTCTTTGGGCCTATTCGGTTCTTATAACGCCGAGTTCGGGGCAATCGACGCAGAAAGTTTGACTTTTAATCAAACTTCTTAATTAAGAATAGAAATAAGTTTAATTTATAGTAACTATACATAAAACAATGTAATTCTACTCCCGGCTATTGAAAACCTCGATTTCTCCTGTTTAGGCCCTATTCGGCTCTTATAAAGCATATTTCATACCAATCGGAATTAAAAGTTTGACTTGAAAACTATGTTAATTTGTAGTAAATGTACATAAAAACTATGTAATTTTGTTCACTTGCTCTTGAAAACTATGTTTCATCTTGTGTGAGCCTTGTTCGGCTCTGAATGGCCTATATTAGGCCAATCAGGGCTGAAAGTTTGACTTTTGGCCAAACTTCCCAATTAAAACTAGAAACAAGATTAATTTGTATTAATTCTACATAAAAACTATGTAATACCACTCTCAACTCTTGAAACAATATTTTCTTCCCGTTTGGGCCCTAATATGCACTTATAAGGTTTGACTTTTGGTCAAACTTCCTAATTAAGCCTTAAAATAAGTTTACTTAGTAGTAATTATACAAAAAACTATGTAACACTACTCCGGGCTCTTGAAAACTGCATTTTCACCCGTTTGAGCCCTATTCGGCTCTTATAAGGCTTAGTTTAGGCTAACCAGGGCTGAAAGTTTGATTTTAGCTCAAACCTCCCAATTAACACTAGAAACATGGTTCATTAGCAGTAATTGTACATAAAAACTATTAATACCATTCTCACCACTTGAAAATCATGTTTTCCTTAAGTTATGACTCTATTGGCTATTATAAGGCATACTTCAGGCCAATCGGGGCTAAAAGTTTGAATTTGGTAAAACTTCTCAAAATTAAGACTAGAAACTGTTTAATTAGTAGTAATTATACATAAAAACTATGTATTACTACTCTCAGCTCTTGAAAACCTCATTTTCTCCCCGTTTGGGCTTTAATCAGCTATTATAAAGCTTAGTTCGCGCCAATCGGGGCTGAAAGTTTGACTTTTGGTCAAACTTCTTAATTAACACTATAAATAAGGTTAATTAGAAGTAATGGTACACAGAAACTATGTAATACTATTCACGGCCCTCGAAAATCATGTTTTTCTCCCGTTTGGTCCCTATTCGGCTCTTATAAGGCCTAGGTCAGGCTAATCGGGGATGAAAGTTTGACTTTTGGTCAAACTTAGAAATAAGTTTAGTAATTATATATAAAAACTATGTACTACTGCTCTCGGCTCTTGGAAACCTCATTTTCTCCCCGTTTGGGCCTTAATCGGCTCTTAAAAGGCCAACTTCAGGCCAAACGGGGCTGAAGGTTTGTCTTTTGGTCCTACTTCTCAATTAATACTAGAACGAAGTGTAACTAGTAGTAATTATACATATAACCATGTATTACTACTCTCGGCTCATGAAAACTGTATTTTCTCCTAGTTTGGACCCTATTCGGCCTTTATAAGGCCTAATTCGGCCAATCAGTGTTGAAAATTTGACTTTTGATCAAAATTTCTAATTAAAACTAGAAACAAGTAGCAGTAATTACACATAAAAACTATGTAATTCTAATCAAGGCTTATGAAAACGTCAGTTTCTCCTCGTTTGGACCAATTCGGCTCTTATAAGACAATTTCAGGCCAATCAAGGCTGAAAGTTTGACTTTTGGTCAAACTTACCAATTAAGGTTAGAGCAAGGTTAATTAGTAGAAAATGTACATAGAAACTATGTAATTTCACTCACGGCTCTTAGTTATTATGTTTTCTTCCCACTTGGTCCCATTCGGCTCTTAATGAGGCCTAGTTAAGGCCAATCGGGGCTGAAAATTTGACTTTTGGTAAAACTTTCAATTAAGAATATAAACAAGTTTAATTAGTAGTAGTTAACATAGAAACTATTTAATAATACTCCCGGCTCTTGAAAATATTATTTTCTCCCCGTTTGGACCCTATTCAGCTTACATAAAGCCTAATTCAGGCCAATCGGAGCTGAAAGTTTGACTTTTGGTCAAACTTCCCAATTAAAACTAGAAATAAGGTTAGTTTATAATAATTGTACATAGAAACTATATAATGCCATTCTCAGTAGTTGAAACTATATTTTCTTCCCATTTGGCATATTCTACACTAAGAAGGGTTAGTTCAGGCTAATAAGGGCTTAAGGTTTGACTTTTGGTCCAACTTATGAATAAAGATTTAAAACAAGTTTAATTATTAGTAATTATTATATAAAAGCTATATAATACTACTCTAGGCTTATGAAAATCACATTTTTCTCCCGTTTTGGCCCTATTCGGTTCTTATTAGGCCTAGTTTAGGCTAACATGGGCTGAAAGTTTGTTTTTTAGTTAAACTTCCTAATTAACACTGTAAACAAGGTTAGTTAGCAATAATTGTACATAGAAATTATTAAATACCACTCTCAGCTCTTGAAAATCATGTTTCCTACTGTTTGGTCCCTATTTAGCTCTTATAAAGGCCTATTTCTAGCCAATCGGGGTTAAAAGTTTGACTTTTGGTCAAACTTCAAAATTAAGAATAGAAACAAGCTTAATTAGCAGTAGTTACACATAGAAACTATGTGATACTACTCCTGGCTATTAAAAATATTGTTTTCTCCCCGTTTGGTCCCTACTTGGCTCTATAAGTCCTGGTTCAGGCCAATCGGGATTGAAAGTTTGAGTTTTGGTAAAACTTTCCAATTAAGATTAGAAACAAATTTAATTAGTAGAAATTAAATGTAAACTATGTAATACCACTCCTGGTTCTTGAAAAGCTTATTTCACCCCGTTTGGGTCTTATTCTACTCTTATAAGGCGTAGTTCAGCCGACCAGGACTTTAGGTCAAATTAATAGTAATTGTATATAGAAATAATGTAATACCACTCTCAGATCTTCAAAACCATGTTTTCTTCCATTTAGGCCTTATTAGGCTTTTATAAGGCCTAGTTCAGGCCAATAAGAGCTGAAGGTTTGACTTTTAGTCAAACTTCCTAAATAAGACTAAAAAAGGTTTATTTAATAGTAATTATACATAAAAAAAATATGTAATACTCCTCTCGGCTCTTGAAAACTGCATTTTCTGCCCCATTTGGACCATATTTGGCTCTTTAAGGCCTAATTCAACTCAATCGGGGCTGGAAGTTTGAATTTTGGTCAAACTTCCCAATTAATAGCAGAATGAAGATTAATCAGTAGTAATTGTATATGAAAACTATGTAATACCATTCATGCCCTTGAAAATCACGATTTCCTCTCGTCTGGTCCCTCTTTGGCATATAAGGCCTAGTTCAGGCCAATTGGGGCTGAAAGTTTAAATTTTGGTCAACCTTTCAAATTAAGAATAGAAACAAGTTTAATTATAATAATTATACATAAAAACTATGTAATATTACTCTCCTTTCTTAAAAACCTCATTTCTTTTTTTTGGGGCCCTATTCAGCTCTTAATGTGGCCTAGTTCAGACCTATCGAGGCTGAAAGTTTGACTTTGGTCAAACTTCCCAATTGATACTAGAAATAAAGTTAATTATTAGTAATTGCCTATAGAATATATAATACCACTCATGGCTCTTAAAAGCCATATTTTCCTCCCATTTGGGCCCTATTCGGCTCTTACAGGCCTATTTCTAGCCAATCGGGGTTAAAAGTTTGACTTTTGGTCAAACTTCTAAATTAAGAATAGAAACAAGCTTAATTAGCAGTAGTTACACATAGAAACTATGTGATACTACTCCTGGCTATTAAAAATCTTATTTTCTCCCCGTTTGGTCCCTACTTGGCTCTATAAGTCCTGGTTCAGGCCAATCGGGATTGAAAGTTTGAGTTTTGTTAAAACTTTCCAATTAAGATTGAAACAAATTTAATTAGTAGAAATTAAATGTAAACTATGTAATACCACTCCTGGCTCTTGAAAAGCTTATTTCATCCCGTTTGGGTCTTATTCTACTCTTATAAGGCGTAGTTCAGCCGACCGGGACTTTAGGTCAAATTAATAGTAATTGTATATAGAAATAATGTAATACCACTCTCAGATCTTCAAAACCATATTTTCTTCCATTTGGGCCCTATTAGGCTTTTATAAGGCCTAGTTCAGGCCAATAAGAGCTGAAGGTTTGACTTTTAGTCAAACTTCCTAAATAAGACTAAAAAAGGTTTATTTAATAGTAATTATACATAAAAAATATGTAATACTCCTCTCGGCTCTTGAAAACTGCATTTTCTGCCCCATTTGGACCATATTTGGCTCTTATAAGGCCTAATTCAACTCAATCGGGGCTGGAAGTTTGAATTTTGGTCAAACTTCCCAATTAATAGCAGAATGAAGATTAATCAGAAGTAATTGTATATGAAAACTATGTAATACCATTCATGGCCCTTGAAAATCACGATTTCCTCTCGTCTGGTCCCTCTTTGGCATATAAGGCCTAGTTCAGGCCAATCGGGGCTGAAAGTTTAAATTTTGGTCAACCTTTCAAATTAAGAATAGAAACAAGTTTAATTTATAATAATTATACATAAAAACTATGTAATATTACTCTCCTTTCTTAAAAACCTCATTTCTTTTTTTTTGGGCCCTATTCAGCTCTTAATGTGGCCTAGTTCAGACCTATCGAGGCTGAAAGTTTGACTTTTGGTCAAACTTCCCAATTGATACTAGAAATAAAGTTAATTATTAGTAATTGCCTATAGAATATATAATACCACTCATGGCTCTTAAAAGCCATATTTTCCTCCCATTTGGGCCCTATTCGGCTCTTACAAGGCCTAGTTTAAGCCAATCGGGACTGAAAGTTTAACTTTTAGTCAAACTTCTAATAATTAAGAATAGAACAAATTTAATTAATGGTAATTATACATAAAACTATGTGGTACTACTCCCGACTGTTGAACCTTATTTTCTTACTATTTGGGCCTAATTCGGCTCTTATAATACCTAGGTTTAGGCCAATCAGAGCTAAAAGTTGGACTTTTGGTCAAACTTCCATATTAAGACTACAAACAAGTTTAATTAGAAGTAATTACACGTAGAAACTTTTTAATACTACTCCGGGCTCTTTAAAACCACGATTTCTCCCCGTTTAGGCCATATTCGGCTTTTATAAGGTCTAATTCAGGTCATCGGGGTAAAAATTTGACTTTTGATCAAACTTCCCAATTAACATTGGAAACAAGTTTAATTTGAAGTAATTATACATAAAAATTATGTGATACTACTCCCGGATCTTGAAAACAGCAATTTCTCCCTATTTGGGCCATTTTCGGCTCTTATAAGGCCTAATTTAACCATTCAAGGCACGCGAAAACTTTGCTTTCCTCCCGTTTGTATCCTACTCGGCATTATAAGGCCTAGTTCAGGCGAATCAGGGCTGAAAATTTGACTGTCGGTTAAACTTTCCAACTAATACTAGAAAAAGGTTAATTAGTAGTAATTGTATATAGAAACTACGTAATGCCACTGTCAGCCCTTGAAAATCATGTTTTCCTCCCTTTTGGACCCTATTCGGTTCTTATAAGGCCTAATTTAACCAATCGGTACTGAAATTTGACCGTTGCTCAAACTTCCAAGTTTAATTAGAACTAGTTCTACATAGAAACTATGTGATACTAGTACTGGCTCTTGAAAACCATGTTTTCTCTCTGTATGGGCCCTATTTGGTCTTATATGGCTTAGATCCAGCCAATCGATGTTGAAAGTATGACTTTTGGTTAAACATCCCAACTAAGATTAGAAACAAATTTAATTTGTAGTAATTATATAAAAAAACTATATTATACTACTCTCGAGTCTTGAAAACCTCATTTTCTCCCCGTTTGGGCCCAATCGACTATTATCGGCCTAGTTCAGGCCAATCGGGCTGAAAGTTTGACTTTTGTTCAAACTTTCCAATTAATATAAAAAAGGTTAATTAGTAGTAATTGCACATAAAAACTATGTAATACCACTCTCAACTCTTGAAAATCAAGTTTTTCTATCGTTTGGCCCTATTTGGCTCTTATAAGGGCAGTTCAAGCCAATATGGGTTAAAGGTTTGACTTTTGGTGATTCCCAATTAAGACTGGAAACAAGTTTAATCAGCAGTAATTATACATAAAAACTATGTAATACTACTCTTAATTCTTGAAAACTACATTTTCTCCCTGTTTTGACCTATTCAACTTTTATAAGGCCTAATATAGGCCAATCAAGGCTGAAAGTTTGACTCTTAGTCAACTTTTCAATTAATACTGGAAACAAGGTTAATTAGTAGTAATTGTACAAAGAAACTATATATTACCATTCACGACCCTTGAAAACCATGTTTTCCTCCCGTTTGGTCCCTATTCGGCTCTTATATAAGGCCTAGTTCAGGAAAATCAAGGTTGAAAGTTTGAATTTGGTAGAACTTCCCAATTAAAACTAGAAATAAGTTTAATAGTAGTAATTATGCATAAAAACTATGTATTACTATTCCTGGATCTTGAAAGCCTCATTTTCTTCCCGTTGGGCCTTATTCATCTCTTATAAGGCTTAGTTCTGGCGAATTAGGGCTGAAGGCTTGACTTTTAGCCAAACTTCTCAATTAAGACTAGGAATAAGTTTAATTAGTAATAATTATACATAAAACTAAGTAATACTACTCGGCTTTTATAAGGCCTAATTCAGATCAATAAGGACTAGTAATTATACATAAAAACTATATATTACCACTCTCGGCTCTTAAAAACCTCGTTTCTCTCCGTTTGGGCATTAATCGGCTATTAAAGGCCTAATTCACGCCAATCGGGGCTCAAAGTTTGACTTTTAAGTCAAACTTCCCAATTAACACTATAAACAAGATTAATTAGTAGTAATTATACATAGAAACTATGTAATACTATTCACTACCCTTGAAAACCATGTTTTCATCCCGTTTGGTCTCTATTTGGCTCTTATAAGGCCTAGTTCAGGCCAATCGGAGATGAAAATTTGACTTTTGGTCAAACATAGAAATAAGTTTAATTAGTAGTAATTATGCATAAAAACTATGTCATTCTACACCTGGCTCTTGAAAACCTCATTTTATCCCTATTTGGGCTTTGTTCGGCTCTTATTAGGCCTAGTTCAGGCTTATAGGGGCTGAAAGTTTGACTTTTGGTCAAACTTTCCAATTAACACTAGAAATAAGGTTAATTAGTACTAATTGTACATAAAAACTATGTAATACCACTCTCAGCACTTGAAAACCTTATTTTCTCCCATTTTGGTCTTATTCGGCTCTAATAAGACCTATCATGCTAATAAGACTGAAGGTTTAACTTTTGGTCAAACTTTATAATTAAGACTAAAAACAAGTTTAATTAGTGGTAATTATACATAAAAACTATGTCATACTACTCTCGGCTCTTGAAAACCTCGTTTTCTCCCCGTTTGGGCCCTAATCGGCTCTTATAAGGCTTACTAAGGCCAATCGGGGCTGAAAGTTTAACTCTTGGTCAAACTTTTCAATTAACACTAGAAACAAAGTTAATTAGTAGTAATTGTACATAGAAACTATATAACACCATTCATGGCCCTTGAAAATCATGTTTTCCTCCCGTTTGGTCCCTATTCAAATTTTATAAAGCCAAGTTCAGGCCAATTGGGGCTGAAAGTTTGACTTATGGTAAAACTACCCAATTAAGATGAGAAACAATTTTAATTAGTAGTAATTATACATAAAACTATGTATTACTTCTCCATCCTCTTGGAAACCTTGTTTATCCCTGTTTGTACCTTATTCGGCTCTAATCTTATAAGGTCTAGTCCAGACCAAACAGGGCTGAAAGTTTGACTTTTAGTCAAACTTCTCAATAACACTAGAAATAAGGTTAATTAGTACTAATTGTACATAAAAACTATGTAATATCACTCTCAGCACTTGAAAACCTTGTTTTCTCCCTTTTTGGTCCTATTCAGCTCTAATAAGGCCTAGTTCAGGCTAATAAGACTGAAAGTTTGACTTTTAGTCAAACTTTATAATTAAGACTAAAAATAAGTTGAATTAGTGGTAATTATACATAAAAACTACGTCATACTACTCTCGGCTCTTGAAAATCCCATTTTCTCCCCGTTTGGGCCCAATCGGCTATTATAAGGCTTACTCAGGCCAATCGGGGCTGAAAGTTTAACTCTTGGTCAAAATTTTCAATTAACACTAGAAACAAAGTTAATTAGTAGTGATTGTATATAGAAACTATGTAATACAATTCATGGCCCTTGAAAATCATGTTTTCCTCCCATTTGCTCCCTATTTGGCTCTTATAAAGCCTAATTCGGGCCAACCGGGACTGAAAGTTTGACTTTTGGTAAAACTTCCCAATTAAGACGAGAAACAAGTTTAATTAATAGTAATTATATATAAAACTATATATTACTTCTCCTTGCTCTTGGAAACCTCATTTTTCCCTGTTTGTACCTTATTCAGCTCTAATATTATAAGGTCTAGTCGGGACCAAATAAGGCTGAAAGTTTGACTTTTAGTAAAACTTCACAATTAACACTAGAAATAAGGTTAATTAGTCGTAATTGTACATATAAACTATGTAATACCCATTCACAGCCCTTGAAAACTACGTTTTCCTCCCTTTTGGTCCCTATTCGGCTCTTATAACACATAGTTCATGCCAAACTTGGTTGAAAGTTTGACTCTTGATCAAACTTCCTAATTAACACTGCAAACAAGGTTAATTAGTAGTAATTGTATATAAAAACTATGTAATATCATTCATGACCCTTGAAAACTATGTGTTCCTCCCATTTAGTCCTTTTTCGACTCTTATAAGGCCAATCAGGGCTGAAAGTTTCACTTTTAATCAAACTTTCAAATTAAGAATAGAAAAAAGTTTAATTTATAGTGGTTATACATAAAAACTTTGTAATACTACTCTCGGCTCTTAAAAATCTCGTCTTCTCCCTGTTTTAACCCTATTCAGCTCTTATAAGGCCTAGTTCAGGCCTATAAAAGTTTGTCTTTCTGTCAAACTTTCAATTAACACTAGAAACAAAGTCAATTAGTCGTAATTGCATATAGAAACTAATTAATACCACTCACGGCTCTTGAAAATCATATTTTTCTCTTGTTGGGGCCTGATTTGGATCTTATAATGCGTAGTTCAGGCCAAATTGGGTTGAAGGTTTGACGTTTGGTCAAACTTCCCGATTAGGAATAGAAACAAGTCTAATTAGTAATAATTATACATAAAAAATATGTGATACTATTCTCGGCTCTTGAAAATCATGCTTTCTCCCTGTTTGTGGCCTATTTGGCTCTTACAATGCCTAGTTCAGGCAAATCGGGGCTAAAATGAGAAACAACTTTAACTTGTAGTAATTGAACATAGAAATTATGTAATACTACTATCAGCTCTTTAAAACCATATTTTCCCCTCGTCTGGGGCTATATTCGGCACTTATAAGGCCTTGACAGGCCAATCGGGGCTGAAAGTTTGACTTTTGATCAAACTTCATAATTAAGAGTAGAACCAGTTTAATTAGTAGTAATTATACATAAAAATTATGTAATACAACTCACGACTCTTGAAAATTGCATTTTCTCCCCGTTTGGGCCCTATTTGGCTCTTATAGGGCCTATTTTCAAGCCAATTAGGGCCGAAAGTTTGACTTTAAATCAAACTTCTCAATTAACACTAGAAACAAGGTTAATTAGTAGTAATTGTATATAAAAACTATGTAATACTACTCACGGCTCCTGAAAAACTTATTTTCCTCCTATTTGGGGTCTTATTCGGCTCTTATAAGGCCTAGCTCGGCCAATCAGGGCTGAAAGTTTTACTTTTGGTCAAACTTCCTAATTAAGACTAGAAACATATAAAATTAGTAGTACATTTATATGAAAACTATGTAATACCACTCAAGACTCTTGAAAATATGTTTTCTCCCCGTTTGAACCCCTATTTGACTAAGGCCAAATTCAGGTAAATCGGGGCAGAAAGTATGACTTTTGGTCAAGCTTTCAGATTAAGACTTGAAACAACATTAATTAGCAGTAACTGTGTATGGAATCTGTGTAATACCACTCCAGACTCTTGAAAAATCACGTTTTTTCTCCGTTTGGCCCTTATTCTGCGCTTATAAAGCCGAGTTCAGGGCAATTGGAGTTGAAAGTTTGACATTTAATCAAATTTTGTACTTAAGACTAGAAACAAGTTTAATTTAA
This sequence comes from Agave tequilana, assembly GCA_038442645.1. Lineage (NCBI taxonomy): Eukaryota > Viridiplantae > Streptophyta > Magnoliopsida > Asparagales > Asparagaceae > Agave > Agave tequilana. Next base: position 45,323 of record JAVJIF010006955.1, on the reverse strand, counting down.
GTAATTAAACATAAAACTATGTAATTCTACTCCCGGCTATTGAAAACCTCGATTTCTCCCCGTTTGGGCCCTATTCGGCTCTTATAAGGCATATTTGACTTTTGATCAAACTTGCCAATTAAGACTAGAAACAAAGTTAATTAATAGTAAATGTACATAGAAATTATGTAATTTCACTCCCGGCTCTTGAAAATCTCGTCATCTCCTTATTTGAGTTTTATTCGGCTCTTATAATACCTAGTTCAGGCCAATCGGGCTGAAAGTTTGACTTTTGATCAAACCTCCAGATTAAAACTAAAAACAAGTTTAAGTAGTAGTAATTGTACATAGAACTATGTAATACAACTCCTAGCTCTCTAAAATCACGTTTTCTCCATATTTAGGCCATATTCGGCTCTTTTAAGGCCTATTAAGTCAATTGGGGCTGAAATTTTGACTTTTGATCTAACTTCCCAATTAAGACTAGAAACAAGTTTAATTAATAGCAATTATACAAAAAAACTATGTGATACTACTCCCGGCTCTTGAAAACCTCGACCCTTGAAAACAATATTTTCTCCCCATTTGGCCCTATTGGACTCTTATAAGGCCGAGTTTGGGCTAATCGACAATGTTAATTAGCTTTAATTGTACACAGAAATAATGTAATACGACTCTCAACTCTTGAAAATTATATTTTCCTCTAGTTTTGGCCCTACTTGGCACTTATATGGCTGAGTTCAGGCCAATCGGGGTTACAAATTCTTTCGGTCAAACTTCAAAATTAAGCATAGAAACAAGTTTAATTAGTAGTAGTTATACATAGAAACTATGTGATACTACTCCAATCTCTTGAAAGACATGTTTCCCCCGTTCTCGCTTTATTCGGCTCTTATAAGGCCTAATTCAGGCCAATCGGGGCTGAAATTTTGACTTTGTGTCAAACTTTCCAATTACGACTAGAAACAAGTTTAGTTAGTAGTAATTATACATAAAAACAATGTAATACTACTCCCGGCTCTTGAAAACCTCGTTTTCTCCTTGTTTGGGCCTTATTCGGCTCTTATTAGGCCAGTTCAAGCCCATCGGGCTGAAAGTTTGACTTTTGGTCAAACTTCTCAATTAATACTAGAATCAAGGTAAATAATAATAATTGTATAAAGAAACTATGTAATACCACTCTCAGCTATTGAAAAATCATGTTTTCCTCCGATAGGGCCTTTTTCAGCTCAGATAAGGCCTGGTTCAAACTAGAAATAAGTTTAATTTGTAGTAATTAAACATAAAAAACTATGTCATACTACTCTTAGCTCTTGCAAACCTCATTTTCTCCCCATTTGGCCCCTAATCGGCTCTTATAAGGCCAAATTCAGGCCAATCGGAGCTGAAGTTTGAGTTAACACTAGAAACAAAGTTAATTAGTACTAATTGTACATAGAAACTATGTAATACCATTCATGACACTTGAAAACCATGTTTTCTCCCCGTATGGTCCCTATTCGGTTCTTATAAGGCCTAGTACCGGCCAATAGGAGCTAAAAGTTTAACTTTTGCTAAAACATCCCAATTAAGACTAGAAACAAGTTTAATTAGTTGTAATTATATATAAAAACTATGTATTACTACTCACGGCACTTGAAAATCGTGTTTTTTCTCTGTTTGAGCCTTAATTCGGCTCTTATAAGCCTAGTTCAGGTCAATCGGGGTTGAAAATTTGACTTTTGATCACACTTCTCAATTAACACAAGAAATATGGTTAATTAGTAGTAATTGTACATATAATCTATATTATACCATTCAAAGCCCTTGAAAACCATAATTTCCTCCCGTTTTGTCCCTATTCGGCTCTTATAAGGCCTAACTCAGGCTAATCTGGGCTGAAAGTTTAACTTTTGGTAAAAACTTACTAATTAAGACTTAAAAATAAGTTTATTTACTAGTAATTATATATACAATTTAGGTATTACTATTCTGGCTCTTAAAAATCATATTTTCTCCCCGTTTGTGCCTTATTCGGCTCTTATAACTCCTTGTTCAGGCCAATCGAGGCTGAAATAAGGTTAATTAGTAGTAATTGTGCAAAAAACTATGTAATCTCACTCTCAGATCTTGAAAACCACGTTTCCCTCGAGTTTGGGCCCTACTCGGCTCTTATAAGGCCTAGTTTACGCCAATAAGGACTGAAGGTTTGACTTTTGCTAAAACTTTCTAATTAATACCAGAAATAAGATTAATTGTAGTAATTATACGTAAAAGCTATGTAATACTACTCCCGGCTATTATAAATCGCATTTTCTCCCAGTTTGAACCTTATTCTGCTCTTATAAGGCCTAGGTAAGGCCAATTAGGGGCTGAAACTTGCCTTTTGGTCAAACTTCCCAATTAACACTAGAAACAAAGTTAATCAGTATTAATTGTACATAGAAACTATATAATACCGTTCACGGCCCTTGAAAGTCATGTTTTCCTCCCGTTTAGTCCTTAATCAGCTCTTATGATTATAATAATAATCGATACTATTATTGTTATTGTTATATAATTGAGTTATTCTAATTTCCAACTGTACAAGAATTCCACATATAACTGATACACCTGAAACTGGAATACTACAGACAGACCACATTTGACTCGGATAACTCCAACCCGGTTTTTTATAACATGAACTAATTAAATAGGGCGAATTGGATACATTGTCTAGACAAGCCAATCAGGACTGAAAGTTTGACTTTTTGTTAAATTTTCAAAATAAGAATAGAAAACAAGTTTGATTTAGAGTATTATACATAAAAACTATCAATACTACTCCCAGCGCTTGAAAACCTCATTTTCTCCCCGTTTAGACTGTATTCACCTATTATACGGCTTATTTCAGGCCAATCGAGACTGAAAATTTGACTTTTGGTCAAACTTCCTGATTAACATTAGAAATAAGGTTAATTAGTAGTAATTGTACATGCAAACTTGTTATACCACTCTCAGCTCTTAAAAACCATGTTTTTCCTTTTATTTAGACCCTATTCAGCTCTTATAAGGCCTAGTTCCGGCCAATAAGGGCTGAAGGTTTGACTTTGGTCAAACTTCTTGATTAGAATAAAAAATAAGGTTAATTGTAGTAATTGTACAAGAAACTTTATAATACTACTCTCAGCTCTTGAAAACCATGTTTTCCTAGGGTTTGGACCCTATTTGGCACTTATATGGCCGAATTCATTCTAATCGGGCAGAAAGTTTGACTTTTTGTCAAACTTTCAAATTAAAAATAGAAACAAGTTTAATTAGTAGTAGTTATACATAGAAACTATGTGATACTACTGCAGGCTCTTGAAATTCATGTTTTCTCCCTGTTTTTGGCCCTATTCGGCTCTTATAAGGCCTAATATGGGACAATTAAGGCTGAAAGCTTGACTTTGGCCAAACTTTTCAATTAAGACTAGAAACAAGTTTAATTAGTAGTAATTATACCTAAAAACTATGTAATATTACTCCCCGTTTTGGTCAGATTCAGCTCATATAATAACTAGTTCCGGCCAATCGAGGCTGAAAATTTGACTTTTGGTTAAAACCTCCAAATTAAGACTAGAAACAATTTTAGGTAGTAGTAATTGTACATAGAAATTATGTAATATAACTCTTGGCTCTTTAAACCATGTTTTCTCCCTATTTGGGCCATATGCGGCTCTTATAAGGCTTAGTTCAGGCTAATCGGGCCTGAAAGTTTGATTTTTGATCAAACTTTCTAACTAAGAGTAGAAACAAGTTTAATTAGAAGTAATAAACATAAAAACTATGAAATACTACTCCCAGATCTTGAAAACCGTAATTTCTCCCTGTTGGGCACTATTAGCTCTTATAAGGTCGAGTTCAAACCAATTGGAGCTAAAAGTTTGATATCCGGTTTAACTTTTCAATTAATACTAGAAACAGGGTTAATTACAGTAATTGTACATAGAAACTACGCAATACCACTCTCAGCTTTTGTAAACCATGTTTTCCTCCGGTTTGGGCCATATTTGGCACTTATTTGGCCGAGTTCAGGCCAATCGGGGCTGAAAGTTTGACTTTATGTCAACTTTCAGATTAAGAATAAAAACAAGTTTAATTTTAAAGTGGTTATATATAAAAACTATGTACTACTCTTTTTGGCTCTTGAAAATCTCGTTTTCTCCCCGTTTAGGCCCTATTCAGCTCTTATAAGGCCCAGTTCAGGCCAATAAGGGTGAAAGCTTGACCACTTTTAGTTAACAATAGAAATAAGGTTTATTAACAGTAATTGTACATAAAACTATGTAATTCCACTCTCAGCACTTGAAAACCATGTTTTCCTCCAGTTTAGGCTCTATTCAGCTCTTATAATGTGCAGTTCAGGCTAATCGGGGCTGAAGGTTTGACTTTTGGTCAAACTTTCAATTAACACTAGAAATAAGGTTAATTAGAAGTAATTATACATAAAACTATGCAATACCCCTCTCAGCACTTCAAAACCATGTTTTCCTCTAGTTTGGGCCCTAATCAGCTCTTATAATGTTTAGTTTCAGGCCAATCAGGGCTAAAGGTTTGATTTTGGTCAAACTTCCCGATTAAGAGTAGAAACAAGTTTAATTAGTTATGCGATACGACTCCCGGTTCTTGAAAATCATGTTTTCTCCACTTTTGTGCCCTATTCTGCTTTTATAATTCCTAATTAAGGCCAATCGGGGCTAAAAGTTTGACCTTTGGTCAAACTTTCAGATTAAGACTAAAAACAAGTTTAATTTGTAGGAATTGAACATAGAAAGTATGTAATACTACTCTGGCTCTTTAAAATCATGTTTTCTTCCCGTTTAAGTCATATTCGGTCCTTCCTTATACGGCCTTATTCAAGCCAATCGAGGCAGAAAGTTTAAGTTTTGATCAAACCTCCCAACTAAGACTAGAAATAAGTTTAATTAGTAGTACTTATACATTAAAACTATGCAATACAATTATCGGTTCTTGAAGACTGCATTTTCTCCCTATTGCGCTTTATTCGGCTCTTATATGGCCTAGTTCACGCCAATTAGCTGAAAATTTGACTTTTGGTCAAACTTCCCAATCAACACTAGAAACAAGGTTAATTAGCAGTAGTTGTCGATAGAAATAATGTAATACCATTCACATCTCTTGAAACCTTGTTTTCCTCCCATTTGGGTCCTAATCGAATCTAGTAAGGCTCTAGTTCAAGCCAATCAGGGCTAAAAGTTTTACTTTTGGTCAAACTTTCCAACTAAGACGAGAAACAAGGTTAATTAGTAGCAATTATACACAGAAACTATATAATACCACTCATGGCTCTTGAAAACCTTGTCTTCCTCTCATTTGGTTTCATTCGGCTCTTACAAGGCCTAGTTCAGGCCAATCGGGGCTGAAAGTTTTACTTTTAGTCAAACTTCCCAATTAATACTAGAAACACATTAAATTAATAGTAAATTTACATAAAAACTATGAAATATTACTCAACGCTCTTGAAAACCATATTTATTCCCGTTTGGGCCCTATTCGGCTCTTTAAAGGCATAGTTTAGGTAAATCGGGTTGAAAGTTTGACTTTTGGTCCAACTTCTAGATTAAGACTAGAAATAAGGTTAATTAGAAGTTCATAGAATCTATATAATACTACCCTCGGCTCTTGAAAAACCACGTTTTCTCTCTCTTTGGGCCTATTCGGTTCTTATAACGCCGAGTTCAGGGCAATCGACGCAGAAAGTTTGACTTTTAATCAAACTTCTTAATTAAGAATCTAATAAGTTTAATTTATAGTAACTATACATAAAACAAAGTAATTCTACTCCCGGCTATTGAAAACCTCGATTTCTCCCTGTTTAGGCCCTATTCGGCTCTTATAAAGCATATATTTCATACCAATCGGAATTAAAAGTTTGACTTGAAAACTATGTTAATTTGAAGTAAATGTACATAAAAACTATGTAATTTTGTTCACTTGCTCTTGAAAACTATGTTTTCATCTTGTGTGAGCCTTGTTCGGCTCTGAATGGCCTATTTCAGGCCAATCAGGGCTGAAAGTTTGACTTTTGGCCAAACTTCCAATTAAAACTAGAAACAAGATTAATTTGTATTAATTCTACATAAAAATTATGTAATACCACTTTCAACTCTTGAAACCATATTTTCTTCCCGTTTGGGCCCTAATATGCACTTATAATGTTTGACTTTTGGTCAAACTTCCTAATTAAGCCTTAAAATAAGTTTACTTAGTAGTAATTATACAAAAAACTATGTAACACTACTCCGGACTCTTGAAAACTGTATTTTCACCCGTTTGAGCCCTATTCGACTCTTATAAGGCTTAGTTTAGGCTAACCAGGGCTGAAAGTTTGATTTTTAGCTCAAACCTCCCAATTAACACTAGAAACATGGTTCATTAGCAGTAATTGTACATAAAAACTATTTAATACCACTCTCACCACTTGAAAATCATGTTTTCCTTAAGTTTGGACTCTATTTGGCTATTATAAGGCATACTTCAGGCCAATCGGGGCTAAAAGTTTGACTTTTGATAAAACTTCTCAAAATAAAGACTAGAAACTGTTTAATTATTAGTAATTATACATAAAAACTATGTATTACTACTCTCAGCTCTTGAAAACCTCACTTTCTCCCCGTTTGGGCTTTAATAAGCTATTATAAAGCTTAGTTCACGCCAATCGGGGCTGAAAGTTTGACTTTTAGTCAAACTTCTTAATTAACACTATAAATAAGGTTAATTAGAAGTAATTGTACACAGAAACTATGTAATACTATTCACGGCCCTCGAAAACCATGTTTTTCTCCCGTTTGGTCCCTATTCGGCTCTTATAAGGCCTAGGTCAGGCTAATCGGGGATGAAAGTTTGACTTTTGGTCAAACTTAGAAATAAGTTTAGTAATTATACATAAAAACTATGTTATTCTTCTCCCATCTCTTGAAAACCTCGTTTTCTCCCTGTTTGTGCTTTATTCGGCTCTTATAAGGCCTAGTTCAGAGTAATAGGGGCAGAAAGTTTGACTTTTGGTAAAACTTCCCAATTAAGATTAGAAACAAGTTTAATTAGTATTCATTATACATAAAAACTATGTACTACTGCTCTCGGCTCTTGGAAACCTCATTTTCTCCCCGTTTGGGCCTTAATCGGCTCTTATAAGGCCTACTTCAGGCCAAACGGGCTGAAGGTTTGACTTTTAGTCTTACTTCTCAATTAATACTAGAATGAAGTGTAACTAGTAGTAATTAAACATATAAACCATGTAATACTACTCTCGGCTCATGAAAACTGTATTTTCTCCTAGTTTGGACCCTATTCGGCCTTTATAAGGCCTAGTTCGGCCAATCAGGGTTGAAAATTTGACTTTTGATCAAAATTTCTAATTAAAACTAGAAACAAGTAGCAGTAATTACACATAAAAACTATGTAATTCTACTCAAGGCTTATGAAAACGTCAGTTTCTCCTCGTTTGGACCCAATTCGGCTCTTATAAGACAATTTCAGGCCAATCAAGGCTGAAAGTTTGACTTTTGGTCAAACTTACCAATTAAGGTTAGAACAAGGTTAATTAGTAGAAAATGTACATAGAAACTATGTAATTTCACTCACGGCTCTTGAAAATTATGTTTTCTTCCCGCTTGGTCCCATTCGGCTCTTAATGAGGCCTAGTTCAAGCCAATCGGGGCTGAAAGTTTGACTTTTGATAAAACTTCTCAAAATAAAGACTAGAAACTGTTTAATTATTAGTAATTATACATAAAAACTATGTATTACTACTCTCAGCTCTTGAAAACCTCATTTTCTCCCCGTTTGGGCTTTAATAAGCTATTATAAAGCTTAGTTCACGCCAATCGGGGCTGAAAGTTTGACTTTTAGTCAAACTTCTTAATTAACACTATAAATAAGGTTAATTAGAAGTAATTGTACACAGAAACTATGTAATACTATTCACGGCCCTCGAAAACCATGTTTTTCTCCCGTTTGGTCCCTATTCGGCTCTTATAAGGCCTAGGTCAGGCTAATCGGGGATGAAAGTTTGACTTTTGGTCAAACTTAGAAATAAGTTTAGTAATTATACATAAAAACTATGTTATTCTTCTCCCATCTCTTGAAAACCTCGTTTTCTCCCTGTTTGTGCTTTATTCGGCTCTTATAAGGCCTAGTTCAGAGTAATAGGGGCAGAAAGTTTGACTTTTGGTAAAACTTCCCAATTAAGACTAGAAACAAGTTTAATTAGTATTCATTATACATAAAAACTATGTACTACTGCTCTCGGCTCTTGGAAACCTCATTTTCTCCCCGTTTGGGCCTTAATCGGCTCTTATAAGGCCTACTTCAGGCCAAACGGGGCTGAAGGTTTGACTTTTAGTCTTACTTCTCAATTAATACTAGAATGAAGTGTAACTAGAAGTAATTAAACATATAAACCATGTAATACTACTCTCGGCTCATGAAAACTGTATTTTCTCCTAGTTTGGACCGTATTCGGCCTTTATAAGGCCTAGTTCGGCCAATCAGGGTTGAAAATTTGACTTTTGATCAAAATTTCTAATTAAAACTAGAAACAAGTAGCAGTAATTACACATAAAAACTATGTAATTCTACTCAAGGCTTATGAAAACGTCAGTTTCTCCTCGTTTGGACCCAATTCGGCTCTTATAAGACAATTTCAGGCCAATCAAGGCTGAAAGTTTGACTTTTGGTCAAACTTACCAATTAAGGTTAGAACAAGGTTAATTAGTAGAAAATGTACATAGAAACTATGTAATTTCACTCACGGCTCTTGGAAATTATGTTTTCTTCCCGCTTGGTCCCATTCGGCTCTTAATGAGGCCTAGTTCAAGCCAATCGGGGCTGAAAGTTTGACTTTTGGTAAAACTTTCAAATTAAGAATATAAACAAGTTTAATTAGTAGTAGTTAAACATAGAAACTATTTAATAATACTCCCGGCTCTTGAAAATCTTATTTTCTCCCCGTTCGGACCCTATTCGGCTTACATAAAGCCTAATTCAGGCCAATCGGAGCTGGAAGTTTGACTTTTGGTCAAACTTCCCAATTAAAACTAGAAATAAGGTTAGTTTATAATAATTGTACATAGAAACTATATAATGCCATTCTCAGCAGCTGAAACTATATTTCTTCCCATTTGGCATATTCTGCACTAAGAAGGGTTAGTTCAGGCTAATAAGGGCTTAAGGTTTGACTTTTGGTCCAATTTATAAATAAAGATTTAAAACATGTTTAATTATTAGTAATTATATATAAAAGCTATATAATACTACTCTAGGCTTATGAAAATCACATTTTCTCTCCGTTTTCGCCCTATTCAGTTCTTATTAGGCCTAGTTTAGGCTAACATGGGCTGAAAGTTTGTTTTTTAGTTAAACTTCCTAATTAACACTGTAAACAAGGTTAGTTAGCAATAATTGTACATAGAAACTATTAAATACCACTCTCAGCTCTTGAAAATCATGTTTCCTACTATTTGGTCCCTATTTAGCTCTTATAAGGCCTAGTTCTGGCCAATCAGGGTTAAAAGTTTGACTTTTGGTCAAACTTCTAAATTAAGAATAGAAACAAGCTTAATTAGCAGTAGTTACATATAGAAACTATGTCATACTACTCCTGGCTATTAAAAATCTTGTTTTCTCCCCGTTTGGTCCCTACTTGGCTCTATAAGTCCTGGTTCAGGCCAATCGGGATTGAAAGTTTGAGTTTTAGTAAAACTTTCCAATTAAGACAAGAAACAAATTTAATTAGTAGAAATTAAATATAAACTATGTAATACCACTCCTGGCTCTTGAAAAGCTTATTTCAACCCGTTTGGGTCTTATTCTACTCTTATAAGGCGTAGTTCAGCCGACCAGGACTTTAGGTCAAATTAATAGTAATTGTATATAGAAATAATGTAATACCACTCTCAGATCTTCAAAACCATATTTTCTTCCATTTGGGCCCTATTAGGCTTTTATAAGGCCTAGTTCAGGCCAATAAGAGCTGAAGGTTTGACTTTTAGTCAAACTTCCTAAGTAAGACTAAAAAAAGGTTTATTTAATAGTAATTATACATAAAAAATATGTAATACTCCTCTCGGCTCTTGAAAACTGCATTTTCTGCCCTATTTGGACCATATTTGGCTCTTATAAGGCCTAATTCAACTCAATCGGGGCTCGAAGTTTTAATTTTGGTCAAACTTCCCAATTAATAGCAGAATGAAGATTAATCAGTAGTAATTGTATATGGAAACTATGTAATACCATTCATGGCCCTTGAAAATCACGATTTCCTCTCGTCTGGTCCCTCTTTGGCTCTTATAAGGCCTAGTTCAGACCAATCGGGGCTGAAAGTTTAAATTTTGGTCAACCTTTCAAATTAAGAATAGAAACAAGTTTAATTTATAATAATTATACATAAAAACTATGTAATATTACTCTCCTTTCTTAAAAACCTCATTTCTTTTTTTTTTGGGCCCTATTCAGCTCTTAATGTGGCCTAGTTCAGACCTATCGAGGCTGAAAGTTTGACTTTTGGTCAAACTTCCCAATTGATACTAGAAATAAAGTTAATTATTAGTAATTGCTTATAGAATATATAATACACTCATGGCTCTTAAAAGCCATATTTTCCTCCCATTTGGGCCCTATTCGGCTCTTACAAGGCCTAGTTTAAGCCAATCGGGACTGAAAGTTTAACTTTTAGTCAAACTTCTAATAATTAAGAATAGAACAAATTTAATTAATGGTAATTATACATAAAACTATGTGGTGCTACTCCCAACTTTTGAACCTTATTTTCTTACTATTTGGGCCTAATTCGGCTCTTATAATGCCTAGGTTTAGGCCAATCAGAGCTAAAAGTTTGACTATTGGTCAAACTTCCATATTAAGACTACAAACAAGTTTAATTAGAAGTAATTACACGTAGAAACTTTTTAATACTACTCCGGGCTCTTTAAAACCACGATTTCTCCCCGTTTACGCCATATTCGGCTTTTATAAGGTCTAATTCAGGTCATCGGGGTAAAAATTTGACTTTTGATCAAACTTCCCAATTAACACTGGAAACAAGTTTAATTTGAAGTAATTATACATAAAAATTATGTAATACTACTCCCGGATCTTGAAAACAATAATTTCGCCCTATTTGGGCCATATTCGGCTCTTATAAGGCCTAATTTAACCATTCAAGGCACTCGAAAACTTTGCTTTCCTCCCGTTTGTATCCTACTCAGCATTATAAGGCCTAGTTCAGGCGAATCAGGGCTGAAAATTTGACTGTCGGTTAAACTTTCCAACTAATACTAGAAAAAGGTTAATTAGTAGTAATTATATATAGAAACTACGTAATGCCACTGTCAGCCCTTGAAAATCATGTTTTCCTCCCTTTTGGACCCTATTCGGTTCTTATAAGGCCTAATTTAACCAATCGGTACTGAAATTTGACCGTTGCTCAAACTTCCAAGTTTAATTAGAACTAGTTCTACATAGAAACTATGTGATACTAGTACTGGCTCTTGAAAACCATGTTTTCTCTCTGTATGGGCCCTATTTGGTATTACAAGGCTTAGATCCAGCCAATCGATGTTGAAAGTATGACTTTTGGTTAAACATCCCAACTAAGATTAGAAACAAATTTAATTTGTAGTAATTATATATAAAAACTATATTATACTACTCTCGAGTCTTGAAAACCTCATTTTCTCCCCGTTTCGGCCCAATCGACTATTATCGGCCCAGTTCAGGCCAATCGGGCTGAAAGTTTGACTTTTGGTCAAACTTTCCAATTAACATAAAAAGGTTAATTAGTAGTAATTGCACATAAAAACTATGTAATACCACTCTAAACTCTTGAAAATCATGTTTTTCTACCGTTTGGCCCTATCTGGCTCTTATAAGGGCAGTTCAAGCCAATATGGGTTAAAGGTTTCACTTTTGGTGATCCCAATTAAGACTGGAAACAAGTTTAATCAGTAGTAATTATACATAAAAACTATGTAATACTACTCTTAATTCTTGAAAACTGCATTTTCTCCCTGTTTTGACCTATTCAACTTTTATAAGGCCTAATAAAGGCCAATCAAGGCTGAAAGTTTGACTCTTAGTCAACTTTTCAATTAATACTAGAAACAAGGTTAATTAGTAGTAATTGTACAAAGAAACTATATATTACCATTCACGACCCTTGAAAACCATGTTTTCCTCCCGTTTGGTCCCCATTCGGCTCTTATATAAGGCCTAGTTCAGGCCAATCGAGGTTGAAAGTTTGAATTTTGGTTACAAAGGGGAACTCTGCTATTTTTTTGCTCTGCCTTGAATGGACGAAGAGGCCTTGAATTTATAGGGAAGAGTCGAGCCTTCTGGAGTGATGAGGTAGCGAGGAATCTTTGAGTCTTGTCGTTCTTTGTCGGAGAAGGAATCTGCTTTGTCGTCTGCTTTGAGTCGTCGTACTTTGTCGGAGAAGGAATCTGCAAACTTCTAATAATTAAGAATAGAACAAATTTAATTAATGGTAATTATACATAAAACTATGTGGTACTACTCCCGACTTTTGAACCTTATTTTCTTACTATTTGGGCCTAATTCGGCTCTTATAATGCCTAGGTTTAGGCCAATCAGAGCTAAAAGTTTGAGTTTTGGTCAAACTTCCATATTAAGACTACAAACAAGTTTAATTAGAAGTAATTACACGTAGAAACTTTTTAATACTACTCCGGGCTCTTTAAAACCACGATTTCTCCCCGTTTAGGCCATATTCGGCTTTTATAAGGTCTATTTCAGGTCATTGGGGTAAAAATTTGACTTTTGATCAAACTTCCCAATTAACACTGGAAACAAGTTTAATTTGAAGTAATTATACATAAAAATTATGTAATACTACTCCCGGATCTTGAAAACAGCAATTTCTCCCTATTTGGGCCATATTCGGCTCTTATAAGGCCTAATTTAACCATTCAAGGCACTCGAAAACTTTGCTTTCCTCCCGTTTGTATCCTACTCGGCATTATAAGGCCTAGTTCAAGCGAATCAGGGCTGAAAATTTGACTGTCGGTTAAACTTTCCAACTAATACTAGAAAACGATTAATTAGTAGTAATTGTATATAGAAACTACGTAATGCCACTGTCAGCCCTTGAAAATCATGTTTTCCTCCCTTTTGGACCCTATTAGGTTCTTATAAGGCCTAATTTAACAAATCGGTACTGAAATTTGACCGTTGCTCAAACTTCCAAGTTTAATTAGAACTAGTTCTACATAGAAACTATGTGATACTAGTACTGGCTCTTAAAAACCTTGTTTTCTCTCTGTATGGGCCCTATTTGGTCTTATAAGGCCTAGATCTAGCCAATCGATGTTGAAAGTATGACTTTTGGTTAAACATCCCAACTAAGATTAGAAACAAATTTAATTTGTAGTAATTATATATAAAAGCTATATTATACTACTCTCGATTCTTGAAAACCTAATTTTCTCCCCTTTTGGGCCCAATCGACTATTATCGGCCTAGTTCAGGCCAATCGGGCTGAAAGTTTGACTTTTGGTCAAACTTTTCAATTAACATAACAAAAGGTTAATTAGTAGTAATTGCACATAAAAATTATGTAATACCACTCTCAACTCTTGAAAATCATGTTTTTCTACCGTTTGGCCCTATTTGTCTCTTATAAGGGCAGTTCAATCCAATATGGGTTAAAGGTTTGACTTTTGGTGATCCTAATTAAGACTGGAAACAAGTTTAATCAGCAGTAATTATACATACAAACTATGTAATACTACTCTTAATTCTTGAAAACTACATTTTCTCCCTGTTTTGACCTATTCAACTTTTATAAGTTCAGGCCAATCGAGGTTGAAAGTTTGAATTTTGGTTGAACTTCCCAATTAAAACTAGAAATAAGTTTAACTAGTAGTAATTATGCATAAAAACTATGTATTATTATTCCCGGATCTTGAAAACTTCATTTTCTTCCCGTTGGGCCTTATTCAGCTCTTATAAGGCTTAGTTCCGGCCAATTAGGGCTGAAGGCTTGACTTTTAGTCAAACTTCTCAATTAAGACTAGGAATAAGTTTAATTAGTAATAATTATACATTAAAATTAAGTAATACTACTCGGCTTTTATAAGGCCTAATTCAGACCAATAAGGACTAAGAATTATACATAAAAACTATATATTACCACTCTCGGCTCTTAAAAACCTCGTTTTCTCTCCGTTTGGGCCTTAATCGGCTATTAAAGGCCTAGTCACGCCAATCGGGGCTCAAAGTTTAACTTTTAGTCAAACTTCCCAGTTAACACTATAAACAAGATTAATTAGTAGTAATTATACATAGAAACTATGTAATACTATTCACGATCCTTGAAAACCATGTTTTCATCCCGTTTGGTCTCTATTTGGCTCTTATAAGGCCTAGTTCAGGCCAATCGGAGATGAAAGTTTGACTTTTGGTCAAACATAGAAATAAGTTTAATTAGTAGTAATTATACATAAAAACTATGTCATTCTACACCTGGCTCTTGAAAACCTCATTTTATCCCTATTTGGGCTTTGTTCGGCTCTTATTAGGCCTAGTTCAGGCTTATAGGGGCTGAAAGTTTGACTTTTGGTCAAACTTTCCAATTAACACTAGAAATAAGGTTAATTAGTACTAATTGTACATAAAAACTATGTAATACCACTCTCAGCACTTGAAAACCTTATTTTCTCCCATTTTGGTCTTATTCGGCTCTAATAAGACCTATCATGCTAATAAGACTGAAGGTTTAACTTTTGATCAAACTTTATAATTAAGACTAAAAATAAGTTTAATTAGTGGTAATTATACATAAAAACTATGTCATACTACTCTCGGCTCTTGAAAACCTCGTTTTCTCCCCGTTTGGACCCTAATCGGCTCTTATAAGGCTTACTCAGGCCAATCAGGGCTGAAAGTTTAACTCTTGGTCAAACTTTTCAATTAACACTAGAAACAATGTTAATTAGTAGTAATTGTACATAGAAACTATGTAACACCATTCATGGCCCTTGAAAATCATGTTTTCCTCCCGTTTGGTCCCTATTCGAATTTTATAAAGCCAAGTTCAGGCCAATCGGGGCTGAAAGTTTGACTTATGGTAAAACTACCCAATTAAGAGGAGAAACAATTTTAATTAGTAGTAATTATACATAAAACTATGTATTTCTTCTCCATCCTCTTGGAAACCTTGTTTTTCCCTGTTTGTACCTTATTCGGCTATAATCTTATAAGGTCTAGTCCAGACCAAACAGGGCTGAAAGTTTGACTTTTAGTCAAACTTCTCAATAACACTAGAAATAAGGTTAATTAGTACTAATTGTACATAAAAACTATGTAATATCACTCTCAGCACTTGAAAACCTTGTTTTCTCCCTTTTTGGTCCTATTCAGCTCTAATAAGGCCTAGTTCAGGCTAATAAGACTGAAAGTTTGACTTTTAGTCAAACTTTATAATTAAGACTAAAAACAAGTTTAATTAGTGGTAATTATACATAAAAACTACGTCATACTACTCTCGGCGCTTGAAAATCTCATTTTCTCCCCATTTGGGCCCAATCGGCTCTTATAAGGCTTACTCAGGCCAATCGGGGCTGAAAGTTTAACTCTTGGTCAAAATTTTCAATTAACACTAGAAACAAAGTTAATTAGTAGTGATTGTATATAGAAACTATGTAATACAATTCATGGCCCTTGAAAATCATGTTTTCCTCCCATTTGCTCCCTATTCGGCTCTTATAAAGCCTAATTAAGGCCAACCGGGGCTGAAAGTTTGACTTTTGATAAAACTTCCCAATTAAGACGAGAAACAAGTTTAATTAATAGTAATTATATATAAAACTATATATTACTTCTCCTTGCTCTTGGAAACCTCATTTTTCCCTGTTTGTACCTTATTCAGCTCTAATATTATAAGGTCTAGTCGGGACCAAATAAGGCTGAAAGTTTAACTTTTAGTTAAACTTCACAATTAACACTAGAAATAAGGTTAATTAGTCGTAATTGTACATATAAACTATGTAATACCCATTCACAGCCCTTGAAAATTTCAGCCTTGATTGGCCTATATTAGGCCTTATAAAAGTTGAATAGGTCAAAACAGGGAGAAAATGTAGTTTTCAAGAATTAAGAGTAGTATTACATAGTTTTTATGTATAATTACTGCTGATTAAACTTGTTTCCAGTCTTAATTGGGATCACCAAAAGTCAAACCTTTAACCCATATTGGATTGAACTGCCCTTTATAAGAGCCAAATAGGGCCAAACGGTAGAAAAACATGATTTTCAAGAGTTGAGAGTGGTATTACATAATTTTTATGTGCAATTACTACTAATTAACCTTTTTTTATGTTAATTGAAAAGTTTGACCAAAAGTCAAACTTTCAGCCCGATTGGCCTGAACTAGGCCGATAATAGTCGATTGGGCCCAAATGGGGAGAAAATTAGGTTTTCAAGACTCCAGAGTAGTATAATATAGTTTTTATATATAATTACTACAAATTAAATTTGTTTCTAATCTTAGTTGGGATGTTTAACCAAAAGTCATACTTTCAACATCGATTGGCTGGATCTAGGCCTTATAAGACCAAATAGGGCCCATACAGAGAGAAAACATGGTTTTTAAAAGCCAGTACTAGTATCACATAGTTTCTATGTAGAACTAGTTCTAATTAAACTTGGAAGTTTGAGCAACGGTCAAATTTCAGTACCGATTGGTTAAATTAGGCCTTATAAGAACCGAATAGGGTCCAAAAGGGAGGAAAACATGATTTTCAAGGGCTGACAGTGGCATTACGTAGTTTCTATATACAATTACTACTAATTAACCTTTTTCTAGTATTAGTTGGAAAGTTTAACCGACAGTCAAATTTTCAGCCCTGATTCACTTGAACTAGGCCTTATAATGCCGAGTAGGATACAAACGGGAGGAAAGCAAAGTTTTCGAGTGCCTTGAATGGTTAAATTAGGCCTTATAAGAGCCAAATATGGCCCAAATAGGGAGAAATTGCTGTTTTCAAGATCCGGGAGTAGTATTACATAATTTTTATGTATAATTACTTCAAATTAAACTTGTTTCCAGTGATAATTGGGAAGTTTGATCAAAAGTCAAATTTTTACCCCGATGACCTGAAATAGACCTTATAAAAGCCGAATATAGCCTAAACGGGGAGAAATCGTGGTTTTAAAGAGCCCGGAGTAGTATTAAAAAGTTTCTACGTGTAATTACTTCTAATTAAACTTGTTTGTAGTCTTAATATGGAAGTTTGACCTAAACTCAAACTTTTAGCTCTGATTAGCCTAAACCTAAGCATTATAAGAGCCGAATTAGGCCCAAATAGTAAGAAAATAAGGTTCAAAAGTCAGGAGTAGTACCACATAGTTTTTGTATAATTACCATTAATTAATTTGTTCTATTCTTAATTATTAGAATTTTGCAGATTCCTTCTCCGACAAAGTACGACAAGACTCAAAGCAGACGACAAAGCAGATTCCTTCTCCGACAAAGAACGACAAGACTCAAAGATTCCTCGCCACCTCATCACTCCAGAAGGCTCGACTCTTCCCTATAAATTAAAGGCCTCTTCGTCCATTCAAGGCAGAGCAAAAAAATAGCAGAGTTCCCCTTTGTAACTAAAATTCAAACTTTCAACCTCGATTGGCCTGAACTTGGCCTTATATAAGAGCCGAATGGGGACCAAACGGGAGGAAAACATGGTTTTCAAGGGTTGTGAATGGTAATATATAGTTTCTTTGTACAATTACTACTAATTAACCTTGTTTCTAGTATTAATTGAAAAGTTGACTAAGAGTCAAACTTTCAGCCTTGATTGGCCTATATTAGGCCTCTTATATAAGGCCTAGTTCAGGCCAATCGAGGTTGAAAGTTTGAATTTTGGTTGAACTTCCCAATTAAAACTAGAAATAGGTTTAACTAGTAGTAATTATGCATAAAAACTATGTATTATTATTCCCGGATCTTGAAAACCTCATTTTCTTCCCGTTGGGCCTTATTCAGCTCTTATAAGGCTTAGTTCCGGCCAATTAGGGCTGAAGGCTTGACTTTTAGTCAAACTTCTCAATTAAGACTAGGAATAAGTTTAATTAGTAATAATTATACATAAAAAATAAGTAATACTACTCGGCTTTTATAAGGCCCAATTCAGACCAATAAGGACTAAGAATTATACATAAAATCTATATATTACCCTCTCGGCTCTTAAAAACCTCGTTTTCTCTCCGTTTGGGCCTTAATCGGCTATTAAAGGCTTAGTCACGCCAATCGGGGCTCAAAGTTTGACTTTTAGTCAAACTTCCCAATTAACACTATAAACAAGATTAATTAGTAGTAATTATACATAGAAACTATGTAATACTATTCACGACCCTTGAAAACCATGTTTTCATCCCGTTTGGTCTCTATTTGGCTCTTATAAGGCCTAGTTCAGGCCAATCGGAGATGAAAGCTTGACTTTTGGTCAAACATAGAAATAAGTTTAATTAGTAGTAATTATACATAAAAACTATGTCATTCTACACCTGGCTCTTGAAAACCTCATTTTATCCCTATTTGGGCTTTGTTCGGCTCTTATTAGGCCTAGTTCAGGCTTACAGGGGCTGAAAGTTTGACTTTTGGTCAAACTTTCCAATTAATACTAGAAATAAGGTTAATTAGTACTAATTGTACATAAAAACTATGTAATACCACTCTCAGCACTTGAAAACCTTATTTTCTCCCATTTTGGTCTTATTCGGCTCTAATAAGACCTATCATGCTAATAAGACTGAAGGTTTAACTTTTGGTCAAACTTTATAATTAAGACTAAAAACAAGTTTAATTAGTGGTAATTATACATAAAAACTATGTCATACTACTCTCGGCTCTTGAAAACCTCGTTTTCTCCCCGTTTGGGCCCTAATCGGCTCTTATATGGCTTACTCAGGCCAATCGGGGCTGAAAGTTTAACTCTTGGTCAAACTTTTCAATTAACACTAGAAACAATGTTAATTAGTAGTAATTGTACATAGAAACTATGTAACACCATTCATGGCCCTTGAAAATCATGTTTTCCTCCCGTTTGGTCCCTATTCGAATTTTATAAAGCCAAGTTCAGGCCAATCGGGGCTGAAAGTTTGACTTATGGTAAAACTACCCAATTAAGATGATTGGTCAAACATCCCAATTAGGATTAGAAACAAGTTTAATTCGTAGTAATTATATATAAAAACTATATTATACTACTCCCGAGTCTTGAAAAATCTCATTTTCTCCCCGTTTGGGCCCTAATGACTGTTATCGGCTTTGTTCAGGCCAATGGGCCTGAAAGTTTGACTTTTGATCAAACTTTACAATTAACAAAAAAAAAGTTAATTAGTAGTAATTGCACATAAAAATTATGTAATACCACTCTCAACTCTTGAAAATCATGTTTTTCTACAGTTTGGCCCTATTCGGCTCTTATAAGGCCAGTTCAAGCCAATATAGGTTAAAGGTTTGACTTTTGGTGATTCATAATTAAGACTAAAAACAAGTTTAATCAGCAATAATTATACATAAAAAGTATGTAATACTACTCTCAATTCTTGAAAACTGTATTTTCTCCCTGTTTGGACCCTATTCAACTCTTATAATGCCTAGTTCAGGCCAATCAAGGCTAAAAGTTTGACTCTTAATCAAACTTTTCAATTAATACTAGAAACAAGGTTAATTAGTAGTATTTGTACAAAGAAACTATATATTACCATTCACGACCCTTGAAAACCATGTTTTCCTCCCGTTTGGTCACTATATGGCTCTTATATAAGGCTTAGTTCAGGCCAATCGCGGTTGAAAGTTTAAATTTTGGTAGAACTTCAACTAGAAATAAGTTTAACTAGTAGTAATTATATAAAAAAACTATGTATTACTATCTCAGATCTTGAAAACCATATTTTCTCCCCGTTGGCTCTTATTCAGCTCTCATAAGGCTTAGTTCCGGCCAATCGGGGATGAAGGTTTGACTTTTGGTCAAACTTCTCAATTAAGACTCGGAATAAGTTTAATTAGTAATAATTATACATAAAAACTAAGAATACTACTGTCAGCAATCATGTTTTCTTCCCATGTGAGCCTTGTTCGGCTCTGATATGGCCTAGTTCAGGCCGATCAGGGCTGAAAGTTTGACTTTTGGTCAAACTTCCAAATTAAGAATACAAAAAAGTTTAATTAGTAGTAGTTATACATAAAAACTATGTAATAATACTCCCGGCACTAGAAAACCTCATTCTCCCCTTATGGTCTCTAATAGGTTCTAATAAGGCCTAATTATGGCCAGTCGGGGATAAAAGTTTGAATTTTGGTCAAACTTCTCAACTAAGATGAAAAACAACATTCATTAGTAATAATTGTATATAAACAGTATATAATACCACCCACAGCTCTTAAAAACCGCATTCTCTCCCTATTTGGACCCAATTTGCTTATATAAAGCTTAGTTCAGGCCAATTAGAACTGAAAGTTTGAATTTTGGCCAAACTTCCGAATTAAAACTAAAAAAGATTAATTTGTATTAATTCTACATAGAAACTATGTAATACCACACTCAATACTTAAAACCATATTTTCTTCCCGTTTGTGTATGCACTTATAAGGTTTGACTTTTGGTCAAACATCTTAATTAAGCCTTAAAACAAGTTTACTTAGTAGTAATTATACAAAAAACTATGTAACACTACTCTGGGCTCTTGAAAACTGCATTTTCACCCGTTTGAGCCCTATTCGGCTCTTATAAGGCTTAGTTTAGGCTAACCAAGGCTGAAGTTTGAGCTAAAGTTTGATTTTAGCTCAAACTTCCCCATTAACACTACAAACATGGTTCACTAGCAGTAATTGTATATAAAAACTTTGTAATACCACTCTCACCACTTGAAAACCATGTATTCCTTAAGTTTGGACCCTATTTGGCTATTATAAGGCCTAGTTCTGGCTAATCAGGTTGAAAGTTAGAATTTTGGTCAGACTTCCAAAATAAGAATAAAAACAAGTCTAATTAGTAGTAATTGTATATAAAAACTATGTAAGACCATTCACGGCCTTTAAAAACCATGTTTTCCTTCCGTTTGGCCCCTATTCGGCTCTTATGAGGCCTAGTTCAGGCCAATCGGGGCTGAAAATTTGACTTTCAATCAAACTTCTCAATTAAGACTAGAAATTAGTTTAATTAGTAATAATTGTATGTAGAAAGTATGCAATACCACTCCCAGTCCTTAAAAATCATGATTTTCTCCCGTTTAGGCCCTTTGCTCATATAAGGTCTAGTTCAGGTTAATCGGGGCAGAAAGTTTGACTTTAGGTAAAACTTCTCAATTAAGACTAGAAACTAATTTAATTAATAGTAATTATACATAAAAACTATGTATTACTACTCTTGGCCCTTGAAACCTTGTTTTTTCCCCGTTTAAGCCTTAATCGGCCATTATAAGGTCTTGTTCAGGCTAATCGGGACTGAACGTTTGACTTCTGGTAAAACTTCTCAATTAAGACTGGAAACTAGTATAATTATTAGTAATTATACATAAAAACTATATATTACTACTCCTGACTTTTGAAAACTGTATTTTCTCCCCGGTTGGACCTAATTAGGCTCTTATAAGGCCTTTTCAGGCCAATAGAAGCTAAAAGTTCAGCTCTGGTCAAACTTCCCGATTAAACACTAGAAAAAAGTTTAATCAACAGAAATTTTACATAGAACTATGTAATACCATTCTCGGCCCTTGAAAATCATGTTTTCCTCCCGTTTGGTCCCTATTCGGCTTTTATAAGGCCTACTTCAGGCTAATCGGGGCTAAAAGTTTGACTTTTGGTCAAACTTCTCAAAATTAAGATTAGAGTAATTGTGTATAAAAACTATGCATTACTACTCTCAGCTCTTTAAAACCTCGTTTTCTCCCCGTTTGGGCCCTAATCGGCTATTATATGGCCTAGTTCACGCCAATCGGGGCAAAAAGTTTGACTTTTTATCAAACTTCTCAATTAACACTATAAACAAGGTTAATTAGTAGTAATTATACATATAAACTATGTAATACTATTCATGGCCCTTGAAAACTTTGTTTTTCTTCCATTTGGTCCCTATTCGGCTCTTATAGGGCCTAATTCAGGCCAATCGGGGATGAAAGTTTACTTTTGGTCAAACTTAGAAATAAGTTTAATTAGTAGTAATTATACATAAAAACTATGTTATTCTACTCCCATCTCTTGAAAACCTCGTTTTCTCCCTGTTTGGGCTTTATTCGGCTCTTATAAGGCCTAGTTCAGGCTAATAAGGGCTAAAAGTTTGACTTTTTGTCAAACTTCCCAATTAACACTAAAAATAAGATTAATTAGTACTAATTGTACATAAAAACTATGTAATACCACTCTCAGCACTTGAAAACCTTGTTTTCTCCCGTTTTGGTCCTATTCGGCTCTAATGAGGCCTAGTTCAGGCTAATAAGAACTGAAGGATTGACTTTTGGTCAAACTTTATAATTAAGACTAAAAATAAGTTTAATTAATAGTAATTATATATAAAAACTATGTCATACTACTCTCAGCTCTTGAAAACCTCATTTTCTCCCCGTTTGGGCCCTAATCGGCTCTTATAAGGCCTATTTCAGGCCAATCGGAGCTGAACGTTTGACTCTTGCTCAAACTTTCCAATTAACACTAGAAACAAAGTTAATTAGTTGTAATTGTACATAGAAACTATGTAATACCATTTATGGCCCTTGAAAACCTTTTTTTCTCCCGTTTGGTCCCTATTCGGCTCTTATAAAGCCTAGTTCAGACCAATCGGGGCTGAAAGTTTGACTTTTAGTAAAACTTCCCAATTAAGATGAGAAACAAGTTTAATTAGTAGTAATTATACATAAAACTATGTATTACTTCTCCTTGCACTTGGAAACCTTGTTTTCCCCATTTGTACCTTATTCGGCTTTTATATTATAAGGTCTAGTCCAGACCAAACAGGGCTGAAATTTCACAATTAACACTAGAAATAAGGTTAATTAGTCATAATTGTACATATAAACTATGTAATACTATTTCACAGCTCTTGAAAACTACGTTTTCCTCCCTTTTGGTCCCTATTCGGCTCTTGTAAGACCTAGTTCTGGCCAATCGGGGCTGAAAGTTTGACTCTTAATCAAACTTTTCAATTAACACTGAAAACAAGGTTAATTAGTAGAAATGTGCATAAAAACTATGTAATACCATTCACGGCCCTTGAAAACCATGTTTTCTTCCCGTTTAGTCCCTTTTTGATTCTTATAAGGCTAATCCGGCTGAAAGTTTCACTTAGAAGTAATTACACGTAGAAACTTTTTAATAGTACTCCGGGCTCTTTAAAACCACGATTTCTTCCCATTTAGGCCATATCCGGCTCTTATAAGGTCTAGTTCAGGCCATCGGGGTAAAGGTTTGACTTTTGATCAAACTTCTCAGTTAACAGTGGAAACAAGTTTAATTTGAAGTAATTATACATAAAAACTATGTAATACTACTCCCGGATCTTGAAAACAGCATTTTCTCCCTATTTGGGCCATATTCGACTCTTATATGGCCTAATTTAACCATTTAAGGCCCTTAAAAACTTTGTTTTTCTCCCGTTTGTAACCTATTCGGCATTATAAAGCCTAGTTCAGGCGAATCAGGGTTGAAAATTTGTCTGTCGGTCAAACTTTCCAATTAACACTTGAAAATGGTTAATTAGTAGTAATTGTACATAGAAATTATATAATGCCACTGTCAGCTCTTGAAAATAATGTTTTCCTCCCGTTTGGGTCCTATTCGAAACTTATAAGGCCTAATTTAACCAATCGGGAAGTTTGACCTTTGCTCAAACTTCCTAGTTTAATTAGTAGTAGTTATACATAGAAACTATGTGATACTACTACTGGCTCTTGAAAATCATTTTTTCTCTCTGTTTGGGCCCTATTCGGCTCTTATAAGGCTTAGTTCCAGCCAATCGGTGTTGAAAGTATGACTTTTGGTCAAACATCCCAATTAAAATTAGAAACAAGTTTAATTAGTAGTAATTATATATAAAAAACTATATTATACTACTCCCGAGTCTTGAAAACCTCCTTTTCTCCCCGTTTGGGGCCCTAATCGACTATTATCGGCCTATTTCACGCCAATCAGGCTGAAAGTTTGACTTTTAGTAAACTTTCCAATTAACATAAAAAAAGTTAATTATTTAGTAATTGCATATAAAAACTATGTAATACCACTCTCAACTCTTGAAAATCATGTTTTTCTGCCGTTTGGCCCTATTCGACTTTTATAAGGCCAGTTCAAGCCAATATGGCTTAAAGGTTTGACTTTTGGTGATTCCTAATTAAGACTAGAAACAAGTTTAATCAGTAGTAATTATACATAAAAACTATGTAATACTACTCTCAATTCTTGAAAACTGCATTTTCTCCTTGTTTGGACCCTATTCAACTCTTTATAAGGCCTAGTTTAGGCCAAATAAGGCTGAAAATCTGACTCTTAGTCAAACTTTCATAATGCTGGAAACAAGGTTAATTCGTCGTAATTGTGCAAAGAAACTACATATTACAATTCATGGCCCTTGAAAATCATGTTTTTCTCCCGTTTGGTCCCTATTCGGCTCTTATATATAAGGCCTAGTTCAGGCCAATCAAGGTTGAAAGTTTGAATCTTGGTAGAACTTCCTAATTAAAACTAGAAATAAGTTTAACTAGTAGTAATTATACATAAAAACTATGTATTACTATTCCCGAATCTTGAAAACCTCATTTTCTCCCCATTGGGCCTTATTCAGCTCTTATAAGACTTAGTTCCGGCCAATCGGGCTGAAGGTTTGACTTTTAGTCAAACTTCTCAATTAAGACTAGGAATAAGTTTAATTAGTAATAATTATACATAAAAACTAAGTAATACTACTCTCAGCTTTTGAAAACTGTATTTTCTCACTGTTTGGATTCTATTTCTTTCGCTTTTATAAGGTCTACTTCAGGCCAATCAGGGCTGAAAGTTTGACAGTTGGTCAAACTTTCCAATTAACACTAGAAACAAAGTTAATTAGTAATAATTGAATATAGAAACTATGTAATACCTTTCACGGCCCTTGAAAATCATGTTTCCTCCCGTTTGGTCCCTATTCGGCTCTTATATCCTTACTTTTGGCCAATCAAGGCTGAAAGTTTGACTTTTAATAGAACTTCCTAATTAAACTAGAAACAAGTTTAATTCATAGTAATTATACATAAAAACTATGTAATACCCTCGGCTCTTGAAAACTGCATTTTCTTCCTGTATGGACCCTATCTAGCTCGTATAAGGCCTAATTCAGGCCAATCGGGGCTGAAATTTTGATTTTTGGTTAAAATTCATAATTAACACTAGAGAAAAAGTTAATTAGTAGTAATTGTATATAGAACTTTGTAATACCATTCACGACCCATGAGAACCATGTTTTTCTCTCGTTTAGTCCCTTTTCGGCTCTTATAAGGCCTAATTTAGGCCAATGGGATGAAAGTTTGACTTTTGGTCAAACTTACAAATTAAGAATAGAAACAAGTTTAATTTATAGTCGATATACATAAAACTATGTAATACTACTCTCAGCTCTTGAAAACCTTATTTTCTCCCCGTTTAGATCTTATTCAGCTCTATAAGGCCTAATTCAGGCCAATCGGGGCTGAAAGTTTGACTTCTGGTCAAACTTCTAATTAACACTAGAATAGCATATAGAAACTATGTAATACTACTCATGGCTCTTGAAAACTATATTTTCCTCCCGTTTAGGCCCTATTCGGCTCTTATGTTTCCTAGTTCAGGCCAGTCTGGGCTAAATGTTTGATTTTTAGTTAAACTTCTCAAATTAGAATAAAAACAAGTTTAATTAGTAGTAATTATATAAAAAAACAATGTGATACTACTCTCAGAGCTTGAAAACATTATTTTCTTCTTGTTTGGGCCCTATTCACTCTTACAATGCTAATTCTGGCTAAACGGGGTTGGTTGCTCAAACTTCCAGATTAAGACTGGAAACAAGTTTAATTAGTAGTAATTGTGCGTAGAAACTATGTAATACTACTCTCTGCTCTTTAAAGTCATGTTTTATCCCTGTGTAGGTCATATTCGGCTCCAATAAGGCCTAGTTCAGGCCAATCGAGGCTGAAAGCTTGATTTTTTATCAAACTTCCCAATTAAGACTTATTTATTTACTAGTAATTTGATCAAACTTCCCAAATAAGTTTACTTACTAGTAATTATATATATAATTTAGGTATTACAGCTATCGCCTCTTAAAAACCATATTTTCTCCCCGTTTGTCCCTTATTCGGATCTTATAACTTCTTATTCAGGCCAATCGACACTAAAAGTTTGGCTTTTGATCAAGATTTTCAATAATACTAGAAGTAAGGTTAATTAATAGCAATTGTACATAAAAACTGTGTAATCTCACCTCAGATCTTGAAAACCATGTTTTCCTCCAGTTTGGGCCCTACTCGGCTCTTATAGGCGTTCAGGCAATAAGGACTGAAGGTTTGACTTTTGCTAAAACTTTTTAATTAAGACTAGAAATAAGTTTAATTAGTAGTAATTATACATAAAAGCTATGTAATACTACTCCTGGCTATTGAAAATCACATTTTCTCCCAGTTTGAACCCTATTCGGCACTTATAAGGCCTAGCTAAGGCAAATAGGGGCTGGAAACTTGCCTTTTGGTCAAACTTTCCAATTAACACAAGAAATAAAGTTAATCAGTATTAATTGTACATAGAAACTATGTAATACCGTTCAGGCTTCTGAAAGCCATGTTTTCCTCCCGTTTAGTCCCTACTCAGCTCTTACATGGCCTAGACAAGCCAATCGGGCTGAATGTTTGACTTTATTGTCAAACTTTCAAATTAAGAATAGAAAACAAGTTTAATTTAAAATAATTATACATAAAAACTATCAATACTACTCCAACCTCTTGAAAACCTCATTTTCTCCTTGTTTAGGCTGTATTCGCCTATTGTACGGCTTACTTCAGGCCTTATGAGACTGAAATTTTGACTTTTAGTCAAACTTCCTGACTAACACTAGAAACAAGATTAAGTAGTAGTAATTGTACATAGAAACTATGTTATACCACTCTCAGCTCTTGAAAACCATATTTTTCCTTTTGTTTAGACCCTATTCGACTCTTATAAGGCCTAGTTCTGGCCAATAAGGGCTGAAAGTTTGACTTTTTGTCAAACTTACTAATTATGATAAGAAATAAGGTTAATTGTAGTATTTTTACATAGAAACTTTTAATACCACTCTTAGCTCTTGAAATCCAGGTTTTCCTAGGGTTTGGACCCTATTTGGCACTTATATGGCTGAATTCAGCCTAATCGGGGCTGGAAGTTTGATTTTTAGTCAAACTTTCAAATTAAAAATAGAAACAGGTTTAGTTAGTAGTAGTTATTCATAGAAACTACGTGATACTACTGCAGGCTCTTGAAATTCATGTTTTCCTCCCGTTTGGTCCCTATTCGGCTCTTATGAGGCCCAGTTCAGGCCAATCGGGGCAGAAAGTTTGACTTTTAGTCAAACTTCTCAATTAAGACTAAAACTAGTTTAATTAGTAGTAATTATACATAAAAACTAAGTATTACTACTTTCAGCTTTTGAAACTTGTATTTTCTCCCCGATTGGACCTTATTCGGCTCTTATAAGGACTAGTTCAGGCTAATCAGGGCTGAAAGTTTGACTTTTAGTCAAACTTCTCAATTAAGACTAGAAACTAGTTTAATTAGTGAATCGGTTATTTTTGAAGTGCTTTGAAATTTTGAGGAAGGTGATTGAGAAGTCATGGCATAAGTGAGAGGAGGAAAGTTACCTAAGACCTGAAATCTATTGGGACTTTGAATGGGTGAGTATGAATGTGGTGAGGCTTTTATCTCATAATCTTTTGAATTGACGGTCTTTTGTATTGGAGATTTACCCTTGTCTGTACTCATTTTGAATCTGTGGTTAAAAAATTCATGAGTTAGGAAATTGGGTAAGAAATTATGTGAACCTTTAAAATATTCAATATCAAAGTCAAAAGGAGAAATAATGGCTTGCCATCTAGCAAAGATTTGCTTAGATGCAATATTTTGGACATCCTTTTCAAGAATGAATTTGTCAGACTGACAATCAATTCGAAGAAGGAATTTTTTATTCAAAAGATCATCTTAGAATTTAGAAATGCATTGAAGAATTTCCTTTTTGATGGTCGAATAAGATTTTTGAGATCCTAACCAGATACGTGAACGAAGTCTAACTAATTGCTTATGAGATGCTGATTGAAGTCTTTGTTTTAATATGCCTTCATGTCCTAGATCTGATGCATTTGTTTTAACTATCATGAATGTATTAGGAATATCGGCACAGACTTCTGTTGTATATAATTTTATTGGTTTTTTAATCTTTTGTTGGGTGTCAATATTTTGTAATTGTTGTTCGATCTTATGATATAAAATATCATCTTGGAGGAACATAATTTTATTTTGTTTTCTTTGAATTAAATTTATACTATGATAAATTGAATTAGTTTGTAAAGTATTTAATTCCTTATATTGTATAGGGGTTATGAATCTGAATAGGATTTTTTGTCCCATAATTTTGGTTCCTAATCCGTTTGAATCAACCCAAAATGGATAAATTTGTGTTAGAAATGGAATTCCTAATATTACATCGGTGTCTAAATCATCTACAATTATGAATTGGTGCTTGAAACATATTGTTTCATTACATATGGATGTTTTAGTTAGTTTTCCCTTAACTCGTAAAGGAGAGTCGTTTGCTGTCACTAATTTTTCATTTGTTAATTCATAATATCTTGTTGGAAATATACCATCTCTAATTACACTATGGTCAGCTCCAGAATCAACCATAGCAGTAAAAGTGAATTTAGAATTGTGAATCGTGATAGTTATGAATACAAACCATTTTTGATAAGTAAATCTTCTAATAGTTGAGATGAAGTTAGAGTTGGAGGGTTCAATGGTTGAAATGGTGATTTCATTCAATGAGAAGGGTGGTTCTTCTCCTGATATGGTTGCAATTTCTTTTCCTTTATCGAGTTGAGTTTGAATAAGGCACATTTGGTTTTCGTATGCTAAATTTTTGGTTTCTATTTGGTTTAAATTTTCTTTAATAATTTTAATTTCTTCTTTTAATAATTTTATTTCTGTTCGAAGTTCAGGAATGCTATTCGGTTGGGGTTTTAAAGTTGTATTTACAGGATATGTTTCAAAAAGTTTTGAGATACTGAAGGGTTGAATTGGTTTATCCTGATTGTCTTCTTCATTAATAATTAAGGTTTTTAATTTTTCTAAATGTTCTTTTTGTTTTTCTGGGTCAGGAATTTGTTGTATCATATCAAAGATTAATTCTTTTGAATCTCTTCTTAAATTTTTTCTTTTGGTAGTTTTAGTGTGTTTCATGTATTAATCATATTAATTTGTTTACATGTACATGTATTGTCACTAGAATTTGAGGAATAATAAAATCCATCATCTTCAGATATTTTATTAATTTCAGAATAGAGTTATAATTTTTCTTTAAATTTTTCTTTAATGTTTGAATCTATATCGGATAAATTGTCTATTATTTCATTAATTTTTTTTTTTCCTTTTGATTTGCATTTAGACCAGGTTTGCCACATTTATAACA
The DNA here is from genome assembly GCA_038442645.1 of Agave tequilana. Lineage (NCBI taxonomy): Eukaryota > Viridiplantae > Streptophyta > Magnoliopsida > Asparagales > Asparagaceae > Agave > Agave tequilana. The sequence goes on along the minus strand of JAVJIF010006955.1, from coordinate 15,654 downwards.
AGTAATTCTTTTAGATTGATAATAATCTTCGTTTGAATGTTTTGGAGAATGTTTATATTTCTTTGACCTATGTTTTTTGTAAGGAATCATTTTTTGTTTATTTTTCTTTTCTGTTGAGGGAGCCCTTATACCTGTGATGCCAAATGCTTCACAGAAAGAACCCATTTCTTTGCGTTTATTACCGTATTTGGCTTGGAATTTTAATTCTTGACAGGCTAGTAATGCTTCTTTTTTAATGAATACAAACAATTGACAGGCTAGTACTAAAATCAATATTATCGTCTTCAACGCCCATGGCCTTTTTAATACATGTAAATACTCTTTGGGAAAATAGGTTGGGTAAACTAGTAATAAATTTTTCTTTCCAAAATGATTTAGTTGAATCTGATCGTTTTAATACATGAGTTAAAAACATATCTTTATACCATCTGAAATCAGAAAGGGTTGGACATCTTAAATTAGTAAGGAATATTTTTGAAGATCCTAATTCTTCTGCAGGGTTTCCTACAAAATGTATTGCTATGTAACTATGAGGAAACTAGTGGAATCATTTTTTCTAGTAATTGTTCCTTGAGCATCTTCTACTTCTATTTCATGATTTAAAATAGTTTGTTTGTCTTCTAGGGTTAATGAGTTATCCCACCAATATTTTAATTGACCAGTGAATCCGGTAACTATGTAAACTGTGGAATTTTGTTCTGGTAATCGATTTGTTTTGTAGGCAGTTACTGCCATACCCATTTCTTGTAAAGTATTTAATATTTCATATTCGCTTTTTCCATCAATATTCCATTCATAAACGAAAGTACCATCATAACTTGATTTGAATATTGCTCGTTCTTCATATTGAATATCCGGAGGGGTTGGCCTAGGATAATAATTCCTAGTTTTGCCGTTACGCCAGTAATTGGTATATGAATTATTATTATTTTGTTTATATTTTCTATTAATTCTATTAATCTCTAAATTTTGATCTGTTTCTTGTATATTATTTTCTATTTGATTTATTTGTTGTACTAAGGAATTATCAGAGTCTTCTGCAGATTCAGGATCTGAAGCATTTTGTTCTTCAATAGTATTTATTTTTGATGTGCTTGGAATGTCCTAATTAATTTTTTCTAGAGCTTGGGTTATTTGTCCTAGTAAATTTAGTGGTTGAATTTTTTCTGAAAGTTCAATCGGTATATTTGTTGGTTGAAAATGTGGTGCTGAATAACTTTGTGGAAAGTTAGGATTCTTCTCTTTGTGTACTTCTTTAATTTCTGTTGATAATGAATCAATTTGTTGTGCTATGGTGTGTAACATTTGATTTGAATAATTATTCTGATGATATATTTTTTAATGTCTTCTACATTGACTGGTTCATTATTATCTTTACCTCATTTAAAAGGTGAAGCAGTAATTTCTCCTTCATTAGTAGTAATTTTGATAGATTGTAATTGGGGGTGGATAGAAGTTACAGTTTTACCATCTATTAATTGCTATTTTTTATATAAACTAGTTTGAACATCAATTCGGGATTGATCATATGGGTTTTGAATACCTTGTTTTACTAAATAATATTCTAACCATATCTTAAAATTAAAATTTATTTTTTCTTTGTTTATATCAGTGATCCATTCTTTTATTAATACTTCTTGGTAAGTTTTATCAAATCCTGAGAACCATTTAAAATATTTGGATTCTTCTCTAAAGTCTTTCATAAATTTAAAACTATTACTGATGAATGGTTTAGCACTAGTGATGACATTAATTTCACGACTGAAATCTCCTTTCATTTATGATGATGTCGGGGAATAATTTCCTTGATCCATTTCTGGAAGAGGGGATTTATGAAATACTTTAATAGGTTGTTGAAATGAATAATCTGAATGTGACTTTCTACTAGGTTCCGTATACCTAGTGGAAAAGGAGGTTGAAGGTTGTTCTCTTAGTGAATTAAAACGTATTAATACCGTTCCATCATTTTCTTCAATAATATCAGAAATTTCTGTTTGTTCTATGTCTCTAGGAGGTTGAGGATTTTCTATCCTAAATTCCTCTGGAATTGTAATCTCGTTCCATTTTAATCTTCGAGGGACAAAGGTTTTTGAATGTTCTGCCTCAATTTGAAGTAAGACAGTTTCTTCTTGTATAGAAGTACTGATCATTTTGAATTTAGGGTTCATGTTAGAGTTCATTAGTTTGAAATATATTTTATACATAACAGCTACTTGTTCGGTGAATTTTTCAAATTGTCACCTTGTAAATGAATATTTAATATTAATGAATTTAAGATTAATGGATCTGTTAATGTTATAGAGTAATTAGGCATGCAATTGAAATAAACCGGACCATTACATATATTTGTTTGAATCATAGACAAAATAGAAGACTTGTATCTTTTAGTCTTTTATCTCTTAAGGCTGTGTACACAGGAATGTCTACACCTGTATGAACTAAAGGTTTAATTGGTACTTGTATTAGACCAAAATGTATGTAACGAAATCCTTTCTTTAGAAATTCTTGTAATGCTAAGGTAGATAATAGTTGAATGGTTTGGAATTTATTTTGAATATTGAATATTTCTTCATGAATTTTTATTGCGTATGACATTTTGAAGTCAAATGTTCCTATACTATAAATCTTGTCTATTTTCTCACTTGGAATTTTCCATTCTAGATAGTCTTCATGAATTATATCTTCTCTACTTCTGACTATTTTCTTATTTGAGCCTGAGGATGAACTAGAACGTAGAAGCATTCTTCTTACTATGTTAGCCATAATTAATGCATGCTCAAATGTATAATGCGTTCTAACTTTAACGGGAACATGGGAACACTATGCCTGGAACACCCTATCCTGCGGGCTTGCCAACGGACTTACAAGCTTACCAACGCTAATGCAGAAAGCAATATGCAAATGATATACACTAATGATAACAACAATGCAAGATTAATGGCTCTGATACCATTTACTTCTTACCAATTTTACTGAAGTCCCTGATTACAAAACTCTCACTTCATTTATTATAAACTTTTACCACTTGGTTGTCAATGGATCCCTGATGAACCCCTCAAAAATCAAAGGTATTATGAACTTGTCTTAGTTGATTCTGGCTCCATTGAGCTGTATCATACTATGGACAAAAATAATCCTGACAAGATTTCTTACTCCAAATGCATCATCAAAAAGGTAATTAAACTAACAGAATGGGCATCATATGCTACAATGAAGGACTTTACCGTCAATTATATTCCAAAAGGTTACTCCTATCATGATTACCGGATGGCCTGGTATCGCGCATTTCTCTACAGACCATTTGATCATTCATGGTTCTTTACCTTTCATTCAAACTGCCAAGACGACTTTCCAATATGGTTTTACGAATGGTGGCATTCATACGGACCCACACCAGATATTCTACCACCAGTAGTACTAAAAGGATTTAATCTCTGCCTCCTCAAGGCCAAGGGACTGCATTATGTTAAGACCGTACAGTTCTATAGAGAGTTCAAAGTTCCATGGATTTTCTGTTGGAGTTACAAAGTTACTCAACACTATAGTATTGCAGATAAATGTCCAATGAGCCTCTTCAGAGAATTCAAAATTAAATGGTGGGACAAATTCAACCAAGAGATCTGTTCTGATATCACAGTTACTGAATTCATCAGCACAGGCAAAAAACTCCAACATCACATTCACCAGATTGCTACGACGCAAAAATCTTCACTCACTCCAAAATCTTCTACTCGCCACACTCCGGTCAAAATTCAAGCAGACTCTGACTCGGATGACGAATTCCAGCAATTCCTCAAATTTCAAAAATTCAAAAAACTCCAAAAGCAACTCAAAGGGTCCCGTGCAAGCTCCACCACATCCTCTTCATCCATTGATCTGTCCATTGATCCAATCGGTAGACAAGATCCATTTGATATGTAAAAAAAAAAAAAATTACAACTTCTCTACAATTCCATCATGGCAAGACGTCACCGTCAAATTCAAAAGATTGCTAAGAAGACAGGATTCATCACAAGGCAAAAACTCTCCAATTACATGGCCTAACAAAGCCAAAATGGCCTAACAAAGCCACAAGGCCTAACACGACCAAATACCAAAAGGTGAAAATTAAGGCAACTTCTCAGTAAAGACAAATGGCAATCACATCAAAATCATTCATGCAGATTCCTCCAAATGCAAAGAAAGGCGTTCTATCACGCATACTCAAAAGTCAAAGCAAGGCACTTCAGACAAAGACATGACACAAAGCAACGCAGATTCCTCTAGCACTCCAGACAAAGCAGTCAATCAACAAGACACAAAGCAAAGCAGATTCCTCTAGCACTCCAGACAAAGCATTCAATCAACAAGACACAAGGCAAAGCAGATTCCTTACACATGCATAAAGTCAAAAGAAGATAAGGGGCCAAATCACATCACATCAAAATCACCTCAAATGACACCACAGACAGACTACTCCAAGAAAATGCAATAATTCATGATTCTCTAGAGGCTACGACTCACTCTATAAATAAGGATCTACTTCATTCATCAAGGGCAGAGTTCGAAGAGACCACTACTACAAACCAACTACTTCCAACCTCAGCCTAAACCCTCTTAGCCATATTTCCAACCTGTATTCCCACTTCCTCTTGTATCCAGTTTCAAAATTTACTGTATCAAGACAAGCTCTGTAAGTTCTTATTTCATCTGTCTTATTCCATCTGTAATTTTATTTAAATTAATAATATCGTCGTTTCCATTCTATCTTGTCTTCCTGATTTTACCTGCTTTCCTTCTGTCATATTAACCTGTCTACCCCCTGGGTTCGTTAATGGTATCAGAGCCATTAATCTTGCATTGTTGTTATCATTAGTGTATATCATTTGCATATTGCTTTCTGCATTAGCGTTGGTAAGCTTGTAAGTCCGTTGGCAAGCCCACAGGATAGGGTGTTCTAAGCATAGTGTTCCCGTTAAAGTTAGAACGCATTATACATTGAGCATGCATTAATTATGGCTAACATAGTAAGAAGAATGCTTCTAGGTTCCAGTTCATCCTCAGGCTCAAACAAGAAAATAGTCAGAAATAGAGAAGATATAATTCATGAAGACTATCTAGAATGGAAAATTCCAAATGAGAAAATAGACAACATTTATAGTATAGGAACATTGACTTCAAAACGTCATACGCAATAAAAATTCATGAAGAAATATTCAATATTCAAAATAAATTCCAAACCATTCAACTATTATCTACCTTAGCATTACAAGAATTTCTAAAGAAAGGATTTCGTTACATACATTTTGGTCTAATACAAGTAGCAATTAAACCTTTAGTTCATACAGGTGTAAACATTCCTGTGTACACAGCAAATCAGGTTGAAAGTTTGACTTTTGGTCAAACTTTCAATTAACATTAGAAATAAGGTTTATTAGCAATAATTATACATAGAACTATGTAATACCACTCTCAGTACTTAAAGATAATGTTTCCTCTGGTTTAGGCCCTATTCAGCTCTTATAATGTACAGTTCAGGCCAACCGGGGCTGAAGGTTTGACTTTTGGTCAAACTTTCAATTAGCACTAGAAATAAGGTTAATTAGCAGTAATTGTATATAAAACTATGAAATGCTACTCCCAGCACTTGAAAACCATGTTTTCCTCCAATTTGAGGCCCTAATCAGCTCTTATAATGTGTAGTTCAGGCCAATCAGGGCTAAAGGTTTGACTTTTAGTCAAACTTCCCGATTAAGAATAGAAACAAGTTTAATTAGTAGAAATTTTACATAAATACTATGCGATACTACTCCCGGCTCTTGACAACCATGTTTTCTCCACTTTTGTGCCCTATTCGGCTTTTATAATGCCTAATTATTCAGGTCAATCGGGGTTAAAAGTTTGACCTTTGGTTAAACTTTCAGATTAAGACTAAAAACAAGTTTAATTTGTAGTAATTGAATATAGAAAAAAATGTAATACTACTCTTGGCTCTTCAAAACCATGTTTTCTTCCCGTTTAAGTCATATTCGGTCCTTAAAAGCCTTGTTCAGGCCAATCGGGGCAAAAAGCTTGAGTTTTAATCAAACCTCCAAACTAAAACTAGAAACAAGTTTAGTTAGTATTAATTATACATTAAAACAATGTAATACAATTATCAGATCTTGAAAACTGCAATTTCTCCTTGTTGCGCCCTATTCGACTCTTATAAGTTCACGCCAATTAGCTGAAAATTTGACTTTTGGTCAAACTTCCCAATCAATACTAGAAACAAGGTTACTTAGCAGTAGTTGTCCATAGAAACAATGTAATATCACTCACATCTCTTAAAAACCTTGTTTCCCTCCCATTTGGGTCCTATTCGACTCTAAAAAGGCCCTAATTCAAGTCAATCGGGGCTGAAAGTTTGACTTTTGGTCAAACTTCCCAACTAAGATGAGAAACAAAGTTAATTAGTAGCAATTATACATAGAAACAATATAATACCACTCATGGCTCTTGAAAACCTTGTCTTCCTCTTGTTTAGGTTCAATTCGACTCTTACTAGTTCACTTTCTCTTGGGAATCATGTTTTCTTCCCTTGTGAGCCTTGTTCGGCTCTGATATGGCCTAGTTCAGGCCGATCAGGGCTGAAAGTTTGACTTTTGGTCAAACTTCCAAATTAAGAATACAAAAAAGTTTAATTAGCAGTAGTTATACATAAAAACTATGTAATAATACTCCCGGCACTAGAAAACCTCATTCTCCCCTTATGGTCTCTAATAGGTTCTAATAAGGCCTAATTATGGCCAGTCGGGGATAAAAGTTTGAATTTTGGTCAAACTTCTCAATTAATAGTAATTGTAATTGTATATAAAAACTATGTAACACCATTCACAGCCTTTGAAAACCATGTTTTCCTTCCGTTTGGTCCCTATTCGGCTCTTATGAGGCCTAGTTCAGGCCAATCGGGGCTGAAAGTTTGACTTTCAGTCAAACTTCTCAATTAAGACTAGAAACTAGTTTAATTAGTAGTAATTATACATAAAAACTATGTATTACTACTCCCAGCTTTTAAAAACTGTATTGTCTCCCCAGTTGGAACTTATTCGGCTCTTATAAGTATTAGTTCAGGCTAATCAGGGCTGAAAGTTTGACTTTTGTTCAAACTTTTCAATTAATATTAGAATCAAGGTTAATTAGTAATAATTGTATGTAGAAAGTATGCAATACCACTCTCAGCCCTTGAAAATCATGATTTCTCCCGTTTAGGCCCTATGCTCATATAAGGTCTAGTTCAGATTAATCGGGGCTGAAAGTTTGACTTTGGGTAAAACTTTTTTCAATTAAGACTAAAAACTAGTTTATTAATAGTAATTATACATAAAAATTATGTATTACTACTCTCGGCCCTGAAACCTTGTTTTTTCCCCGTTTGAGCCTTAATCGGCCATTATAAGATCTTGTTCAGGCTAATCGGGACTGAACGTTTGACTTCTGGTAAAACTTCTCAACTAAGACTGGAAACTAGTATAATTATTAGTAATTATACATAAAAACTATATATTACTACTCCTGACTTTTGAAAACTGTATTTTCTCCCCGTTTGGACCTAATTAGGCTCTTATAAGGCCCTTTTCAGGCCAATAGAGCTAAAAGTTTCAGTTCTGGTCAAACTTCCCGATTAACACTAGAAAAAAGTTTAATCAATAGAAATTTACATAGAATTATGTAATACCATTCTCGGCCCTTGAAAATCATGTTTTCCTCCCGTTTGGTCCCTATTCGGCTCTTATAAGGCCTACTTCAGGCTGATCGGGGTTAAAAGTTTGACTTTTTGCCAAACTTCTCAAAATTAAGACTAGAACTAGTTTAATTAGTAGTAATTATATATAAAAAACTATGTATTACTACTCTCAGCTCTAGAAAACCTCGTTTTCTCCCCGTTTAGGCCCTAATCGGCTATTATAAGGCCAAGTTCACGCCAATCGGGGCTGAAAGTTTGACTTTTATCAGACTTCTCAATAACACTATAAACAAGGTTAATTAGTAGTAATTGTACATATAAACTATGTAATAATATTCATGGCCCTTGAAAACTTTGTTTTTCTCCCATTTGGTCCCTATTCGGCTCTTATAGGGCCTAATTCTGGCCAATCGGGGATGAAAGTTTGACCTTTGGTCAAACTTAGAAATAAGTTTAATTAGTAGTAATTATACATAAAAACTATGTTATTCTACTCCCATCTCTTGAAAACCTCGTTTTCTCCCCGTTTGGGCTTTATTCGGCTCTTATAAGGCCTAATTCAGGCTAATAGGGGCTGAAAGTTCGACTTTTTGTCAAACTTCCCAATTAACACTAAAAATAAGATTAATTAGTACTAATTGTACATAAAAACTATGTAATACCACTCTCAGCACTTGAAAACCTTGTTTTCTCCCGTTTGGTCCTATTCGGCTCTAATGAGGCCTAGTTCAGGCTAATAAGAACTGAAGGATTGACTTTGGTCAAACTTTATAATTAAGACTAAAAATAAGTTTAATTAATAGTAATTATATATAAAAACTATGTCATACTATTTCAGCTCTTGAAAACCTCATTTCTCCCCGTTTGGGCCCTAATCGGCTCTTATAAGGCCTATTCACGCCAATCGGGGCTGAAAGTTTGACTCTTACTCAAACTTTCCAATTAATACTAGAAACAAAGTTAATTAGTTGTAATTGTACATAGAAACTATGTAATACCATTTATGGCCCTTGAAAACCTTTTTTTCTCCCCTTTGGTCCCTATTCGGCTCTTATAAAGCTTAGTTCAGACCAATCGGGGCTGAAAGTTTGACTTTTAGTAAAACTTCCCAATTAAGATGAGAAACAAGTTTAATTAGTTGTAATTATACATAAAACTATGTATTACTTCTCCTTGCACTTGGAAACCTTGTTTTCCCCGTTTGTACCTTATTCGGTTTTATATTATAAGGTCTAGTCTAGACCAAACAGGCTGAAAGTTCACAATTAACACTAGAAATAAGGTTAGTTAGTCATAATTGTACATATAAACTATGTAATACTATTTCACAGCCCTTGAAAACTACGTTTACCTCCCTTTTGGTCCCTATTCGGCTCTTATAAGACCTAGTTCTGGCCAATCAAGGTTGAAAGTTTGACTCTTAATCAAAACTTTCCAATTAACACTGAAAACAAGGTTAATTAGTAGTAATTGTGCATAAAAACCATGTAATACCATTCACGGCCCTTGAAAACCATGTTTTCTTCCCGTTTAGTCCCTTTTTGATTCTTATAAGGCCAATCCGACTGAAAGTTTCACTTAGCAGTAATTACACGTAGAAACTTTTTAATACTACTTCGGGCTCTTTAAAACCACGATTTCTCCCCATTTAGGCCGTATCCGGCTCTTATAAGGAGTTCAGGCCATCCGAGTGAAGGTTTGACTTTTGATCAAACTTCTCAATTAACAGTGGAAACAAGTTTAATTTGAAGTAATTATACATAAAAACTATGTAATACTACTACTGGATCTTGAAAATAGCATTTTCTCCCTATTTGGGCCATATTCGACTCTTATAAGGCCTAATTTAACCATTTAAGGCCCTTGAAAACTTTGTTTTCCTCCCGTTTGTAACCTATTCGGCATTATAAAGCCTAGTTCAGGCGAATCAGGGTTGAAAATTTGACTGTCGGTCAAACTTTCCAATTAACACTTGAAAATGGTTAATTAGTAGTAATTGTACATAGAAATTATGTAATGCCACTGTCAGCTCTTGAAAATCATGTTTTCCTCCCGTTTGGGTCCTATTCAAATCTTATAAGGCCTAATTTAACCAATCGGGACTGAAGTTTGACCTTTGCTCAAACTTTCAAGTTTAATTAGTAGTAGTTATACATAGAAACTATGTGATACTACTACTGGCTCTTGAAATCATGCTTTCTCTTTTTTGGGCCCTATTCGGCTCTTATAAGGCTTATAGTTCCAGCCAATCGGTGTTGAAAGTATGACTTTTGGTCAAACATCCCAATTAAAATTAGAAACAAGTTTAATTAGTAGTAATTATATATAAAAAAACTATATTATACTACTCCCGAGTCTTGAAAACCTCTTTTTCTCCCCGTTTTGGGCCCTAATCGACTATTATCGGCCTATTTCACGCCAATCGGGCTGAAAGTTTGACTTTAGTAAAACTTTCCAATTAACATAAAAAAAGTTAATTATTAGTAATTGCATATAAAAACTATGTAATACCACTCTCAACTCTTGAAAATCATGTTTTTCTGCCGTTTGGCCCTATTCGGCTCTTATAAGGCCAGTTCAAGCCAATATGGGTTAAAGGTTTGACTTTGGTGATTCTTAATTAAGACTAGAAACAAGTTTAATCAGTAGTAATTATACATAAAAACTATGTAATACTACTCTCAATTTTTGAAAACTACATTTTCTCCTTGTTTGGAACCTATTCAACTCTTATAAGCCTAGTCAGGCCAATTAAGGCTGAAAATCTGACTCATAGTCAAACTTTCCGATTAATGCTGGAAACAAGATTAATTTGTCGTAATTGTACAAAGAAACTACATATTACAATTCATTGCCCTTGAAAATCATGTTTTTCTCCCGTTGGTCCCTATTCGGCTCTTATATAAGGCCTAGTTCAGGCCAATCGAGGTTGAAAGTTTGAATCTTGGTAGAATTTCCTAATTAAAACTAGAAATAAGTTTTACTAGTAGTAATTATACAAAAAAAACTTTGTATTACTATTCCCGAATCTTGAAAACCTCATTTTCTCCCCATTGGGCCTTATTCAACTCTTATAAGGCTTAGTTCCAGCCAATCGGGGCTGAAGGTTTGAGTTTTAGTCAAACTTCTCAATTAAGACTAGGAATAAGTTAATTAGTAATAATTATACATAAAAACTAAGTAATGCTACTCTCAGCTCTTGAAAAACTGTATTTTCTCACTGTTTGGGCCTTATTTGACTCTTATTAGGCCTAGTTCAGGCCAATCGGGGCTGAAAGTTGACTTTTGGTCAAACTTCCCAATTAACTAACACTAGAATCAAGGTAATTAGTAATAATTGTATATAGAAACTTTGTAATACCACACTCAGCTATTGAAAAATCATGTTTTCTCCCGATAGGGCCTTATTCGGCTCAGATAAGGCTGGTTCAGTCAGGCCAATAAGAGCTGAAGGTTTGACTTTTGGTTAAACTTTTAATTAAGACTAGAAATAAGTTTAATTAGTAGTAATTAAACATAAAAACTTTGTCATACTACTCCTGACTCTTGCAAAACCTCATTTTCTCCCAATTTGGCCCTAATCGACTCTTATAAGGCCTAATTCTGGCCAATCAGAGCTGAAGTTTGAGTTAACACTAGAAACAAAGTTAATTAGTACTAATTGTACATAGAACTATGTAATACCATTCACGACTCTTGAAAACCATGTTTTCCTCCCGTTTGGTCCCTATTCGGTTCTTGTAAGGCCTAGTACAGACTAATAGGAGCTAAAAGTTTGACTTTTGCTAAAACTTCCCAATTAAGACAAGAAATAAGTTAATTAGTTGTAATTATACATAAAAAACTATGTATTACTACTCCCGGCTCTTGAAAATCTTATTTTTTTCCCCGTTTGAGACTTAACTCGGCTCTTATAAGCCTAGTTCAGGTCAATCGAGGCTGAAACTTTGACTTAAGTCAAACTTCTTAATTAACACAAGAAACATGGTTAATTAGTAGTAATCCTACATATAATCTATATAATACCATTCACAGCCCTTGAAACCAAAATTCCTCTTGTTTTGTCTTTATTCAGCTCTTATAAGGCCTAGCTTAGGCCAATCGGGGTGAAAGTTTGACTTTTGGTAAAAAACTTATCAATTAAGACTTGAAAATAAGTTTATTAACTAGCACTTATATATACAATTTAGGTTTTACTACTCACGGCTTTTAAAAACCATATTTTCTCCCCGTTTGTCCCTTATTCGGCTCTTATAACTCCTTGTTCAGGCCAATCGAGGCTGAAAGTTTGGCTTTTGGTCAAGATTTCTAATAAATACTAGAAGTAAGGTTAATTAGGAGCAATTGTACACAAAAACTATGTATTCTCACTCTCAGATCTTGAAAACCATATTTCCTCCAGTTTGGGCCCTACTCGGCTCCTATAAGGCCTAGTTCAGGCGAATAAGGACCGAAGGTTTGACTTTTTCTAAAACATTCTAATTAAGACTAAAATAAGTTTAATTTGTAGTAATTATACATAAAAGCTATGTAATACTACTCTCGGCTATTGAAAATCGCATTTTCTCCTAGTTGAACCCTATTCGGCTCTTATAGGCCTAACTAAGGCCAATAGGGGGCTGGAAACTTGCCTTTGGTTAAACTTTTCAATTAGCACTAGAAAAAAAGTTAATCAGTATTAATTGTACATAGAAACTATATATACCGTTCACGGCCCTCGAAAGCTATGTTTTCCTCCCGTTTAGTTCAGGCCAATCGGGGCTAATGGTTTGACTTTTCGTCAAACTTTCAATTAACACTAGAAATAAGGTTAACTAGTAGTAATGTATATAAAACTATGTAATACCACTCTCAGCACTTGAAAATTATATTTCCTCTGGTTTGGGCCCTAATAAGCTCTTATAATATGTAGTTCAGGCCAATTAGGGCCAAAGGTTTGACTTTTGGTTAAACTTTCCGATTAAGAGTAGAGAAACAAGTTTAATTAGTAGTAATTTTACATAAAAACTATGCGATACTACTCCTGGCTTAACAACCATGTTTTCTACACTTTTGTGCCCTATCGGCTTTTATAATGCCTAATTCAGGTCAATCGGGGCTAAAAGTTTGACCTTTGATCAAACTTTCAGTTTAAGACTAAAAACAAGTTTAATTTATAGTAATTGAATATAGAAAGTATGTAATACTACTCTTGGCTCTTTAAAACCATGTTTTCTTCCGTTTAAGTCATATTCGGCCCTTATAAGGCTTGTTCAGGCCAATCGGGGCAGAAAGTTTGAGTTTTGATCAAACCTCCTAAGATTAGAAAACAAGTTTAATTAGTAGTAATTATACATTAAAACTATGTAATACAATTATCGCCTCTTGAAAACTGCATTTTCTCTCAGTTGCGCCTTAGTCGGCTCTTATAAGGCTAGTTCACGCCAATTAGCTGAAAATTTGACTTTAATTCATCAATTTCCCAATCAACACTAGAAACAAGGTTACTTAGCAGTAGTTGTCTATAGAAACAATGTAATACCACTCACATCTCTTGAAAACCTTATTTTCTCCTATTTGGGTCCTATTCGACTCTAATAAGGCCCTAGTTCAAGTCAATCGGGACTGAAAGTTTGACTGTTGGTCAAACTTCCCAACTAAGATGAGAAACAAGGTTAATTAATAGCAATTGTACATAGAAACAAATAATACCACTCATGGCTCTTGAAAACCTTGTGTCTTCCTTTGTTTGGGTTCTATTCGGCTCTTACAAGGCCTAGTTCAGGCCAATCGAGGCTGAAAGTTTTACTTTGGTCAAACTTCCCAATTAATACTAGAAACACATTAAATAATAGTAAATTTACATAAAATCTATGTAATACTACTCAACGCTGTTGAAAACCATATTTATTCACCGTTGGGCCCTATTTATCTCTTCAAAGTATAGTTCAGGTAAATCGGAGCTGAAAGTAGACTTTTAGTCAAACTTCTAGATTAAGACTAGAATAAGGTTAATTAGAAGTTCATAGAATCTATGTAATACTACTCTTGGCTCTTGAAAAATCACGTTTTCTCCTGTTTGGGTCCTATTCGGTTCTTATAAAGCCGAGTTCAGGGCAATCGAAGCAGAAAGTTTGACTTTTTTTATCAAGCTTCCTAATTAAGAATAGAAAACAAGTTTAATTTGTAGTAAAATACATTAAAACTATGTAATTCTACTCCCGGCTATTGAAAACCTCTGTTTCTCCCTGTTTAGGCCCTATTCAGCTCTTATGAGGCTATTTCAGACTAATCAGAACTAAAAGTTTGACTTGAAGACCATGTTAATTTGTAATAAATAACATAAAAGCTATGTAATTTCGCTCACTTGCTCTTGAAAATAATGTTTTCTTCCCGTGTGAGCCTTGTTCGGCTCTGATATGCCTAGTTCAGGCTAATCAGGACTGAAAGTTTGACTTTGGTCAAACTTCCAAATTATGCATACAAAAAAGTTAATTAGTAGTAGCTATATATAGAAACTATATAATAATACTCCGGCGTAGTAGAAAACCTCATTTTCTCCCTTATGATCTCTAATAGGTTCTAATAAGGCCTAGTTAAGGCCAGTCGGGGATAAAAGTTTAAATTTTGGTCAAGCTTCTCAACTAAGATTAAAACAAGATTAATTAGTAGTAATTGTATATAAACACTATATAATACCACCCACGGCTCTTGAAAATCGCATTCTCTCCCTGTTGTACCCAATTCGCTTATATAAAGCTCAGTTCAGGCTAACAGAGCTGAAAGTTTGACTTTTGGCCAAACTTCGCAATTAAAACTAAAAACAAGATTAATTTGTATTAATTCTATATAAAAAAAACTATATAATACACTCTCAATACCTAAAACCATATTTTCTCCCATTTGAGACCTAATATGCACTTATAAGGTTTGAGTTTTGGTCAAACTTCCTAATTAAGCCTTAAAACAAGTTTACTTAGTACTAATTATACAAAAAAACTATGTAAAACACTACTCCGGGCTCTTGCAAACTGTATTTTCACCCGTTTGAGCCCTATTCGGCTCTTAATAAGGCTTAGTTTAGACTAACCAAGGCTGAAAGTTTGATTTTAGCTCAAACTTCCCAATTAACACTAGAAACATAGTTCATTAGTGGTAATATATATAAAAACAATGTAAAACCATTCTCACCACTTGAAAACCATGTTTTCCTTAAGTTTGGACCCTATTTGGCTATTATAAGGCCTATTTTTGGCTAATCGGGTAGAAAGTTAGAATTTTGGTCAGACTTCCAAAATTAGAATAAAAAAAAGTCTAATTAGTAGTAATTGTACATAAAAACTATGTAACACAATCACGGCCTTTGAAAATCATGTTTTCCTTCGTTTGGTCCCTATTCGACTCTTATGAGGCTTAGTTCAGGCCAAGTGGGGCTGAAAGTTTTACATTCAGTCAAACTTCTCAATTAAGACTAGATCTCAATTAAGACTAGAAACTAGTTTAATTAGTAGTAATTATACATAAAAACTATGTATTACTACTCCAGGCTTTTGAAAACTATATTGTCTCCACGTTGGACCTTATTCAGCTCTTATAAGTATTAGTTCAGGCTAATCAGGGCTGAAAGTTTGACTTTTGATCAAACTTTTCAATTAATATTATAAACAAGGTTAATTCGTAATAATTGTATGCATAAACTATGCAATACTACTCTCAGTCCTTGAAAATCATGATTTTCTCCCGTTTAGGCCCTATTCAGCTCATATAAGGTCTAGTTCAGGCTAATCGGGGCTGAAAGTTTGACTTTAGGTAACTAGAAATTAGTTTAATGAATAGTAATTACACATAAAAACTATGTATTACTACCTCTCGGCTCTTGAAACCTCGTTTTTTCCCGTTGGGCCTTAATCGGCCATTATAAAGTCTTGTTCAGGTTAATCGGGACTGAAAGTTTGACTTTTGGTAAAGCT